>OX422209.1:188456046-188958546 GCA_949130495.1 Sambucus nigra | reverse complement strand
GTGACGACAACAAAAACATAAGAGGATTATTGAAATCAGAGAGTGAGTCTCTGGAGAAGTTTCTTGAGAAATTTTACCTGAGCTCAAGGGAAGAAGAAGATTGGTCCGATCATGTGGGAGACACATAAACTGATTGTGGTGAGGTTGATAAGAAAGTCGATGAGTTTATAGCAAAGTTTAAAGGGCGGATTAGACTTTCAGAAATTTTCTTCAATTAAAGGGATGCACTCTTGGTAAGTATATATCAAGATGTAAAGTATAATCTTATGAAGCACAGGAGAATTTCATATTGAAGTATATGTGCTCTCATGTTTTTAGTTTGGAGCATAGGCTAACACAAAACCATTTGGTTTATGTTTCTGCAGTTTCTGATTGGTGTTATTGTCACACTTTACTTTCCATGTGAAGTAAAGTGTTATCAACCATTGGATATCTCATTTGGAGTATTATTCTCTCTGCTGGAGTTCTATTATACAATTGCAGCATTAACCCATTCTTTCTTTATTTACTTTTTTATTTTTTTCTTTGCTTTGATGGGTATGTTGGTAATAGAGACCTGAAATAGCATGATTTTATCTCATATTTGTTGTTTTTTATTTCTAATTTATTTACTTTTGGTTATTTTTTCACAAGAGTGCCTAAGTGGAGATTGAAAGAGACTTGGATAACAACATGAAGTTGGTGACAGAGAAGGTTATGCAAATAGTCGATCAATGACAGATTGGATTAGTTATCATAATAGGAAGCTGGAACGCAGAGTGAGTAGTATAGTATCATTTTGTAAAGTCGCGTCATTTTTTATCTTTATTCAAGTGTTTTTGGATCATTACTATTTTTTTTTGTACTTTAGAATACAACTATCCATTTTTTAAGTGTTCTCATATTCTAATGAAGTTCATACTTCATATTTTTATAAAGGGAAAAAATACGTGTTTGGTTTGGTTAGCTGTTTATAAATGAAGTCCACCATGAAATTGATCGGTATTTCTTTTGAATCTATTTTAAATTTGTTATCTTGGTTGGAGTAATATGAAAATGATATTATCTTACTGCGTTCACAAAAAATGTTTGATTAAATGTTGCATCCTATATTTTCCCCTGATATTGTGTATTCTTGGGCATGTTAATGTTATATATGAACAGTTGTTACTTTTGTTTTTATTCCATATTCCTTAGTCATGTTTTTCTTTTTACTTTTATAATATGCATAGCCCCAATTATTTAATATTTGTACCTTTACCGTCTTTGGACGAAGTTAGTGATTGTCTATGTTGTTGATGGAAATTATTTTTATAACATGCCTAACTTAAATTATTTAACATTTGTATCCTTAGATTGTGTTTTGTCTATGTTAACGTTTTCTTTCTGGTGGTGATTTATTTTTATCTAAGCGATGTTGATCTTTTATATTTCTATGCATTTTGAACAGGGATTTGAATCTCATTTTTAATTTTTGACATCCTTCTACATGTTTGAGAACCACAAATGACATAAATTTTATTATGAGTTGTGTGAGAACCACTGATGCTGGGAACATATGTTTCTTGGTTAATGAATAAAGGCCTTTTGATCGTTTCATAATGAAGAATCATTCGACTTACTTGCAAATAAATATTTCTTGCTATAGGTTTGAGGCTGATATGCTTGCATTCTCTGGTTATTATTATGGAGGGGGAGAGAAGGAAATAAAAGAACTAAACACAATACGAAAGAGGTGGAAAACTTAGCATGTAAGGATTCTCCTATTTTAATAGTTATTTTACCATTTAAACAAGGTATGAATCATTTCTGAAATTCTTATTTTGAAATGGTATGCAAACGAAGAACCCTAACAAGGAACGAAGGCAAAGAAGGTGCTCGCTAACACCCGAGAAAGTTGGTCTCATGCTGAGAGCATTGGGTTTTGGTAATGATGTTTACATTTATGTGGAATCTGGGGAATTATATGGAGGTTAAGAGACATTAGAACCATTTAATCTCTCTTCCAAAATTTCCATTCAAAAGAGACTCTTGCCAGCAAGGAAGAGTTGGCATCGTTTTCTGTATTTTCTTCTCACATGGAAGCGCTAGATTTCAGTTTTTATGACGAGAGCGATGTTTTTGTCACCAACAATAATTTTAACATGGATCGGATGTTAGACGGAAGAAGGTATGTTACTGTTTATGTTAAGAAGTATTTGGACTTTGGAAAAAATACAGATGTTAGAGTTAAAATATAATAATTTTCTCTGTACAAAACGTTTGTACTTCTACTTACTTGATTTTTGACTAATTTTTATATATACTTTCTTTGTTGTAAGAAGTGGAAAAGATTTGCGCAAGTTGAACTGCATCTGGAAACCAAATTTTGACAATGTACCAATCTGTGTCCTGTCATCCTTTGATTAGAGATTATATCTTCAATCAGTTTCAGATACAAATACGCCTCATGTTTCTCAAAAATCAACCTGGGCAGGAAAGATAACTTCTTCACCTCAAACTTAGGAGAATCTGAATTACTATCAGATATCAGGTCGTTGATATGACTATGGGGCTCACCTGTAGAATCCCTCACTCTAACATAAGTAGTGAAATAATAACGAATGTTGTTTCCACCACAGCGAATAATGAGTACCACGGCTGAAATGCAGAGGCATCGATAGCAGGGATGGTATACAGATTTTTGGTGAGTCTACTTTTTGTTTTATGTTAAGCATATCATTACTGATATGTCCCTAACATGCTTCGGTAAGGGATGCAAGTCGCATAAATGATTTTACTAGAGGAACTATTATGTACTGATAATCGTGAGAAGATTGTCACACCCCGCCTAATTCTCATCTTTAAAAATAAAATCCAACATATTTGAGCAATGAAAATAATTTTACCAAAAACTTTATTTTCCTCTATATTTTGAAAATACCCCAAAATTACACGGGTTCTTACACATTCCCACTAACAATGGAATTTCGCCCTCGAAATTCTCCGAATACCTAACTCTCCAAAATCAGGCCAACAATCTCCAAAAATAATCTCGTCACCACAAAAATAATTTCCTCACATCTAATCTAGCTCCCTAATTCCCCCAATAAAACAAGAGAAACAACTAATCTCAAATCTCTTCAATTAAAACAACAAGCCTCTCGAATTAAAACAACTATCTATCTCGAAATAAAATAAATCTCCAATGCTCTATACATCAAAATAAATGAATACAATTCTTCTCTCTTGCATTAAAATCTTCCCAAAAATAATCCACGTTAAAATCCATCTCCAATAAATCCCAAGCGACCAAAATTCGCGCTAACCTGCCACTAAAAGAAAATATGGGGAAGTACACAATACGACAGGAAAGATGCTCAACAAATATTAGTGGTGAATAAAATGTAACAATACGAATACGAATATTCAAATCAAATGCGAATCTCAATAGCAATTATATCAATATAATTTCTCAACAACACATTAACCGGCTCACCATGCCTTACCACCGTACCGTGCCTATGCATTTTTCTAGCATATCCGGAAAAAGGAATATTGGCGGGTGCCCAACTTCAGTGCCATATTAAAATCTCATGACAACATGCTCAACACCAAATATAATATCACATGAATCGAAATTAGATTCCAACAAATATTTCCAGATTTTCAAAAGAATTTAACGATTCAAATATGAGTAAATAATCACATGAAACCAAAGGGAGAAACACTCGCGAGATTAAGGAGTATATTGTGTAAAACCCCATACCTCAAAATTATGGCATGTATGATTACATAATTTCAACCTCAAAATCTAATCACACCATCACGTTCTTCTCGCGAAAATAATCAAATCTCGTTCTATCCAAAACTCGAGAAAACACAAAATAAGCCTTCTAATCTAAGGTTGAAATCTTGAATAAGTTTAGGGCTATGGTTTGTATATGAAAGAGAGTAATTTTGGAGAGGTCTTCTGGTTGAAAAGTTTGAGAAAAAGTTATTTGAAAATCCAAGCCACGAATTAGTTGATATATAAAGGATTAAGTGTTTGATTAAGAAAAGCGTTCTAATCAGATACAAACACTAAAAAATTTATTTCGGACTGTTGGAATTGGATGAAATTTTATAGAGAATTAGATGAAGACGAGAGGAAGCTACAAAAAAAAATTCATCTCGATCGGACCGTTCAATATTTTTAAATATTTTTTATTACTAGAGAGTTTTATGCTCCGAGGACTCTTAGAGAGTTTTATGTTTTGAGGACTCTTCTATATAATAAAAATTCAATTAAAACTCCATTTTAATTCCAATTCCGAATGGCCCAATAAAACTCCAATGAAGTCTCATAATACGACTGGAAAATGAAGTCTTATAAAACTATGCCATAAAGTAAATAACTCCAGCTGCACCTCCAATGATAACTCCTATAAACTTATGTAGATTCCCCAAATCAAATCCTGAAAAAGAATAGTCAACGCACGGGTCAGAGCCAAAGCCCTGAGCAAGAATACACACTACTCTCCTCAAATAGGATCCTTGAATCTAGACAGTAGCATTATACGCAATAAATATCACAATAGAATATTTTAAATTAAACGGGATAATTAAACGCGATAATTATAATCTACTAACTACCCTCAAAAATCCCCATTTATAAAGGCACACCAATATGATTTTAAATTCCCAAGTCCCACGATGTTAAAATAATGAAATTAACCATCTTTTATTATAGTTCTCACTTTTTACTAAAGTGTCACACTTCCCCTTGTCAATCTTCCTCTGACCCGTTTACTGTCGGCCCTGACACATGACAAGGTTCCCCTTGTCAATCATCCTCTGACCCGTTTACTGTCGGCTCCGACACATGACAAGGTTCCACACACGACACGACATAAATCGTCCTCTGATCCGTTTAAACTGTCGGCCCCAACACATTATGTCGCCACAAATTTTAATACCCGTTTTTTATCTTAGGCATTAATTCTCAAGTTCTCAATTTATAATCACCCCACCATTTTAATCGATGTGAGATCCTCAAAATACCCCTTAGTCCCATACCTAAGGGTCCCCAAGTTATCAATATGTCTTATCCTATGTATAGGAAGATTTTCTAACATAAATCTTAACTTAGTCTCGTACTTAGACTACCGTAACGACGATAAAGTATCAAAAATCATCCCACACCCAAGATGATAAAAACGAGATAATCCACCCTCACTAGTCCCATACCTAGAAGGCATAAATCATCAAAAGGCCTACCCACTAGTCCCATACCTAGAAGGCATCCTAAAATATAGGGATAGCAAAAATTACCCAACAACCCGTCGTCACAATGATATTTAATAATACCAACAAGTCACACCAACAAGAATAATTAATCAATGTATAAAACAACGCATGATAGTCCAATTCAATTAAATATTTAATTTAATTATCACAACGTCAACAATACCCAAATAATCTCATTTAATTATTTTAAATTAAATATACCAAGTTTTCATCATATATTCATCAAACCAAATTTTATTATCTCTACATGTATTACATGAATTGTACGCACCCAAAAATCATTTATTTTAAAACTAGAATTTTTCTACATGCAACCTACACCAATAAAACCCAAAATCGCTCATCAATCCTACGTACCCAAAGGGTTATGAATATTATTCAGATTAAAAGATTTTATAAAAACAGCCCCATGATTAGTATCCACTTTTTCTGATTAAGTTACTAATTATTTTTAAGAAAACATGTAATTAAGTGTTTAGGTGACACTTAAAACGCATAATACTAAAGGAAAAGAATAGAGTATTCATGAAAAATTAGCAAAAGAGTGTTATTGAACGATCTTGATTAATCCCCAATTAAGCCTTCAAAAACTTGTGCCAAAACTTGTGACAAAAACTTGATTTTGTTGAAGGTTGATGATTATGAGTGAGAGGAAAAATATTTGGAAGTGTTCTCTGGTGAAAAATTGGAGAAAAAGTGATTATGAGAAGTCCCCCTACGGATTAACAATACTCTATAGTGATTAGGAGTCCTAATCCTGCACAAACTCTAAAAACAGCTTACAGCACACGTTTTCTGGGAGGGTCGATCGATCGATCACCCCTAAAAACTGACAGTTCGCCCAAAAAATGCCATAAGGTAAAATATTGTAAAATCAATATAAAATCCGTTTTAACTCCGATTTAAATTCCGCTTGAAGTTTTATTCTTCTAAAATCATAACCAACATATTTAGCCAATAAAAAATATTAAATTCAAAATTTTATTTTTCTCGAAAATTCCAATTAATTAATTAAATAATAAATAAAAACACGGGGTGTTACATACTTCCCCACTAGCAAAGAATTTCGTCCTCGAAATTAGACGAAGCATACACATCAACACATAATTCTCGCAAAAAGAAAATATGGCTCATATATGCATACCCGTAGAATGCCATAATTGGGCGCCCATACACCCAATCCTACGCGCACCTACCCCATGAACAACAAAGTAATATATATATTTCCTACATGCATATGCATAACTATGAAAATAACGGCATACCACACGCTCTAACAAATCCCCCACTTGATCCTATATCTGAAAGTCATCAAAATTCTAACTTCCTCAAATTAAATCTCAACATCAGAAATCGATACATACGGTACCTAACATCTATACTAAAATCTCCAAAATAATTATCGTCTCCAAAATCCATCCTAAGGATCCCCATGTCAAGCTTACTAATTCTAAACTCAATGCCTACAACGTCCTTAACTCAAAACTTCACATCTCCAAGAAACACATCTAACACGTATGCTAGAACATCTACCTTAAGAAGTACGAATAAACAAGGGAATCAAAGATCGACAACGCGAAAACTAAACAGACTCATAACCTACGAGACCTAAGACCATGCTCTGATACCATCTGTCACACCCCGCCTAATTCTCATCTTTAAAAATAAAATCCAACATATTTGAGCAATGAAAATTGATGATACGAGAAATCGTACACAGGTAGATCTCGTGCCAACAAATCAAGTATGAAGTGTAGAATAAATAGATAAAGCAAGCAAACAGAGAGTAGACAAGATATAGAGTGGTTCAGCCCCTAAAATGGGCCTAGGTCCACTGTGTTGCTTCCTTCTCATTATGTACAGTGCATTGTACAATATTATCATGCCTATAGAGGTGTACAAGTATGAGAATAAAGGAGAGTACATGATAGTATTAGAGATTCCGGTGATCCCGTGAGGTGGCTGTTACGTAGATTCTAGGCCTCCAAAGCTTATGTTAGGGTGATGTAGAGGGAATCTATGTTGTAGTGACTCGGGTGTGTTTGGAACCGATCTCTCTCTTTCAGGCGTGAACCTCTACTTATTAGGTAGTGTGTTGAATCACGTGCCCTGATCTCGTGGCGTACACCAAATCTGCAGTAGATGTGGATGAGGGTGTGTGGCCCAAAGCAGCAGCGCTGCTGTTGAAGGGGGTCCGCGGACCTTAAGCTGGTCACCCGCGGCCTCTTATGGAGAGGGATGCACCCTTCAGTTGTTCTGGCCGCGCCTTGAGTAAGATACCTGCCGCGGCCTGTGTGGCCTATGCGATTGTAAAAGTACTCCCACGGCAGGGTGCTATACTTGTACTATCAATGAGCCCCCAAGCTGTAGTGCCAAGGGAGATATATTGGGACTGCGGCTAAGTAGCCTAGGTGCTGCGGTGCTTCCAAAGCGATGATTCATCTTTCACGCTCCCTTATATAAATTGTTTCTATCCGTGGACTTCATTACGTTTCTAAATCTTTTGAGAGCAAATCGAGAACGTAACTCTACACATTTCTTCCTGCATATTCCGGCGACCCTCCGAGGCGGTGTGTGGCAGTTCAAGGTGGTTTGTAGCTGATCTTCTCGATCCTTTTCATTCCCAGGTGATTTTTCAACCACTGTTTACAATTTTTTTCCGTTTTTACGCCTTCCCTGATTCATTTGCTAGAAATCTAGGCTTTTACTTGTTTGTTTTGCTTTTTGTCACATATGCTGCATATGAAATACCCATCACTGTTCTTGATGTTCATAGACGAACCCTCCACATTCTGTGAATTTGATCTTAGAATAGTTAAAAATTGGTTAATCAACTGTTTAGGATAGAGGCCGCGACAACATAGGATTATAATAATCGTCTGAACTTGCAATTCTGCGTCAAACCGTGCTAAATGGCCGCGGCCCCCCAAGCCGTCATCTGCGGCAACAAATCAACTTGATCCCCCCTGGTCATCTCGAAACTGCCTTAAAAATTTCATGAGCCTTAAAACTTTCATGATCCCAAGACATCCATGTAAAATAACTATTGTTGCTACTAGAGCATATCGAGTTGTCTGAAGAATTAGGAATGGCCGTGGTCGGGAATGCCTTAAAGCAATTCTGTCTTATTTCCATGGCAGCACATATTCTATAAATATGGATGTGGCCGCGGCCAGTTGGTACTGTTTGGTCCCATAAGCAATAGAGTTCGTCCATTAATAACCGTATTAGGGACGTAGTTCCAGCTTGTAAGACTTAAAAAATAACCTTTTATGGCTTCTTAAAGTCTTACAAGTCATACTGGCTGTGGCGCCTAACTGCAAATTCTGCTTTTCAGGTACTGCTGCAGCCATATGAGCTTTGACCCAGACGAGTTCCTTAGAGGCTTTTGGGCAAAGCATTTTGGGACTTCTCCCCTAGAACTTACTTTCGTGCCCCATATGAGATCAGTTGGGCCCTGCAAACTGAAAGATTGCCCGAACTGCGTGATAATTGACTCAACCTCCGCGGATTCTGCATCTGGGAAGGATTCCTCATCTCAGTCGATGGAAGAGGAAGCCAACTCAAGTACCCATCCCATGGGAGAAGAAGATATTGCCGCGGCTTCCAGAAATAAGCTTGGAGGTACATCAGGGAGGGCTGCAAAACCATTGGCCGCGCTTGACATCCGCGGCTCGATGACCCAAGATTGGGTTGAGAAGGTTGCTGAGGCTTTTGAGTTTCCAGAAAACTTGACGTGTTCAGCCCCTTCCGCGAACCAAAGACCGTGCACGATTCTTTCTGACGATGGGATTTGCTTCCCTTTGCATGCGTTCATCTATGGGCTGCGGCTGCCTGTTCCTGTTCCAATCCGTCGCATTTTCCAGACAATGAAACTCGCTCCAGCTCAGTTAGACCCCAACGGTTGGAGAGCTGTTCTTGCTGCAGTTGTCCTTTGGGAGAAGTTGTTCAAAAAGGACATTACTCCCGCAGAGTTTTTTCACTTCTACCGCCCAAAGGAGAACTCGGTAAAGTTCACGGGCTACTACTATTTTTCTAGCCGCGGCAGGGACGAGACCCTTTACACTGGGAGACCGACCAGTGTGAAAAACTGGAAGGGGAAATATTTTTACATCTCCGGTGAAGGCTGGGAGATGCACCCCGAGGAGAAAGAAAGAGAGAGATCTTATAAAATGCCGCGGCAATGGGGTTCACCCTCAAAACTAGGTATAAGATTATAGCCGCGTCCTTTAATTTCACTTGACTTCTACTAACTTGAAATGCATTTTCTTTCTGCAGCCCTTGACAATTTGCACTTGAACTTGCGGCAGGAAAAAAAAGTTGCTGAGGCCACGGAATTTCCTTCTAAGCATAAGAAGTTAAGCATACTTGTAACGTCGGCCACTATATTTGAGGCGGGATTCTTCCCAAACAAATCAATTCCTCAACAGATGGGCGCAGAAGGTAATTAACTGTGCCATTGTTTTCATTCCGCGGTCATTTTATTCTCTTGGAACTTGTTGAACTCATGCCATTCTTTTTCAGGTGAAGAGGTTGATAGGGAGCTGCTGGCTGCGCAGCTGGCAGAGATGGATGAGGGCGCGCTCGTCCTGAATAACACCGCGCGAAGCACAAAAAGGAAGCGGTCGAGAGCCAAGGTACAGGCCGTGGCCTCCGCTGGAGATAAGACCACAGATCCTGCCGCGGATCAGGTGGTTCATGATGAAACCCATGTGCATCATGAACATTTTGATGACGCTATAGGGGAAAATTTGGTCGCGGCCGGACTGATGTTAGCAGAAATTCCACTCCAACCGTCCTCTCCTCCCCCACCAAATGTAGTGGCCGTCAATGCAAATTTGCCGCCTCCCAAATTCCGCGGAGAGTCCAGGCCAGACGGTAGGCCAAGGCCTCAACTAAGGCAGCCTGACCCAAATTCCTCCTGGGACACTACTGCAAAGGCTTCACGGAGAATGAAGCGAGCCTTGGATGTCGTGGACCTCAACAGGCTTGTTGGGGAGGATCACGAAGATCTGGAGGATTGTGGCCTCCACAGCCTTCTCAGGGTACGTACTAGTTATTTAATCTTCGTATCTCATATTTTTCTATACTTTTGCTAATGTCTCTTATTTCATATATAGGCCACGGATGTGATTGTGGTCCATAAAAGCAAGTACGAGGCTTTGTACAGGCTGAAAGAGGTCGAGAAGAGTGCTCATGCCGCGAACCTACAGTCTGCCCGGACCTCTTTTTTTTAGGCCGGGAAAGCGTCTTCTGCCGTGGCCCTCCAGGCAGCCCATATGGACCTGGAGAGGGCCAACAAGGCCAAAGAGGAAGCGGAAGAGAATTTCAATCAGGCCGCGGAATCTCTGAAATCATCGCATGCCCAAACAGCCGAAGCCGCCCGTGTTGCAGAGATTGCAAGTTCCAAGCTTGCCCTCCTCCAGCAAAAATACCAAGAGCTTGAAGCCAAGTCTGCTCAGAAGGACGAACCCCATGCCGCGGCCATAAAAAAGATGGAATTTGATCATGGCGGCGCCCTCCAGCTAGCCATAGATCATGCCGTGGAGTCTTTCAAAGGCTCCAAGGATTTCTTCCTTACCAATAACAGGGCATACCTCCGCGGCTATCAGGAGTTGCGGCAGAGAATCATTAAAAATTTCCCTAAAGCCAAGGAGACGGTCCTCGCTTGGAAATTAAGTGATGCAAAACATCAGGAGTGCATTGCTGAGCTAAGGGCCACGGCTAAAGAGAGAGCAAGGCTGATAGCCCAAGCAGAGGCAGAGGCAGCGGCTGAGGACGGGGAGACAGAGACTGCCGCGGGCGGTGATGAGGCTGATGATGCAGCCTCTTAGATTTTTAATTTCTGTTTCATCTTTGTAATTTTGAACTTTGTTGTGGCTGCGTCCCTCATTTCTGTAATCCAAGTTTATTAATATAAGGGCTGCGGCCATATTTTTATCACTGCTTAATATTCCTTTCTTTTCTGCATTGCATGTTTTACTCTTCCTTGCTATAATGAATGGTTGCATGTTACTGCCTCATATTTGTAACTTGCTTTCTGTATTGAATGAACTTGTAGTACTTGTAACTAGGTCCGCGGCAGCATAGCATAATTCGATGCAATCTTGCTCTTGTTAATCATCCGCAGTGCCCTTGTCACCTTGGTTGATTTACCTTAGCATTACCGTAGGGCTGTGATCCCCAGGACACGATGCCAATGAAGTCTGGTTTTGGGGCCGCGGCTTGATTTCTTCAATTTTCTGTAGAAGCCGCGGTGATTTGAACGAGGGCAACTACTCTGAATCCAAGCCCACCTCAGCGACTCAGTCGCTTTTTTCCATCTAGCTGTGGCAGTTTGCCATCCAGTACTAGGGTAGTGGTGGATGAGGATGCCGCGACATCTATTTGACTGCTGACAAGATAATGTGGTTGCAGAACCTTGCCCTTGGGAAACCGAAGCCACCCTTCTGTGGGTTTGACATGACTCATGATCATGATGACCGAGCCTCCAATAGCCGATTCGATTGTCTTTCATGGCTTTCCTTTAGTCGATCTTGGGACACTATGAAGCCTCCCCAGGCTGGGTTACATTATTAAGCCACCCACAGCTAATATGCGAGACACTATCAAGCCTCTCCAGATTGGGTTATGTTGTTAAGCCACCCACAGCTAATATGCGAGATACTATCAAGCCTCTCCAGGTTGGGTTATGTTGTTAAGCCACCCACAGCTAATATGCGAGATACTATCAAGCCTCTCCAGGCTGGGTTATGTTGTTAAGCCACCCACAACTAATATGCGAGATACTATCAAGCCTCTCCAGGCTGGGTTATGTTGTTAAGCCACCCACAGCTAATATGCGAGATACTATCAAGCCTCTCCAGGCTGGGTTATGTTGTTAAGCCACCCACAGCTAATATGCGAGATACCATCAAGCCTCTCCAGGCTGGGTTATGTTATTAAGCCACCCACAGCTAATATGCGAGATACTATCAAGCCTCACCAGGCTGGGTTATGTTATTAAGCCACCCACGGCTAATAATACATATAAAGCCATTCCTGGCTCGATGACGAGTCCCAAAAGCTAATAATGGGCGTTATAAGCCCTTGTGGCTGACTTCGCACTTCGAGAGCAGAGAATTGGCGTTGTAGGCCCTGGTGGTTGATAAAAGCTCCTTGAATCCTCAGATGCCTCCGCGAGTATAGCCATCATGTGATAAGATGTAGTTGCACATTGTGAGGGAAACTTTAGAGCTAACGAATGTCGTATGCCATCCATGAGCGCATTCTGAAGTAGAATAATCCTTTGAGATAATTTTGTTATATTTCCTCTGAAATTTGTTTGAGACAACAAGTCTTTTTGTGAGGTAGCAGGTTATGAAACCAAGAAAAATATCAGATATAGCTAAACTTGCTAGTTCATATACTTATATATGTATGCTGCCAATGACTTTGTTAACAAAACATAAAGTCTTGAGTATTTAGGGCTACAGTGAGCTTCATAAAACATAAATAGAAATAGTTGAAATTAGAAAGACTAAGGATGAGATGCGGTAGGCCGCCTCGGCTGGGTCTGGCTGAATCCCCTACGCATTCTTCAGGAATCGTTGCAGCATACCTTGCCTGATTATCCTTTCAATTTCATCCTTCAGAGCATAGCATTGCTCTGTGTCGTGGCCATGGTCCTGATGGAATTTTCACCAGGTAGCTTTGTTCCTCTTGTGCGGTGGAGCTCTCAATTTTTCTGGCCACCTCAAAATCTTGTCTCCTTTGATGACTTCCAAGATCTCTTCAATTGGGAGGCTCAACTGAGTATAGGCACCTGACTTTTTCTGCCTTTTTTGATCTCTGATGGTTGATTCTGCGGCTTCATTTACTGCCACGGCAGGCATGGCTGGTTTTGCTAATCCCTCCACTTCCGTGCCTATGTTTTTAGATGCCGTGGCCTCCAGCATTAGCACCCTCTGAGTGAGAAAATTGACCTGGGTTTGAAGCGAGGCGTGGTTGTCATAGAGGTGATTAAGGTGATTGTATAGTTGCACAATCTCATCCTTGACTTCTGCACTCCGGCTGGATTCTCCCTCCATCTCTGCTTTTGTTAGTCTTTACAATGTATATATATCATTTGAGAACAAACTAACAGAAGTGATCAATCCCAGAGATACTGAACCAAGTAGGAAATGGAGGTCGCACCCTCTGCTACGAGACACCGAGGCCGCGGCTATAAGGCGCGTAGCAAGATGCACTACCGCGGCCCCGTATGATACCATGGTAAAGTTAGAGCCTGACTGATTACGCTCCTATTAGGGTTTGTTCATCAGTAAATAACCTCTCGATGCACACAAGGCGCAGTTTCAATGATAACCCTAGATCATAGGCCAAGAACGGCAAAGAAGGAGTAGATACAATCCCACCCTAATCATTCATCTTTTTGAGGCAAAAGCCCGTCATGCCTTTCGATACTAGCTAGATAGAATGATATCACAGGGGTATGCAAGATGGATCTAAAGCCATAAGATGGAGTATATCTGTATATAAGAAATACCCACCGATGTGTATGAATATGATGTGGAGTCCAATAACCAGTAACCGGCCCGCGAGGAGATGATCCAAAGGACCCCTCGGGATCGAATAAGGTGTTTGAAGGACTCATATATGCAGAGAAACAAGATTAAAATGTCTCGTTCCCACAGACGGCGCCAAATTGATGATACGAGAAATCGTACACAGGTAGATCTCGTGCCAACAAATTAAGTATGAAGTGTAGAATAAATTGATAAAGCAAGCAAACAGAGAGTAGACAAGATATATAGTGGTTCAGCCCCAAAAATGGGCCTACGTCCACTGTGTTGCTTCCTTCTCATTATGTGCATTGCATTGTACAATATTATCATGCCTATAGAGGTGTACAAGTATGAGAATAAAGGAGAGTACATGATAGTATTAGAGATTCCGGTGAGCCCGTGAGGTGGCTGTGACGTAGATTCTAGGCCTCCAAAGCTTATGTTAGGGTGATGTAGAGGGAATCTATGTTGTAGTGCCTCGGGTGTGTTTGGAATCGATCTCTCTCTTTCATGCGTGAACCTCTACTTATAAGGTAGTGTGTTGAATCATGTGCCCTGAGCTCGTGGCGTACACCAAATCTGCAGTAGATGTGGATGAGGGTGTGCGGCCCAAAGCTGCAACGCTGCTGTTGAAGAGGGTCCGCGGACCTTAAGCTGGTCACCCGCGGCCTCTTATGGAGAGGGCTGCACCCTTCAGTTATTCTGGTAGCGCCTTGAGTAAGATACCTTCCGCGGCCTGTGTGGCCTATGCGATTGTAGAAGTGCTTCCACGGCAGGGTGCTATACTTGTACTATCAAAAATAATTATACCAAAAACTTTATTTTCCTCTATATTTTGAAAATACCCCAAAATTACACGGGTTGTTACACAGATGCAGGGTCAAGCTTAACTTCCAACTGTTGCATCCCAGTAGCATTTTGCATTATTCTTGCATCAATTTTGCGGAGCTGTATTACTAAGCGAGTGAGATAAAGTTGAAAGACAACATTCGTGATTTTCACATAAAAAAAGCCATAATGGACAAACCTACCTCTATAGATAGGTGTTCTTTTTGTCTCTGGATTGCAACTTCTATGCAAAAGTCCACTGGATGCAGATAGTCCTTTGTTCTCCAATCATCATCTTCTCCAGATTCCAAGTCACACAGGTGAGAATTCACGCCATTTATATATATTATTGTGCGCTATTCGACTTTTGAAAGTCTTTTTCTTTTCAATAACTACCACGTGTCCCAATTTTTAGACACTATTTGTCTAATAAAGTCATCCACGCCATGTTTTTTAGGTACGAAGAGTACTAAAAGCAAAAGTATGCCACGAAAAAATAGCGTCTTTCCATTGGATATTCATTGAACTGTCACACCTAACACCTAAAATTCTACTGCAACCATTTGATTTTTTAATTGTGAAGGAAAATCCTTTTTATAATTTAGTGCCTTAATATCAATGTTAGATACTTACATTTAAGGTGCTAAAACTGCATTAGCAAGTTGGGGATTATCTATACATAATACAATCAGTACTGACTGGAAGTTTCATTGCATTTAACTAAATTGTGAGGACATCAATGCGGGCATCGCTTGATATTGTAACTTCATTATACTATTGATATCTGTTGTATACTTTTCATTTTGTAGGTTTATAGTTAGACCCTCTTTGCAGTATAAGAGAGATAGAAATAAAACAAGTTCCCAAATAGAGGATTTGTGAATAAAGGCCTCTACACAGTCAAGCTCACACAATTACCAGCATGAGTTTAATCTTCTTCGGTTATGCTTTATAATTGCTTACGTGGCATCTACAACAAGAACCAACATACTGTTTCCCTACTTCAACCAAATGCTAGGGTTTTTGGGTGCTTTGAGTTTTTGTACATTGGGTGTATACTTCCCTCTTGAGATGTACATTGGGCATAATAACACAAGGGCTTGGTCAAGAATGTGGGTGCTTCTTCACGTTTTCAGGATACTCTGCTTGCTTTGCATTATTTTTGCCTTTATTAGGTCAATAGAGGGACTCCTCAAAGACAAATTGAGCTGAGAAATTCTAAATTTTTTGGTCAGTGATTCATATCGATGACGGTGTTATAACAACCCTTGATGTAAGGAATCAATGCCATTTATCACCCTACATGAAAGTGAAGATTCCTAAATACATCATTTTACTCGGGATTACTTTGAGGTACACTCATTTATACATTTTCTCTTTACTCCAAGAAATCATTTAGGATTAAAATGATAACGTCATTTTTATTGGAACTGGTCATAGTGATCAATAGTTGTGGATTTGTTAAGTTGGGGAATATATTTATTAAGTTAATTGGATCAGAGTAAATATATATTGTTACTGTTTGCATTCTTATGTGTCTTCATTCAGAGGTTCGACCCCAAAGCTCACGTATGATTTAATCCTCGCCGAGACCAACACTTTTGAGAACGGGATCCATAGGATGGTGAATCTTGGACTTAAGATTGATGAGGATGCAAGCGAGGTTTATGCGGAGATGCCACCATTGGAGGAAATGTAAAGATTTTGTCTAAGTCTTTTTTTAGTTTTTCTTTACTGAATTATGTACAACTCTATTGGGCATTATATTGAATCTTTAGAACGAGAGTCCTGGATGCCGTTGGGGTATTGTGGTTAGGCTAAAAAAATGTTCGTGTTTTAGACTATTTAATTTCTATTTGTATTGTGTTTTTTATTTATATATTAAATAGGATGGATATTCTTATAAATAAATGAAATTATGTCCATTTTTCTAAATTATTTACACTATTTGAATGCTCGACTATTTGTTATTTGTTAAGCAATGTGGATAATCCTATAAACAAAGGAGATTATGGTCAATTTTTTAAAAATTACGCTTTGTTTTGTTGAGGAACAAAAAAATTTCTATTTTGCAATTACATACTTTGAAATTTTTTGTCATTGTGAGATACGTATTTTATAAATTACACTTAATTGTTGTAAATCAAACTTTGTATAAAACGTTTTTATTATTCCAAGTAAATTTTGAAAACGATAAAAAATTTCAAAAAATTTGGACATGCTGATTCTAACTAATGCGTGCATGTGTGGTTTGTATATATGAATTATAGAGCTAAAGGTAACACAGATAAGTTAATTAAAATAGTATTATTCATTTAAAATTTGATTTTATTAGTAAAAATTGTTTACGCATCTTTAAACTTATTCAAATTCATCAATAATATTTGAGACATTTTTTTTTTACAAAATTTGATTAGTTTTTTTAATATGAATAATTTGGTTGATTTGTGCCTTAAAACCAACACCACACAAACACTAATGATATTCATTTGTGATTTTATGGGTTTTTTGGATTATTGAAATGTAGGTTTAAGTGGAGCGGTTGTATTTATCATTCGTTATTTTGTACTATTTTTTAAGCTGACTATTTTTTAACATTTGATCTGATTGTTTGTTTTTTATTTTTGTATCTTTATTGAAAACAAGGTTATATTGATGAGTTAGAGTTTGGACTGAAAAGTTGCGTTGCGCTGTTGTTCTCCATATTTGCGCCATGTCTGCGATGTTGTGTTCCATGTTTGCGTCATGCCTGTGCCACGTCTATGATGTTGTGTTCCATTATAATTTTTTTTAAATTACACGTTGTTTTGTCGGGTAACGAAATTTTCGTTGTTTTGCAGTTACATACATACTTTGGAATTTTTTGACGTTTTGCGATTATGTATTGCAAAAATATTCGTCGTGCCTTCAGGAACGAGCATTCCACTAGTATTTATATATATACTAGGGCATGCCCGTGCCTGAAGGCACGCTGATAATTTCCAGAGTACGTAATCGAAAAATTGCAAAAATTTCCAAAGTACGTAATTGTAAAATGGAAAAAATTTCGTTCCCCCAATACATATAATGTTACACAATTTAAATTTTTTTGAGAGTTTCCTTTGTTTATAAAACTACCCACCTTATTTAATAAAGAGAAAATACTCCAACAATATACTAATAATCTGTCATAAACATCATATACACAAATTCAACTCAATTCCTGAAAATAACACAAATTAATTTTAGAAGTTTCGAACAAAGTTTCCTCTGTTTATGGGATAATTCAACCTGTTTGAAAAATAAAAAATAATCCAACAACAAAACTAATAGTCCATAACAATAATACTAACATTTCGTCATAAACATTGTATAAGGTATTTGGACCATTTGTAAAATAATCTCTTCAAATTTTAGCAAGGTATAAGATTAGCATAATTAATGTTGCATGTGTAGGTATCTAAAATTAAGAATGAAAGGAAAAATAAATTAAATACAAACTAAAAGGATAACATTATAAACAAATAATGAAAATGTATTTGACAAAAATAACATTGTAATTAAAACATATTTAAAAATTAAAAAATAACCCTATAATAGTAAAAACACAGAGAGTGCCTATAATGGTACTCAGTAATTGAAGTGAAGTCGATGCTAATGGGATTTTACAATCAACCAATACCCTTGAAACTAATTTTATAGGTTCTATTAAAAACAATTTGAAGTCAATAGAAACTTAAACAATCCACATCACCTGATTAATTGTGTTTATAATTACAGAACAATTTATATTTTTTTGCCTTCCTTTGTCATCACATAAATGGAAAATCTAAAATGCGGGCATGCTATGCTATCTATATATTCTATTTAAAGTGTGTATCTGAATCATTCACTTCTTCTATTTCTGCAGATAATACTGGTTCAGCCAACGCTATTATTTAGGAGTACACATTCCATCTTTAATTCAACTGTTACTGGTTTACTTGTTTAGATCTCATTGTTTTGTTAACTATTCAATAGACTAAACATAAACAGATGATAAAAGATTATACTCGATTTCGTACAGATAAAAAATTATATTCTAAATCTAGGAAAAATTTGAAACTAAACCCCAAATAAGTACTCAAAAATACCTTCAACCGGGAAAATACGCCACATTGTTTGCAATTAAACCCCCAATCCAAACCTGCATTAGAACCAAAGCCAAAAGTAGCCAAACGGGTAAACGGTATAAAATCAACCATGAATCGAACAACAAACATTGGGCGAACATTACTCGAGGGAAAAAATCAACCATGAATTGATATAAATATAAGCCGCATTAAACAGCAAACAGATGTACAAATAGCAAACATGTATAAAAATGGACCATTACTTGAGGGAAAAAATCGACCATGAATCGATACAAATATATGAAAGAAAAGTCATTCTCATTAATCCGCAACTTATGTAAAAATTTCAACCTAATGGGGCAGTGAGAGCTTCTTCGTAAACAGGCAAATTTGTCACAGCAGAATACATTTAGTGATAAAAAAATAGGCAAACTGAAAAGTAGTAATTAAAAATGGGAAGATAAATAACCTTCTGATATGTATTACAATATTCATTGTTTGAATAGAAAAATATTTTATAATCAAATAATGTTTTATAATGAGATAATTACTTATACCAAACACAAAAATATATGAGTTCAAGATATTGAAAAAACCTCAGCCCCTTAGAATCAATTGATTTTTTCACAACTGCAAATCATCTTGTGAAAGTGAGGCATGATCCATGTCAAAAATATGCATACGTAATTCAATACATGCAATTAAATCTTCATATGTAATTCAATTCAACAAACAATACATACAATTAAATCTCCATATGTAATTCAGTTCAGAAATGAACTAATTTTAGACTAAATTGTGAATGAAAGACATAATAAAAGGCCTTTAATAAGACATCTAACAACCAAAAATGAACATAAAGACTACAATAAAACTCAGGAAAAGGAAAATTAACTTAATGGTATAATTGTGAGAAAAAAAGGCCAAACAATTATAGACATTATCTACGAAATAATTGTTTTTTATGGGTCTGAGAGATTTTTCTACTGTAGGCATCTTATCATATGAAAATTCTTTATACATAATTTGACCCAATTTTTCTAACGGTTTTTTCTATGTTGGGTTTTAAAAACTTAAGTCAGTTTTACCATCAAAATATGCTCTTGGCCCTCTCTCAAACATCATGAAGATTACTTTCTGAGCTCTAGATTACCAAAATTGGAAGTTTTTCTGGATACTGTGGAAATTTAAAAAGATATGATAAAAAATATCCTAAAAAACATTAAAGACTCTAGATGTATCAGACTAAACCTTTACAGAATCTGATAAAATTTGAAGCAGGGGGGAGGGAGAGAAATTATGCGCCTACGTGATATGGTGCGAGTTATGCATTGATAGAAGTTTGCAATTTTAAGGAGAAAATTAGAATTAGGAGAGGGAAGAAAGGTGGATACTTTGTTCTAGAGAGAATTGGAGGGTCCATGGATTGGTTGGGAGAAGGAACTGTTGGAAAATTGGACTATTTAGAAAGCTGTCCAGAATTTTCTGGATAGATTTTTGAGCAACTTTGAGCTCAAATTTAGGTGGGACCCACACTACGAAAATCGTGGGACCATATATGAAAGAGTTCTCCTCCGCAAGGAGATTAACGTAGGATATTCATATGTCCAATTTCAATCAGTTATGAATGATAAATATGTCCCCGAAGTGACTAACAAAGCAATGGAAGTTAATGAATTGGGTATGTTTTAACTCTTATCCCACATTGGAAGAGTAGTGGAAATTTGATGAGTTAATAACACCCCAAGTATGGACTAAGGCTTCGATGCCTTGGGGTATCCTAACTCTTTGAAGGGGAGATGACCTAAGCTATGCACGAGTTGACTTTCGATCAAAAGTCCATGCGCGCGCGATTCCGTCTGTCCGACTCGGCTCGGGCTTGGGCTTATAAAAATCTCCTACATTTTTGGGTTGAATTTATTTAACTTTTTGGCTTTAATTATTAATTAATTACGAAATTAATTAATTAATTAATTAATAAACTGTTGGCAGTTATTGCCAACAGTCAACAGTTCATTCGTTTAACTGTTTTTTACAGTTGTTTGCCAACCGTCGCCTACTTTGCTATAAATACAGATGCCTCCCTCCATTTTTAAATAACGAAAAATTTCCCTCCTCCAATTCCTTCCATTTCTATACCAAAATTGATGTCTAATAGGAACTGCCATCAAAATGAGTCAAATGTGATTTTATTGCATATTAGAATCTTGTGATAAGTGGGTCCATCAAGTAATTCACCTGATGTTGATAAAAATAGAAAACGACATATATCCATTAGGTATATAAATCATAACAATAATTACGATTTGGAAAACAATAGAGGGAGTTTAGTGAGAAATTCCCAATTTTTTAAAAGAATGCACATTTAGAAATGTCATAATATTATTGTACTTTGACCCAAGTTTACACTATCCCTATTTAGACTTTCACGTATCCCTGTTTACACATCTTCCTCCAGATTTCTACGCCAAAGTTAATGGGAAAAAATGGTATTGCTGATACTCAGAAGGTTGTTCACTTCATTTTTAACTTCAAATAACTATCAACAAATGGCAAAAACTGGCACGTGCTTGTCCACTAATGTTCTAAGTAAACTGGTTAGACAAAATAGTACCCAAATCACAAACAGTAATAACAACGCAAAAACAGAACATAGGTGCCACTGCAACCACCCAAAACCTTAAACAAAGATTCAAAAGAAATAAAATGCTGATAAACCTGATTAAATTTTTAGGCCTCCTAAACTTCTTCGTCTTCTTCATCTTCATAATCACAACCCTTCATTTTGTGTTATCGCGAAATGATATTACTGATACATGGAAACTAAATCACAGCCACTCAGGTTGATAGTTGGGAGTTTTACATAGTTAATAGTATTACAAACAGTTCAGAACCTCACTGAGAGTTTTACAATCAACAATATTGTGTATAAATACACCACCTACACAAAAACATTAGCCACTAAATAGATAATAAGAAAATATCATTGAGATAATAGTTAAGCATTACACACTACCTACAAAAAAGTGTTACCCACTACATACCAAAGACCCAACCCCAATTCACATGGCCCCAGACCTCCCCTCTTTACTGAATCTCCCAAGGCTAGACTCAGTTCATGTTCTCAAGGACATGTGAGGCGATTCTTTCAATTTTTTCCAGGTAAATAATAAAATGAATTAGAAAAAGGAGGAAACAAAAAGGTTAGAAGTGTGAGGAGAGGAGAGGATAGAAAGAGAGGGATTGTCGGTTTGTGAGGGAAGAGGAAGATCTATTAAAACAGGAGAAATGAAAAGGTTACTCTAAAAGTCAAGTACACATAGATTGTCTCCCTACAAAATTAGGTGTACTTTCAACATAAAAAAGGTAATAAAATTTGAAATTTGAAAAAAAAGGTCTAAGTGAGCGGGATTTCAAGTTTTAGGAAAATGGAAGAGTTATTGTTATCACCTTAAAAGTGACACATGACAAAAGAGGTGGAGCCCAAAAGTTTTAAGGGTAAAATTGGAAGTGCAAATAAAATTCATTATGTGACATCACACTTCTCCCTTATGACATACATAACTTTGCTACTTTATTATATATATATATATATATATATATATATATATATATATATATATATGTGTGTGTGTGTGTGTGTGTGTGTGTGTGTGTGTGTGTGTTTTTGTGTGTGTGTATAATAATAATAATAATAATAATAATAATAATAATAATAATAATAATAATAATAATAATAATAATAATAAGGTGTCACACTTATGTATGTAATAAGATAAAACTATGATGTCATAAGATGAATTTTTCCTACACTCGTTATTTTGTTCTTAAAAATTTTGAATTCCATATCTTTTGACACACTCTAATTTATTTCCTCATTTTCTTCAAATTTCAAAAGCAAGGGTAAGAGAGTAAATTGCTACCACTCACCAAAACCTCTCTTATTTCCCCACATTTGCAATACACGAGATACACGACTCTATCTCTCTGTCTTAGGTTAAAACAATTGCCACTCTCACAAACAATTCCTGTCAACTATAATCGTGCCAAGGTAAATTTTTTTGGGTAATTTTTTTCCCGTTCTATCAACCAAGGTAATCGTTTTATAGGTTGTAATCGATTTGTAATTATTTGTCTTGAATCTTTTTGGGTTTTTCAAAACCTATACCTATTGAATTTTCTCGGCAATAATCGTTTATACATGGTTGTTATATAATGTATTATAAGGTACACATGTGTTTTTTAATCGTAAAGTCATGGTTTTCTCGAATGTAGTCATTTTTATACATGGTTGTAATCATTTATACATCGATTCACGGGATTCATGTCTTTTATTTTCTTGGCTGTAATCTTTTGTAGATATGAGATTCATTATATGTTTGGATAAGTGGAAAGTTTTAAAAGGGTTTAATAAATTATTACCCTCTTTAACCCCATCTCACTCTTGCTCCAAAACTTCATAGGTAAGAGCAGATTAGGAGGTCGGTGACGTAAACGACGGTGATATTCAAGGTGGTGAAGAAGGCCGACGTTGAAGATGGATAGATACGTGTTGGTAGGTACAAAATAAATTATTTCTTTGAAAATAGAGGGGAGTCAGATTTGGGAGTTGGATTTGCAAAAATAGAGCATCAAGAAATTGATCAGAGGAAGGTGAGGTCACACGTTCGGCGAGTAAATGTTACTCGCCTTTGTTTTGGTGAGGAATGGAGGCGTGTGGATATCGATATCTCAAGGGTTTCAATTTCTCAACTGTATATTTTTCCCGAGGGCTATAATGTTTTGCATATATGTCTTTGTGATTTAAACAATTGAAATGATTGAAACAGATATGTCAATATATGTCATTGGGAGTTAACATATACTTGTTTGCAACCCGAGATTTAGAACAAATATGTTTTAAACGAATTCTGACGATTCATTGTTGATTGACACTTGTTTTAAACTATTTGTGTCGATTCATTGTATTGGGTGAAAACGTCGTATATGACTGTGTGATAATCATTTAAATAAATTTGGCAAGTTTCAAAGTAACCCTTATTTAATTAGGGACTACTAGGAAATAAAATAAATTCAGCCCTTAAACATGCATCTAAATCATCCCATCAAATATAAATCATGCGACACAATAAATATGTTGAGACACAAATTTCAGGAAAAAAAAACCTTTCGGGTAAAACGTTTATTTCACTATGAATATACAAATCGCAACTTACAATTATATAGATAAATCTGCAATGGATCAACGCGCAGGCAACCCACAAAGACACGCAGTCTTGAACTCAGCAAGAGAATACACGCAGTACCCTCTAAGGACTCGCAAACCAAACAACGAAGGAAGAACCGCAACACCCCTCAATGACACGCAGTCATAACACTTTGTAGAGACTCCTTCCACAATGCTTTGAATAAACACAAGGTTGTGTTCTTGGGTTACCAAAAAGATTCACAAGGGTTTGGCAATAGTGTGAATCAAAACATGAGTCTTGGGACTCAAAAAATATGAAGACTAGAGAAATTAGGACTCTCAAAAAAGTCTTCCAATGTCTTGCAAAATTGCTCCCCCGAAGTTGGTTTAAATACGAAAACAAATGAAAAGTTTCACGAAATAAAAACTCTACCAGTGTACAGGGTACTCGAACCTGTTTGGGTCCCCTGCGAACCGGTTCGGACTGGGTTCGGGGAAACTCGCTGGAAAAGGGGTTAAACACTTAGCAAAATTTCCAAGGTTTTTCTTAGAATTATCTCCATTTTCAACGGGACATAACTTGTTCACCGTAGCTCAAATTGTGGTGCCGTTTCTTCCAGTATCTTTTTTACGGTAAGATCTTCAACTTTCCAGTTGACTGGTCCTCCGTACGATGGCTGTAAAATTACCAAATTGCACTTGAACTTCCCTATCAAGCCTTATTTCACTATTTTGACTTTTCTTGCGTACCACTTGCATTACGAGCCTAAAATCATGGAACGTGAAGTCGTTGAGGCAGATGTGGGACACATGATGGAGATAATAAATTCTTGATTCCCAGAATTCGGATTGAGGCCATCGTGAGAGATCGTGTAGATACGTGCCATTGAACCGGCGTACGACATATACAAATGAAACATTTCGAACATGATAAAAAAGTCCTTACAGATCTCCCCCTATGTCTATGTCGTTACATACATAAAAAATCCAAATTATCGAATAACAAAATTGCCTATACAAATCTACCCTTCCATGAACCCAAAACTGAAAAGATACAAATGAATAAGACTTCATCGTTTATTCTTCAAATCTTCAAAACTTTCAAAGCATTTCTCATCAGGGTGTGCAATTCAGTGATAATTAATGTAGTACCTACACACATGAGAAAAATCAAATACCACGTGACATATCGAGTTTGAAATGAGTGAAACATAGATACCAAGTTAAAATAGATCCTCAAACTCAAAACTCCCCCATAATATGATAATTCTTTCTCCCCCTTTTTATGATGTCCCCAAATAGACAGATATGAGAAGCAGAAATAAATGTACATGGAGAATGTCACAAGGTAATAAACTTTTTATCTTTAAATTTTTCAATTTTTTTCACACAAATATATAAACATAGAAACACACCATGAACGAGCACAAAACAACCAACTCTATGATAGCGTAAATGTATGGGTGTGATCAAATTCAATAGGAAAATCAATGCATCAAACATGACATATGTGCACGATGAATATCGGATACTCCTAACGAATGAACTCAAAATCTTTCTTTGGTGTAAAAAATGGAAATATGAGACATTGACTCAATCAAATCAACAAATCAAAGCTCGAAGTGATTTTCACACCAATAACGTCCAAAATGATTTCATGCTTTTTCTGGACTTTCAAGGAAGTGCAAACCCGTTTAAATTCTCCAACCAAACTCCCTCGTATGTATTTTCTTGTAGAGGTAATCTAAATTCTCAAACTTTGGAGAATTGATGGTGAAACCTAATCGCCCATATTTGGCATGTATTTCTTTTTATTGCCTTTAAATTTTTTCGGGCTCTTTTAACCTCTTTGGACCTCGGATAATAAAATTCCTCCATTTTTTAGGTACTTCCCATTTTCAAATAATCACACAGTCTCACCAAAATATTTTTTACATGCATTCCAATCTTGTCAAGTTTTATGGCATATTGTACGTTGTATAGAGATAATTGAGATGGAAACACTCAAGCCAATATGTGATAGACAAGTACAATAATCAAATATAGCCGTGCATGTGTGCAATAAAGGAGATAAGAGTAAAACATGTAGAAAGATATCACTAATCACATCTCAAATACTCCAAACAACGTAAAGCACATGGATGAAATGATGTAGCTTCTCAAATCTCTATCAAACAGTCACATGGATAAATGGAATGAAATTGTGACTCGGTTATCTTAAATGTTCATCCATAAAAGGTGCAAACAAAATACAAAATTTTTTTTGTATTTTCTCAAAATTTTATCAAAATAAAATCTTTTTGTATTTTTTCAAAATTTTTGAAAAAAAATTAAAACATGATACATACTAGCAATAGGCAAAAAATATCATCATAAAAAATCCTATGCTAGTAAACAAGTCAAACCTCAATCATTAGGTGGGGGGGGGGGGTGTTCCAAAGTTGGTGACAACTTATGAAAAACCTCCATCAATTCTTGTGAAGATTTGACTAAAAATCTAACTTGCTCACCTAGATGTGCAAACTCTCTTATGTAGTCTCCGGGAGCATGTAAAGTATCATGAGTGGTTGCATGTGTGCCAGAAACACGTGTAGAAAAACGTGACACATAGCCCAACTTAAAACAAAATTCCTTAAGGTGTCCTCTCCTCTTGCAATGGGAACACACATATATAGGCCTAGGAACACCTCTCTCAAAAACTCTAGGACGCATTCTCCTAATAGGAATGGGATGCCTAGGTGGGTTAGGGCGAGACTTACATGAATCTAACACTAAAGTGGGAACCAGCTCGGGTGATAATTGGGAAGAAGAAGCATGTCATGACTTATTCCAAACTTCTCACCTTTACCCATATGAACCACCTTTCAACCTTCTTAGGTGCGTTCACAAAATTGACTTTGACCTCCCTGGCACGTTCGAGATCACTCTCGAGTTGGGATACACGTGTTGTCAGACTAGACACCGTGTTGGTCAAATCACACTTCTCCTTTCTCAAAAGCTCTTTCTCTCTCTCTCCAAATCCAAAACCCTAATACCTAAATCACGATTATACTTCTTAGTTTTCAAGGTCTCGGTGTACAAATCTCTAAATGCTTTTTGGAGCTCACTTTCGTTTCCACTCTCCTCCTCACTTTATCCCTCACTCGAAGAACACAAATCACTATCATCTCTCTCATGTTCACTCTTGTGAGACAAAGTGGGTGTGCTCACATGACTAGAAAAGGCGACAACCATCCCATGTGCTAAACCTTTATCGGACTCATCTGCCTCCTCTTTCTCACTATCACTAAGTGTGTCAGGCATGGATACTTTCTTTCCTTTATGTCTAAGCCACGTAGGACACTCAAACGACTTATGCCCCTTACCCCACATTCAGAACAAGTTACGTTGTCACAATCTTTCTCACACTCCTCATCGGAGTCGTTCTCTTTTTCCTTCTCTTCGCTTTCTTTGGCCTTCCCTTTCTTTTTCTTTTTATTTTTCTAAAAAAATCTCATTTTATTGGAAGAATTATTTTTGTTCATGTTGAGAAACTTTTTAAAAATTTTCACAAACAAGGCCATATCATTAAAATCAAAGTTTCCCTCAAAATCGGACTCACAAACTTTTTCTTTATTCTTCTTACAATGAGTCTTTAAAGCAATGCCATTATCCTTAGCCTTAATGGTTTTGGGAAACATGTCAATCTCATAGGTTTGAAGATCTCCTACAAGTTCTTCCAACTTAAGGGATTTCAAATTTCCCAAAGAGTTCAAAACAGTGACTTTAGGAATAAAGCACTTTGGGAGAGATCTCAAAATCTTTTTAACGATACGCGTGTTATCAATCACCTCACCCAAATTAAAACATGTGTTAACAATGCCCGAAAAACGTGCATAAAACTCATCAAAGCATTCGAACTCAGACATGGTGATAGTCTCAAATTGGGTGGCCAAATTTTATAATTTTTATTCTTTAACCGCGTTCGTACCATCATGTGTCAGTTTCAGAACATCCCAAGCCTCTTTAGATGTGGTGAACGTCGTAATTCGGCGAAACTCATCAGGAGTGACAGCTCCAAAAATAGCACTCAGACCACGGGAATTAGAATTGGATAATTTATAATCATCTTCAGTCCAGGCTGACACGGGTTTTATAGAGGTGACGTTATTAACGGTGACCGTGGGAGGAGTCCAACCATTTTTGCAAAGCAACCACACACGCTCGTCAATAGCTTTTAAACAAGATTTCATGCGATCTTTCCAATAGGCATAATTATTTCCACAAAAAATAGGCACCTTATTAAATGAACGGTCCATTGGAAAAATTGCGATTTTAAACAAAATTGATTTTTCAAAAGAAATCAATATCACATGATTTTGAGGAAAAAGGAATACGCGATAACTTAGTGTAACCTGCTCTGATACCAATTTGAAAACGTCGTATATGACTGTGTGATAATGATTTAAATAAATTTTGTAAGTTTCCAAGTAACCCCCATTTAATTAGGGACTACTTGGAAATCAAATAATTCAGCCCTTAAACATGCATCTAAATCATCCCTTCAAATATAAAGCATGCGACACACTAAATATGCTAAGACACAGATTTCAGGAAAAAAAACCTTTCGGGTAAAACCTTTATTTCACTATGAATATACAAATCACAACTTAGAATTATATAGAGAAATCTGCAATGGATCAACGAACAGCCAACCCACAAAGACACACAGTCTTGAACTCAGCAAGAGAATATACGTAGTACCCTCCAAGGACTCGCAACCTAAACAACAAAGGAAGAACCGCAACACCCCTCAATGACATGCAGTCATAACACTTTGTAGAGACTCCCTCCACAATGCTTTGAATAAACACAAGGTTGTGTTCTTGGGTTACCAAAAAGATTCACAAGGGTTTGGCAATGGTGTGAATCAAAACATGAGTCTTGGGACTAAAAAACATATGAAGACTAGAGAAATTGGGACTCTCAAAAATGTCTTCCAATATCTTGCAAAACTTCTCCCCCAAAGTTGGTTTAAATAGGAAAACAAATGAAGAGTTTCACAAAATAAAAACTCTGCCAGCGTACAGGGTACTCGAACCGGTTTGGGTCCCCTGCGAACCGGTTCGCCACCCCAAACCGGTTCGAGCTGGGTTCGGGGAAACTCGTTGGAAAAGGGGTTAAACACTTAGCAAAATTTCCAAGGTTTTTCTTGGAATAATCTCCATTTTCAATGGGCCATAACTTGTTCACTGTAGCTCGGATTGAGGTGTCGTTTCTCCAGTATCTTTGTTGCGGCAAGCTCTTCAACTTTCCAGTAAACTAGTCCCTCAGACGGTGGCTGTAAAATTACCAAATTGTCCTTGAACTTCCCTATCAAGCCTTGTTACACTGTTTTGACTTCTCTTGCGTACCACTTGCATTACGAGCCTAAAATCATGGAACGTGAAGTCGTTGGGGTAGATGAGGGGCACATGATGGAGATAATAAATGCTTGATTCCCAGAATTCGGATTGAGGCCGTCGTGAGAGATCGTGTAGAGACGTGCCATTGAACCGGCATACGACATATACAAATGAAACATTTTGGACATTATAAAGATGTCCTTACATTGGGGGTCAATTTTATGTTATAAAGAAGTATTTGGGGACGATTTCTATTAGGGGTAAATTTTATTTTTTAAACGGTGTCTATTCATGGTCAATTGGTACCTGTTTATATTCTGATTTTACCTTTCATTTTATTATTTCTATGTTTGTTTAGTTGCTCTAAAAAATTAGGCGTATTATTGCGTTCATTATTGGTGTATTTTATTATTAGTACCCAGTTTTATTTAGTTTATACAAAATCCATGGGTGTATTTATTTGGTGGTTGAAGTGTTGTTTATACCTTAAACCAATGGATAGTCCTATAAATAAAGGATTCTCTGTCCATTTTTTTTTAAATTTTAACTTATTTGTATTGAAATTAAATCGGGTCGATTGTTTACAACTATTTGTGTTATGTAATAATTCTTTTTGAATTAAGTATTGTTGTTATTTTCACGAATTCAGTTGAATTTGTTTATACGATGTTAAGGACGGATTATTAGTTATTATTAATGGAGTATTTTTTCTTCCTTAAATAAAGTGGGTAGTTTTATAAACAAAGGAAACTCTCCAAAAAATTTAAATTGTGTAACAATATATGTATTATATATAAAACTTTATAACTAAAATTATATATGACTTAACACTTATTTTTTGAAAATTTCTGTCATGCCTTCAGGCACGGGCATACCCTATTGTGTGTGTCTGTGTATGTATATATATATATATGTGTGTGTGTGTGTGTGTGTGTGTGTGTGTGTGTGTGTGTGTGTATGTGTGTGTGTGTGTGAGTATCTATATAACATGGAAGAGGGGTTTTTGAACAATGCTAATGATTCAACGGGTGTGATTTGTTCTCCTAGTGCGATCTAAGGGTTTTAAAGCGTGCCATGTCATATGGAGAACATTATGAGCTGGAAAAATTGGAAAAACACAGATACCCCTTCCTCTCATTTTCTCCCTTTCTCTCGTTATAATTGTTTCATCCCTCTCAAGTCTCTCTCCCCTTTTTAATACTCTACCCATAAAAACCCTACCCGCTCCAACCTACGCCGCCGCTGCACTCCTCACACCTGCTCAAACACTCCCCTACCTCCACCTACCCACCACTTTTGCCTCCGTTTTTGCATCCACCTCTGACCTCTACCACTTCAAATCTAACCTAACGAGTTTTAGGTTATTAGGTTAGATTTCTTTCAACATAATATATGTACATACACTCACACACACAAAGATTTTCTCATATAAGACCTCGGATCTTAAATTTTATGGGTTTGGGGTTTTTTTACTCACACACACACATACACACCGACAAAAATAAACCTCCTTTGCCTTTCTATTACTCTCTCATCTTCTTACACACACACGCACAACACACACACACACACACACACACACACACTAAGAGTTTCTCACATGACCACACATCTGAAGATTTTTAGGTTTGGGTTTTTTTGAAAATGGATTTGTTTTTTTTATTTATAAAGATGGTTGATTTTTTGAGTTACTCACACGCTTGATACGACGCAAATATTGCGTATATCGTCGCTCGAACCTAGGCATTTTAGCCCCCTCGGGTATCTTATTCCCTATATTTATGCTCGTTAACCAAACAACCTCGGATTTCTATGTTATCATGTTTTGCAAGGGTTAATTGAGCTTTTATAGGTATTTGGATGCCAAGTGTGAAGTTAGGATGTATTCCGCTCAATTTTCATACGTGATTGCACGTTCATGGGAATTTTAGTCTTTTCACAGCTTGGGCACCTAGCCCAACACCTCACGAAAGTTGTAGCCCTCCTCGCAAGCTTCGCGTGGCCATGAATGGTGCGCGATTCTAAGTTCGTATGAAGAAGTTACGGGAGTTTCAGTGGAAGGAAAAATAATGAAACCAAAAGAGGAGGAGAAGGCGAAGAAAATGGAATGCAGTAGGCTGCTTGGCTGATACCTTCTTGATCGATCGATGGATTAAAAGGATCGATCGATCGATCCTCATCGACACGGGATATTTTGTTCATGATCGATCGATCGACCAAAGGGGTCGATCGATCAATCCGCTGTTTCCATGAGATATTTTGCCCATTATTTTCTTTTCTCTTTTCTTTTCTATTTCTTTTTTCACTTGGTATATAAGCCAATTTTTTTGTAAATATAAAAAAAAACATTTTAGGATAGTTTTTAGGTTAGAATAGCTTAGGGTTTGGGGGATTTGAAGAGTTCTTCTTAAATTCTTCTTGGTTTGACACCCAATTGGGTTGTAAGTTGCACTATTCATCTTCCTCTCCATTAACATAGTTGTTTTCCATTAATTCAAGCTTTTTAATTTAGGTTTACATGCTTTGTCAATTAGTATACATGCTTTGATTTACATGCTTTTTAGTGTAGATTTACTGCGTTTATTTACCACATTTTTAACATGCTTTCTAGGTAATTTAAATTAGGTTATGTTTGAATGGAACTCACTCGAGTTGACGCGTTGCTTTGCTTTGGTGATGGTGTTTACGGGTTTATTTCAGGTGTGTTGTCCTTGTTATTGCGCCTAAGAGATTTGACGGGGCATATCATGTATGTTCCGTGCTTACCACCTTACGTTCGCAATTTCCAGGATATTTGTTGACGCCAAAATCTTATTAGGCTTTTATTAGGATTTAGGGGCATGGCAACCCTTGGTTCAATTAACTGTCTAAACGAGACGCATTCTAAATAACTCGTCGACCCATGTATCCATTTTATACAAATTAACTCGGGTGAGGGATATTTGACGCAACCTATAATTTTACTCGCTTTGTTAATCTAGTTTCAATACCCTTGCCTAGAATAATATTTCCCTTTTATGCATCTTTTCCTTTTTAGTTTGTAATCATCATTTACACTCTTATTTCGGAGAACTAAATCATGTAAATTCTAGCAACTCGTCCCTATGGATTTTTGATACCCGACTTACCGTTATGCTTACCTCGTAAGTGTAGTCGTAATTTAGGTTTGTTTGTATTATCGCGGTGAAACGAAAACAACGACTGCGCACCTTACACGCGTTCACTTTTCACGCGTTAATCAATGCTCTTCACTACACCAAATTCTACGAATGGTCACGCCTCGTGGGTTACGGCCCAAATCAGCGACCAGCTAGTCGCGGAATTGGGCCGTGACCAACTTAATATTTGGTGTGACCAACTTTATTACCACACTAAATTATCCATGCTCAGGAAGTGGTCACGGACTAAATCCCTGACCACCGTGGGTCACGAACTACGACCGTGACCAGGTCGTGACCAGTTTGCCACCAAAATTCCCTCCAAAGTGGGTCACGGACTTTGGCCGTGACCAGGTCATAACCAGCTTGTCGTCAAAATCCCTTCCAAACCGATCGCAGATTGGTCACAGACTTAGGTCGTGACCAAAGGCGTGACGAAGAAGAAAACACACACATTAAGGGTCACAGCTGAGGGTCGTGACCATTTGTTGGTCTGGGTCACGTCTATGGGTCGTGACCATACGTCATTCAAACACCAAAGCTGTTAGAAAAGGTTCGCGCGCATGGGTCACGGCTCTAGGCCGTGACCAGATTGAAGTTGCCATTGCCCAAGTCAGTAATGGGTCATGGCTATAGGCCGTGACCAAGTCGAAATCGCCAGGTCCTCAACTTCATTAATGGGTCGCGCACATGGGGTCATGGCTCTAGGCCGTGACCATAGTCTGGTCTTAAAAAGAAATATTCCAAGCTTCTCATTTGTTACGTGTGACTTCGTTTGCTATTAGGGTTCGTGCGATTTCGAGCTCCTGCGATTTCGCTTGGATTTCAGTTGGATTTGCATTTAGCTAATCAATTTCAGTTGGTATGTATTGATTCATTTGGATTTCATGATTTCTATTTGAAGCCCTAATTTTTGTGTATGTATGTGTAGATTTATGTTTGTATGTGTTTATGTATATATTGTATGTGTGTGTATGTATAGATTTATGTCAAAAAAAAATATTAGGGTTTAGTATACCTTAAATAGTATGTGTGTGCATGTATAGATTATGTCAATAAACCCTAGATTGTATGTGTGTGTATGTATAGATTATGTCAATAAACCCTAGATTGTATATGTGTGTATTTTTTTTGACAAAATATGCTTGTCTTATTTTTTTTAGCAAATATAATTAAATGATTTTTTTGACATACGAGTCGAAAACACGTGTGCATGTTACTATAGTGAGATATTGTTGGCTTGGCTGTTGGATACTATGTTGAATTTATTGAATTGATACTAGTGTCGATAAATGTACATGTTATTAAATTTACTTGGGCCAACAAATAAATTGTGTATAGATTTATGTGTATATGTATGTTTATGTGTGTAACTATGAACAAATAAATTGTTTTTTTTATCAATAAACCCTATATTGTATGTGTGTGTGTGTGTGTATGTATAGATTATATGTGTGTGTATGTATAGATTATATGTGTGTGTATGTATAGATTGTTATGTGTGTGTATGTATAGATTTATGGCAAAAAAAATATTATGGTATAGTAAACCCTAAATTGTATGTGTGTGTATGTATAGATTATGTCAATAAACCGTAGATTGTATGTGTGTGTACGTATAAATTATGCCAATAAACCCTAGATTAACTTTCAAACCTAAACCTTAATAGCAGGACTCGTATTCATGCCCTCGTATACTTTTCTCAGGAAAAATGAGGCACGGTGATAATTACTGTCAACAAGAGTGGGAGAGGTTGCAATTAGATCGCACACATAACTCTTTTATTAGTGTGCGTCATATAGAGGGTACTCCTATTTATAGGTACGGAAATAAAAAGATTGAACAATTTAACTACCTTGTAAATCGTGGATTTAATATCCAACAAGATTACTTGTTCGATCGTATTCTATTTTCTCTTCCAGAAAACTGGGATGACGTTATACAAAATATATTTCACACACATAATCCCGACATAGCCCTGACCTTGGTTACGTTGTTGGAGAAGGCGGGAAAAAATCCACCCGTTATGGATACAACTACGTACAGAGAGCATTGACATAGACTGTGATGTCTCGGGCCACATGCATGTAAAATTGAATCTTGCCAACAAGTTGAGAAATAGGGGATTCCGAGTTCATGTCACTGGCATCTACACATCAATCATAGATTCCCTTCCTTCTAGTTGGCCACGTGCAAAAAATCATAGGTTCTTAAAAACTAATACCGAATGGATGGAGATCAAACACATTGAACTTATTCTAAAGTCTTACTTTGAAAAGGTATCTATCTATCTATCTATCTATATATATATATATATATATATATATATATATATATATATATATATATATATATATATAACTAATTAAGCTTGATTAATTAGTTTTACTTTCATATTACTATAATTATTTAGTCACTTATATTTTTTAATTTTTGTAGATAATGTCGAGGGGAAATAACCTAAAGGTACTAAGTGTCGTGGTGACACCACAACGAGGTTCACCATCTCGTGCAGAACCTGGATTCTCAACACCAATGGATGAGAAATTCACAACTCCACCAATGGTTCACTGCTCACCAAGTCCAACTCCAAGTGCTCCTACGTCCCAATCCACCACTCCCGTTGCTATAACGCCCCATCCAACACTCTTGATGCCTCCCGCTCAAATGAAAAGAAGCCTATTGGCTTCTCTCTTCTTGCGAATAACCCGACGGGTGATAGGAATGACGTGCTAAACTTTAAAGCCCGGTGTTTGTCGCTTGGAAAAATGAACGTGGGAGTCGGTGGACCGGACAATTGGAACCTTGTTGATCAAAGATTACATACATGACCAACTTTGCAAGCATTTCTCATTTCCTGATCATTCCAAGAATAAGGTTTTATCTTGGGTTGCTGAAGGATTGAGGACATACAGGAGAAACCTTCGAAAGAAACATTTCTCGAAAGAGGCAGCGAGCTAAGATATTTTGGCTTTGAAAGAGAGAGTGCCTAACAATGTTGAAATCCCATTGGATCAGTGGAATAAGTTTTTGGAGAATGAGGCGAAGGAAAAAAAGTTGGTCCATAGGCATCAAAATAAAAAAAAATAGGGCACAAAAAACTGATATCCATAGGCTGGGATCCAAATCATATGAGGATTTGAAGAATGAATGGAAGAGTAGGACAAAAGATGGTCCAGATGCCGGTAAAAACCCAAATCGGTCCAACTTATTCCTTCATGCTCAACGTGACAAAGATAATAAATTCCCGCCGCACTTGGCTAAGACACTGGAATCAATAGAGGCCATCAGCAGTCAATCTGATTCGAGCCCTACTGATGACTTTGACCTTGAAGATGATGCCCTGACTAAGAACTTTGGAAAGGACAAAAGGGGGAGGACGAGAGGTGTTGGATCACATATGCCAAAAACAAAAATTCAACACATTGCACCTCTTGTGGACGAGCTTTCTTCGATCAAGAATTATATCTCATCCCAAAAGTAGCACCAGTTGAAGACCGATGGGGATGTCCATGAGATTAAAAATTCCCTAGGATTATTGTCAAATCAAATTGGGAAACTTATGAACTTTTTTGAAAGTGATAGGCCCCCAATGCCTCCTCAAGGTTACCCTTACCCTACTCCTACTCAAGGTTTCAAACATCTTTCCCCTTCAACATTCCCCTCTCAAATGCCTCATCCTCCAACATTCCCCTCCCCTGTACCTCCGCCAATCACGGGGCTCGGATCATCGTCAACAACTCACGGTGACTTTAGCCAAGAGTACTATATCAAGGACATGAGAAATTCGAGGTTTGTTGGCGTGTGCATACTCATCTCCAGGGTTCCTGGAACTCTAGTACATCACTGATCTTTGGAGAAGGGTGAGGCTAAAATAATGGTCGATGAAATATACAATGGCTGCGGAGATGTACCTATGTACGTTAACAGCGGGGATGGGATGGAATTGAGGAATTATGCAAAATCTTATACTACTTGGCCACTTTATCTGTTGGCCAAGATTTAATAATATTTTCTTTCGTTTCAGTTGTAATAATTTTTTTTTGTTTTAGTTGTAAGAATATTGATTTTGCTTCAGTTGGAATGATATTTTTTTTGTTTCAGTCGTAAGAATATTGGTTTTGTTTCGTTTTGAATGATATTATTTTTGTTTCAGTCGTAAGAATATTCTTTTTGTTTCAGTTATAATAATATTTTTTAACCTATTACCACAGGACTGAAATTTGAAGATTATTACATGGATTTCCCATAATACAAAGAGTGGATGGGAGAGACTAACTGGATATCAAATAATCATGTAAGGGGCGTTTATGAATTTGTTAAATACGCTTCCAAAAATCTTAAAAGTGATAAGATTCCGTGTCCGTTCACTCATTGTATTAACGGAAAATATAAGTCATTGGAAGTTGTTGAGTTGCATTTACTAAAGTGGGGAATCTGTCAAGACTATATAATATGTACATACCATGGTGAAAAAGTTGTACCTTATGTTCCAGAAGAATTACCAACACCCGACCGTGTAACGGAACCTCAAGGAGTAGAAGTGGTACATGATTCACCAACACATCGTCCATTGACCGACTTACAAATAATGCGCATTATGACCAAGTAAATGAACAAATTGATGCTGAACTACTAGGAGTTCCTATGGCGCCTTTAAGTCTTACTCCGACATTATGCATGAGAAAGGAGTTCACATTGTTATCTTTGTTGATACCCAGGCCGAAGTCTCCCAGTGATGATACTGATATATTCTTAGCACCATTAATCGAAGAACTTAAAGAGTTGTGGGATAAAGGCGTGACGGCGTTCGATTCTCATAAGGGTAAAGAGTTCACACTTAAAGCAATGGTGATGTGGGCGATCCACGATCTTCCTGCTTATGGGACCTTGTTTGGTTGTAATGTTCATGGTTATTATGGATGTCCCATATATGGGGAGGAAACTGAAGCCTGTTGGTTAAAACATAGTGGTAAGTTGCGTTACACGGGTCATCGTAGATTTCTGCTGACTAGTCACCCTTTTAGGAATGACCAGTCTAACTTTTTGCCTGTCGGTCACGAGCGCAGAACGGCACCTATTCGACTTTTTGGTCAGCAAATTGAGGAGAAGACGGTGGCTGCGACTGCAGGGAATAGGTACGTAGGAAAACACCCCCAGTTTGTAAATATGAAGCGTAAAGCTAGGGAGGATCCGAACGACCCTAGTAAAGCGAAGCCATGGTCCAGGCGATCAATATTTTTTCATTTGTCGTATTGGAAAGATCATCGTGTAAGGAATATAATTGATTTGATGCACACAGAGAAGAATGTTGTAGAACATTTGATAGGAACATGTTTGGGTGGATCTCATTCCAAAGATGGAGAGCGTGCCCGCCGAGATCTATAGGATATGAAAATAAAGAAGAGACTGTGGTTAAAAAATGATCCAACGACAGGAAGAATTTCTATCCCCCCGATTGCTTTCACTTTGACTACTAGTGACAAGAAGATCCTCTTAGACACATTGTTCAACTTCAATACTCCAATCGGATATTCTGGTAATTTACGTAGGGTAGTAAGCTACCAAGCAAATGACTTGAAACAGTGCAAGTCTCACGACTGGCACGTAATCATCCAATTAATTCCGTTGTTATTTCGGCATTACTTCTCTGAACACAAAGATCTCCATCGGGTAATTATGCAAATCAGTTTGTGTTTTACCCTACTTTGTGCAAAAGTGGTAAACAGAAGGCACATTAAAGCTGCGAAATCAACTTTAGCCTAGGCAGTTTGTGTATTAGAGAAGTATTTTCCTCCGTCATTCTTCGATATCAGTATCCACCTGCTTGTGCATTTATGCGATGAAGCTTTATTATGTGGTCTCGTTAGGTATCGTTAAATGTATCCTTTTGAGCGCTTGATGAAAACCTTCAAAGATTATGTAAAGAATACACGGTATATTGGAGGGTCAATTGCTGAAGAATACGTAACGGTGGAGTCATCGCTATACGCTAGGGAACATATGCCAGAACAAGAGGTGAGGAGGTTTAATCCTCGTGGAGAACGAGTGATAGAGGAACCTGACGAGTTTGAGGACGAATTATCATTTGGGAACCCTAAAGAGGTGAAAATCACAAACCTACAATACGAGCAAGCAACTCGTCATGTCTTAAAATCGCAAGATGAAGTCCAAGACTGGAGAGAGTGAGTATCTACTGAATTCTTCTTCTTTGATTATATGTATTTTTTATTTTATGATCTAAACTCTATAATTTTTCGGTAGGAAGTATTAGAACGAAATTATCCAAAATCAAAGGAGAAATTGGACGACAACTGATTTTGGGCATGGGTGTCAAAAGAGGTACTTTTCACATCTTATGTGTGCGGTTATTTATTCATGTGTGGTAAAAACATACCCTAATACAAATTCATTAATAAATGCAGCTTCTAAAAAGAGGTAATGTCTCTTCTAGACTTTCACGCCTAGCAAAAGGTCCTAGTTTTCGTGCGAAAGAGTTTAAGAAATTCCGCACCAACGGTTTTGATTTCATTTCATATCCATATGAGGAAAAGCTTTTGAGGCAAAACAGTGGAATATCAATTTCTGCCTTGACCACCTGTATCGCTAGCAAAAGTGATAAAAATCCAAAAAATACGGTGCTAACCTATTATGGGATAATTCAACAAATCCTAGAACTTGATAACTTAGAATTCACAGAAACCGTATTCTATTGTGATTGGGTAAAGGTGGAGGATACAACGAATGCTTGCAAAGTTGATCCCGACTCCAAACTTATTATGGTAGATTTATCAAAGCAGAAGACTAAAGACCGCATAGTCGACGAGCCTTTTATTTGTGCCTTTCAGAATGTAAAGAAGGTATTCTACTCGAAGTGAATAAACGATGGCAATTGGTCTATTGTTATGCATGCACCAAAGGGTATGAATACTGAAGTAGACGCATTAAAGGCTCCAAAAGAGTTTCAGTCAGCTCTTGATGACAACCCTAATTTGAAGGATCTTTTAGTTGATTTAGAGGAAGATTGAGTATCAAAATATTATTTTATCCTCATCAATCTTATTTGTACCCTATTATGATATTGACATTGTATTAGCACTTTACATTAATTTATGAATTTCATCTACTTTTAAGTCTAATGTCTTGCCATTTTTGCAAATGGTAGGAGATTTATTGGTTCTTTTGTTTAGAATAGATATGTTTTCATTTATTTATCTCTATCATTTGGCTTTAGAGGGCAAAAACCTGAAACAACCCCCGTGAGGCCCCGTGGGTGGCACCAACTCCTCCCACGAGACCAATGTAACTCGTAAGAACTGACCGCGCGATTACGGGACCCCCAGTTTGAGAATACGACGATAATTTGCATATTTTTAGTCTTAGGCTTAAAAATATGGCCTTAGTGGGTGAAAACTTGAAACAGCCCCGTGAGTGGCACCAACAGCTTGCACGGGACCAATGTAACTCATAGGAATTGACCGCACGATCGCGGGACTCTGGATTTGAGAATACGTTGATAATTTGAAAATATCTAGACTTAAGCTTAAGAAAGAGTTTGTTAACTAATAGGTATATTTCCAATGTTTTGCACCTATCCGGGAACGACATCTTTTGCCAGCATCTGGGGTCAAACAACTCCCGCTATAGATATAAATTTGCCTTTTATTTTATTAAATTAGACAACGTGGATCGATATTCATTTGTTCATGTTTTATAAAAACACGTTATATGTATGGTTTTAAAAATTCGACAGCATATATGCATATGCATATATGCAGCATATATCTACATATATGCAGCTGCATATATGCCGCATATATAGCATATATGCAGCTGCATATATGGGCATATATGCATTCTCTATGGATTGGTTTACATATTGAAAGCAGGCGGATCGAGGTTTACATATTGCCTACTTGGATTGGTTTTCATTTATTTTTCAATTTTACATTTTGTATTCGTGGAATGATGTTATCAAATTATTGTTGATGACACATATCACACTATTCAGGTAATTCCTATTGAGGTAATTTCCATTGAGCTCTCTGTATTCTTTGGTAATGTAGGTATACAGATTGGGGTTCTCTTTTAGGATAGCAGTTGGCAGAAAGAGACATTATAGTGGCATGCATTGATTACAGGTGAACGTCATTTCACATTGTAAATATACTTTCTTAGACAAAATAAATACAGTTGCATTGATACTCATAGAAATTCCTGACCACTAACTTCCTTATTGACCATGGCCAAAAATTTAAACGATATATTTTGTTAAATGATATATTTTGGGTACAAGTTAAATGATATATTTGCATATTTATAGACTTAGGCTTAAAAATATGGCGTTAGACGGTGACAACTCGAAACAGCCCCCGAACGGCCCCGTGGGTGGCACCAACACCTCCCACGGGACCAATGTAACTCATAGGAACTGACCCCGCAGCCGTGGGACTCCCGGTTTGAGAATACGACGGTAATTTGCATATTTCTAGACTTACGCTTAAAAACATGGCGTTAGAGGGCGAGAACTCGAAACATCCCCCGGACGACCCCGTGGGTGGCACCAACGCCTCCCACAGGACCAACGTAACTCGTAGGAACTGACCCTGCATCCGCGGAACTCCCGGTTTGAGAATACGACGGTAATTTACATATTTCTATACTTAGGCTTAAAAATGTGGCGTCAGAGGGTGAAAACTCGAAACAGCTCCCGAACGTCCCCGTGGATGGCACCAATGCCTCCCACGGGACCAACGTAACTCGTAGGAAATGACCCCGCAGCCGCGGGTCTCCCGGTTTGAGAATACGACGGTAATTTGAAAATATGAGAACTTAATCTTAAAAACAACGCGTTAGAGGGTGAAAACACAAAATAGCCGTCGTACGATCCCGGGAGAGGCACCAACACCTCTCACAGGACCAATGTAACACATAGGAACTAACCGCGCAATCACGGGACTCCTGGTTTGAGAATACGAATATAATTTGAAAATTACATGGATAACTAGGAAACCACTACAATAGGAAATAATGGATATATTCACTTAAGTTGAAAAAGTTGCTTCATAGAGATCTACATAAGGAAGGTCGAAAGCTGAAGGAAGTATAAAAGAAATAAGATCATGCTTCGTCTTTGTTTACTACACCCGTAATAGGATTGTCTCGTCAAGCATGTAATCATCTTCTCTCTATTATAGTATGAGGGATCATTTTCAAAATTGATTTCACTTCTAAGAGAATCATCTTCAGCTATGATAGTCTTTTGAAAAATATTACCAAATTGAACTTTATTCCAATTTTTTAGACATGCTCTAAGAATATTTAGATTGGATGCGAAACTATACGTGGGGTTTCCTCCATTGTAAGACTTCCAACTGGCCTGGATAACAACTTTATATGAGGAATGAGCAACCCAGAAATTTTGAAACACAAATCTATTTAGGAGTTTATCATAATCACTAGATAAGCTTAGAAGCATATGCGAATGATCATAAGTTAATTTACTCAAGTGTTCAACAACCACTTTAGAAAATAACTGCTTACTACTCAAATTCATAAACATTTTATCTATTCTTTCCCAAATACTAGCACTGGATTCTCTTTTATTCCACCAAGTGAACTTGGAGCCCAGATACCCCAAGTCAATGAGGCCATTAGACTCTATACATTGGATGAAATCTTATGCATCATTAAAGTCATAAGGTAAACCTCCTACCTTATTTGTAGAAGAATACATTGTATTGAAGTCACCTCCTACAAACCATGGATTCAATGTATGAATGGAATTTAAATACACCCATAAAACTATTCTATCTCTTCTAGTGCATTTAGCATAAACCAAGGAAACTTGAATAACTAAAGACATAACAAGATGAGAAACCTTTAGAGTTAATCATTCCCCTCTACATTTTCCTCTACAGCAGGTTCTTGTTCCTCTTCTACAATGTTTGTGTAATTATGTGATGGACGGTTGGCCTTTTCAATTGACTCCTCACCATTCATAACTTCACATGTTTCTTCTTGTGGGGCATTACCAATTTGGACTTGAAGAGTTATATAACTGTTATAGAACAACAGTTATATAACTGTTATATTAACCGTTATATAACTGTTGTTATATAATTGTTATAACAGTTATATAACCGTTGTTATATAACAACGAATATATAACTGTTAATATAACAGTTATATAACTGTTGTTATATAACAATTATATAATAACAGTCATATAACTGTTATATAACAATTATATAATAACAAGTTTGCGGCTTTCTTCGATTAATTCTTGCTCCTTGTGTCATTATTTAAAATTAGGAGTCCGTTGTAGTCCATATGTATCGTGCTAAAGTTTAAACACATGTGATTGTGTCGAGTCGCATTGTGTGTCCGTGCTTCCATAGTCTAAAAGTCTCTCACGAAACTTAAGAACTTGTCAACTTTTCTTTAATAAAATTGGGGTTTAACACAAGGATTGTCACAAGGAGACCTTTGGTTTTGAAATTTCAAAAGATAGATGAAGGGAACAAATATTACACTGAATTTGGTCATACGCCTCGAAGGAAATTCAGTGATTTTGGTATGTAATTCCATACTAGTACTTATAGGCTTTCTTTTAATTATTCTTGTACACTCTAAATCAGTTAGTATGTAAGGTTATCATCAATTGATTTATTAAGTACATGAATACCCCCGAACTATATCCCTCGTGTGAGTTGAGCCTCTAAACAAACACACACCTGAACGACCAAAACCTCAAAACAAACTATATCCTGATTTGAGAACACGACGCTAATTTGAAAATAAAGATATAGACTTAAAAAAATGGCATTAGACGGATAAAACCCGAAATAGCACCCGAACGGCCCCGTGAGAGGCACCAACACCTCGCACAGGACCAATGTAACTCATACGAACTAACCGCGCGATCACGAGACTGTCGGTTTGAGAATACGATGATAATTTGCATATGTTTACACTTAAGCATAAAAGCAAGGCGTTAGTGTGGGAAAACCCGAAACAGCACCTCGAACTGCCCCGTGAGTGGCACCAACACCTTGCACGGGACTAATGTAACTCGTACGAACTGACCACGGAATCACGAGAATCCCGGTTTGAGAATATGACGATAATTTGCATATTTCTACACTTAAGCATAAAAACAAGGCGTTAAAGGGTGAAAACCCAAAACACCCCCCAAACGGTCCCGTGGGTGGCACCAACACCTCTCACGGGACCAATGTAACTCGTAGGAACTGAGCGCGCAGCCGCGGGAGTCCCGGTTTGAGAATACAACGATAATTTGCATATTTCTAGAATTAGGCATAAAAAGAGGACGTTAGTGGGGGGAAAATCCAAAACAGAACCCGAACGGCCCCGTGGGAGGCGCCAACACCTCCCACGGGACCAATGTAACTCGTAGAAACTGTCCGCGCAGCCACGGGATACGACGATAATTTGCATATTTCTAGACTTAGGCAAAATGTGGCGTTAGAGGGTTAAGACCCGAAACAACCCCCGAACGGTCCTGTGGGTGGCACCAACACCTACCACGGGACCAATATAACTAGTAGGAACTGACCGCGCAGCCGCGGTAGTACCGGTTTGAGAATACGACGATAATTTGCATATTTCTAGAATTGGGCATAAAAAGAGGGCGTTAGTGGGGGAAATCCGAAATAGCCTCCGAACGGCCCCGTGGTAGGTGCCAACACCTCCCACGGGACCAATGTAACTCGTAGAAACTGTCCGCATAGCCGCGGGAGTTCCGATTTGAGAATACGATGGTAATTTGCATATTTCTAGACTTAGGCAAAACATGGCGTTAGAGGGTGAAAACCCGAAACAGCCCCCGAACGGTCCCATGGGTGGCCCCAACACCTACCACGGGACCAATGTAACTCGTAGGAACTGACCGCGCAGCCCCGGGAGTCCCACTTTGAGAATACAACGATAATTTGCATATTTGTAGAATTAGGCATAAAAAGAGGGCTTTAGTGGGGGAAAATCCGAAACAACCCCCGAACGGCGCCGTGGGAGGTGCCAACACCTCCCACAGTACCAATGTAAATCGTAGAAACTGTCCGTGCAGCCTAGGGAGTTTCGATTTGAGAATACAACGGTAATTTGCATATTTCTAAACTTAGGCAAAACATGGCGTTAGGGGATGAAAACCCGAAATATCCCCCGAACGGTCCCGTGGGTTGCACCAGCACCTACCACGGGACCAATCTAACTCGTACTAACTGACCGTGCAGCCGCGGGAGTCCCGGTTTGAGAATACGAAGATAATTTGCATATTTCTAGAATTAGGCATAAAAAGAGGGCGTTAGTGGGGGAAAATCAAAAACAGCCCCCGAACGGCCCCGTGGGAGGCGCCAACACCTCCCACGAGACCAATGTAACTCGTAGAAACTGTCCGCGCAGCCGCGGGAGTTCCGGTTTGATAATACGAAGGTAATTAGTATATTTCTAGACTTACGCAAAACATGGCTTTAGAGGATGAAAACCCGAAATAGCCCCCGAACGATCCCGTGGGTGGCACCAGCACCTACCACGGGACCAATGTAACTCGTAGGAATTGATCGCGCAGCCGCGGGAGTCCCGGTTTAAGAATACGATGATAATTTGCATATTTCGATAATTAGGCATAAAAAGTGGGCGTTAGTGGGCGAAAATCTGAAACATCCCCCGAACGGCCCCGTGGATGGCACCAACACCTCCCACGGGACCAATGTAACTCGTAGGAACTAACTGCGCAGCCGCAGGAGTCCCCGTTTGAGAATACGATGATAATGTGCATATTTCTAGAACTAGGCATAAAAAGAGGGAGTTAGTGATGGAAAATCCGAAACAGCCCCCGAACGGCCCCGTGGGAGGTGCCAACACCTCCCACGGGACCAATATAACTCGTAGAAACTGTCCGCGCAGCCACGGGAGTTCCGGTTTGAGAATATGACGGTAATTTGCATATTTCTAGACTTAGGCAAAACATGGCCTTAGAGGGTGAAAACCCGAAACAGCCCCCGAACTGACCCGTGGGTGGCACCAGCACCTACTACAGGACCAATGTAACTCGTAGGAAATGACCGCACAACCGCGGGAGTCCCGGTTTTAGAATATAACGATAATTTGCATACTAGTAGAATTAGGCATAAAAAGAGGGCGTTAGTGGGGGAAAATCCGAAACAGCCCCCGAACTACCTCACCTCCCAAGGGACCAATGTAACTCATAGAAACTGTCCGCGCAGTCGCGAGAGTTCCGGTTTGAAAATACGACGGTAATTTGCATATTTCTAGACTTAGGCAAAACATGGCGTTAGAGGGTGAAAACCCGAAACAGCCCCCAAACGGTCCCGTGGGTGGCACCAACACCTACCACCGGACCAATGTAACTCATAGGAACTGACCGCGCAGCTGCGGGAGTCCCGGTTTGAGAATACAACGATAATTTGTATATTTCTAGAATTAGGCATAAAAAGAGGGCGTTAGTGGGGGAAAATCAAAAACAGCCCCCGAACGGTCCCGTGGGAGGCGCCAACACCTCCCACGGGACCAATGTAACTCGTAGAAACTGTCCGCGCAGTCGCGGGTGTTCGGGTTTGAGGATACGAAGGTAATTTATATATTTCTAAACTTAGGCAAAACATGACGTTAGAGGGTGAAAACCCGAAACAGCACCCCGAATGGTCCCGTGGTTGGCACCAACACCTCCCACGGGACCAATGTAACTCGTAGGAACTGACCGCGCAACTGCGGGAGTCCCGGTTTGAGAATACAACGATAATTTGTATATTTCTAGAATGAGGCATAAAAAGAGGGCGTTAGTGGGGGAAAATCCGAAACAGCCCCCGACCGGCCCCATGGGTGGCACCAACACCTCCCACGGGACCAATGTAACTGGTAGGAACTGACCCTACAGCCGCGAGTCTTCCAGTTTAAGAATCCGAATGTAATTAGCTTATTTCTAGACTTAGGCAAAACATGGCATTAGAGGGTGATAACTCGAAACAGCCCCCGAAAGGTTCCGTTGGTGGCACCAACACCTCCCACGAGACCAATGTAACTCATAGGAACTGACCGCGCAGCCGCGGGAGTCCCACTTTGAGAATACAACGATAATTTGCATATTTGTAGAATTAGGCATAAAAAGAGGGCTTTAGTGGGGGAAAATCCGAAACAACCCCCGAACGGCCCCGTGGGAGGTGCCAACACCTCCCACAGGACCAATGTAAATCGTAGAAACTGTCCGTGCATCCTAGGGAGTTCCGATTTGAGAATACAACGGTAATTTGCATATTTCTAAACTTAGGCAAAACATGGCGTTAGGGGATGAAAACCCGAAATATCCCCCGAACGGTCCCGTGGGTTGCACCAGCACCTACCACGGGACCAATCTAACTCGTACGAACTGACCGCGCAGCCGCGGGAGTCCCGGTTTGAGAATACGAAGATAATTTGCATATTTCTAGAATTAGGCATGAAAAGAGGGCGTTAGTGGGGGGAAATCAAAAACAGCCCCCGAACGGCCCCGTGGGAGGCGCCAACACCTCCCACGGGACCAATGTAACTCGTAGAAACTGTCCGCGCAGCCGCGGGAGTTCCGGTTTGATAATACGAAGGTAATTTGTATATTTCTAGACTTAGGCAAAACATGGCTTTAGAGGATGAAAACCCGAAATAGCCCCCGAACGATCCCGTGGGTGGCACCAGCACCTACCACGGGACCAATGTAACTCGTAGGAACTGATCGCGCAGCCGCGGGAGTCCCGGTTTAAGAATACGATGATAATTTGCATATTTTGAGAATTAGGCATAAAAAGTGGGCGTTAGTGGGGGAAAATCTGAAACATCCCCCGAACGGCCCCGTGGATGGCGCCAACACCTCCCACGGGACCAATGTAACTCGTAGGAACTGACTGCGCAGCAGCAGGAGTCCCCGTTTGAGAATACGATGATAATTTGAATATTTCTAGAACTAGGCATAAAAAGAGGGAGTTAGTGAGGGAAAATACGAAACAGCCCCCGAACGGCCCCGTGAGAGGCGCCAACACCTCCCACGGGACCAATATAACTCGTAGAAACTGTCCGCGCAGCCACGGGAGTTCCGGTTTGAGAATACGACGGTAATTTGCATATTTCTAGACTTAGGCAAAACATGGCCTTAGAGGGTGAAAACCCGAAACAGCCCCCGAACTGACCCGTGGGTGGCACCAGCACCTACCACGGGACCAATGTAACTCGTAGGAAATGACCGCACAACCGCGGGAGTCCCGGTTTGAGAATATAACGATAATTTGCATACTGGTAGAATTAGGCATAAAAATAGGGCGTTAGTGGGGGAAAATTCGAAACATCCCCCGAACGACCTCACCTCCCAAGGGACCAATGTAACTCATAGAAACTGTCCGCGCAGTCGCGAGAGTTCCGGTTTGAAAATACGACGGTAATTTGCATATTTCTAGACTTAGGAAAAACATGGCGTTAGAGGGTGAAAACCCGAAACAGCCCCCGAACGGTCCCGTGGGTGGCACCAACACCTACCACCGGACCAATGTAACTCGTAGGAACTGACCGCGCAGCTGCGGGAGTCCCAGTTTGAGAATACAACGATAATTTGTATATTTCTAGAATTAGGCATAAAAAGAGGGCGTTAGTGGGGGAAAATCCAAAACAGCCCCCGAACGGTCCCGTGGGAGCCGCCAACACCTCCCATGGGACCAATGTAACTCGTAGAAACTGTCCGCGCAGCCGCGGGTGTTCGGGTTTGAGGATACGAAGGTAATTTATATATTTCTAAACTTAGGCAAAACATGACGTTAGAGGGTGAAAACCCGAAACAGCTCCCTGAATGGTCCCGTGGGTGGCACCAACACCTCCCACGGGACCAATGTAACTCGTAGGAACTGACCGCGCAGCTACGGGAGTCCCGGTCTGAGAATACAACGATAATTTGTATATATCTAGAATTAGGCATAAAAAGAGGGCGTTAGTGGGGGAAAATCCGAAACAGCCCCCGACCGGCCCCATGGGTGGCACCAACACCTCCCACGGGACCAATGTAACTGGTAGGAACTGACCCTACAGCCGCGAGTCTTCCAGTTTAAGAATTCGAATGTAATTAGCTTATTTCTAGACTTAGGCAAAACATGGCATTAGAGGGTGATAACTCGAAACAGCCCCCGAATGGTTCCGTTGGTGGCACCAACACCTCCCACGAGACCAATGTAACTCGTAGGAACTGACCGCGCAACCGCGGGAGTCCCGGTTGAGTATACGACGATAATTTGCATATTTCTAGAATTAAGCATAAAAAGAGGGCGCTTGTGGGGGAAAATCCGAAACAGCCCCTGAACGGCCCCGTGGGTGGCGCCAACACCTCCCCTAGGACCAATGTAAATCGTAGAAACTGTCCGTGCAGCCTTGGGAGTTCCGATTTGAGAATACGACGGTAATTTGCATATTTCTAAACTTAGGCAAAACATGGCGTTAGGGGATGAAAACCCGAAATAGCCCCCGAACGGTCCCGTGGGTTGCACCAGCACCTACCACGGGACCAATCTAACTCGTAGGAACAGACCGCGCAGCTGCGGGAGTCCCGGTTTGAGAATACGAAGATAATTTGCATATTTCTAGAATTAGGCATAAAAAGAGGGTGTTAGTGGGGAAAAATCCAAAACAGCCCCCGAACGGCCCCGTGGGAGGCGCCAACACCTCCCACGGGACCAATGTAACTCGTAGAAACTGTCCGCGCAGCAGCGGGAGTTCCGGTTTGATAATACGAAGGTAATTTGCATATTTCTAGACTTAGGCAAAACATGGCTTTAGAGGATGAAAACCCGAAATAGCCCCCACGATCCCGTGGGTGGCATCAGCACCTACCACGGGACCAATGTAACTCGTAGGAACTGACCGCGCAGCCGCGGGAGTCTCGGTTTGAGAATGCGACGATAATTTGCATATTTCGAGAATTAGGCATAAAAAGTGGGCGTTAGTGGGGGAAAATCTGAAACATCCCACGAACGGCCCCGTGGGTGGCGCCAACACCTCCCACGGGACCAATGTAACTTGTAGAAACTGTCCGCGCAGCCGCGGGAGTTCCGGTTTGACAATACGACGGTAATTTGCATATTTCTAGACTTAGGCGAAACATGGCGTTAGAGGGTGAAAACCTGAAACAACCCCCGAACGGTCCCGTGGGTAGCACCAAAACCTACCACAGGACTAATGTAACTCGTAGGAACTGACCACGTATTCGCGGGAGTCCCGGTTAGATAATACGACGATAATTTGTATATTTCTAGAATTAGGCATAAAAAGAGGGCGTTAGTGGGGGAAAATTCGAAACAGCCCCCGAACGGCCCCATGGGTGGCCCCAACACCTCCCACGGGACCAATGTAACTCGTAGAAACTGTCCGTTCAGCCGCGGGAGTTCCGATTTGAGAATACGAAGGTAATTTGCATATTTTTAGACATAGGATAAACATGGCGTTAGAGGATGAAAACCCGAAACAGCCCCCAAACGGTCATCTGGGTGGCACCAGCACCTACCACGGGACCAATGTAACTCGTAGGAACTGACCGCGCAGCCGCGGGAGTCCTGGTTTGAGAATACGACGATAATTTCCATATTTCGAGAATTAGGCATAAAAAGAGGGCGTTAGTGGGGGAAAATCCGAAAAAGCCCCCGAACGGTCCCGTGGGTGGCGCCAACACCTCCCAGGGGACCAATGGAACTCGTAGAAACTGTTCGCTTAGCCACGGGAGTTCCGGTTTGAGAATACGACGGTAATTTGAATATTTCTAGACTTAGGCAAAACATGGCGTGAGAGGATGAAATCCCGAAACAGCCCTCGAACGGTCCCTTGTGTGGCACGAGCACCTACCACGGGACCAATGTAACTCGTAAGAACTGACCGCGCATCCGCGGGAGTCCCGGTTTGAGAATACGACATAAATTTGCATATTTCGAGAGTTAGACATAAAAAGAGGGCGTTAGTGGGGGAAAATCCGAAACAATCCCCGAACGGCCCCGTGGGTGGCGCCAACACCTCCCACGGGACCAATGTAACTCGTAAAAACTGCTCGCGCAGCCGCGGGAGTTCCGGTTTGAGAATACAACGGTAATTTGTGTATTTCTAGACTTAGGCAAAACATGGCGTTAGAGGATGAAAACCTGAAACAACCCCCGAACGTTCCCGTGGGTGGCACCAACACCTACCACGGGACCAATGTAACTCGTAGGAACTGACCGCGTAGTCGCGGGAGTCCCGGTTTGAGAATACGACGATAATTTGCATATTTCTAAAATTAGACATAAAAAGAGGGCGTTAGTGAGGAAAAATCTGAAACAGCCCCCGAACGGCCCCGTGGGAGGCGCCAACACCTCCCACGGGACCAATGTAACTCGTCGAAACGGTCCGCGCAGCCGCAGGAGTTTCGGCTTGAGAATAAAAAGGTAATTTGCATATTTCTAGACTTAGGCAAAACATGGCGTTAGAGGATGAAAACCCGAAACAGCCCCCAAACGGTCCTGTGGGTGGCACCAGCACCTACCACGGGACCAATATAACTCGTAGAACTGAACGCGCAGCCGTGGGAGTCCCGATTTGAGAATACGACGATAATTTGCATATTTCGAGAATTTGGAATAAGAAGAGGGCGTTAGTGGCGGAAAATCCGAAACAGCCCCCGAACGGCCCCGTGGGTGGCGCCAACACCTCCCACGGGACAAATGTAACTCGTAGAAACTGTTCGCGCAGCCACAGGAGTTTCGGTTGGAGAATACGACGGTAATTTTCATATTTCTAGACTTAGGTAAAACGTGGCGTTAGAGGATGAAAACCTGAAACAACCCCCGAACGGTCCCATTGGTGGCACCAACACCTACCACGGGACCAATGTAACTCATAGGAACTGACCGCGTAGTCGCGGGAGTCCCGGTTTGAGAATACGACGATAATTTGCATATTTCTAGAATTAGGCATAAAAAGAGGGCGTTAGTGGGGGAATATCCGAAACAGCCCCCGAACGGCCCTGTGGGAGGCGCCAACACCTCCCACGGGAGTTCTGGTTTGAGAATACGACGGTAATTGGCATATTTCTAGACTTAGGCAAAACATGGCGTTAGAGGATGAAAACCCGAAACACCCCACAAACGGTCCCGTGGGTGGCACCAGCACCTACCACGGGACCAATGTAACTCGTAGAACTGACCGCGCAGCCGCGGGAGTCCCGGTTTGAGAATACGACGATAATTTGCATATTTCGAGAATTAGGCATAAAAAGAGGGCGTTAGTGGCGGAAAATCCGAAACAGCCCCCGAACGGCCCCGTGGGTGGCGTCAACACCTCCCACGGGACCAATGTAACTCGTAGAAACTGTCCGCGTAGCTACAGGAGTTCTGGTTTGAGAATACGATGGTAATTTGTATATTTCTAGACATAGGCATAACATGGCGTTTGAGGATGAAAACCTAAAACAACCCCCGAACGGTCCCGTGTGTGGAACCAACACCTACCACGGGACAAATGTAACTCGTAGAAACTGTTCGCGCAGCCACGGGAGTTTCGGTTGGAGAATACGATGGTAATTTTCATATTTCTAGACTTAGGTAAAACATGGCGTTAGAGGATGAAAACCTGAAACAACCCCCAAACGGTCCCATTGGTGGCACCAACACCTACCACGGGACCAATGTAACTCGTAGGTACTGACCGCGTAGTCGCGGGAGTTCCGGTTTGAGAATACGACGATAATTTGCATATTTCTAAAATTAGACATAAAAAGAGGGCGTTAGTGGGTGAAAATCCGAAACAGCCCCCGAACGGCCCTGTGGGAGGCGCCAACACCTCCCACGGGAGTTCTGGTTTGAGAATACGACGGTAATTGGCATATTTCTAGACTTAGGCAAAACATGGCGTTAGAGGATGAAAACCCGAAACACCCCACAAACGGTCCCGTGGGTGGCACCAGCACCTACCACGGGACCAATGTAACTAGTAGAACTGACCGCGCAGCCGCGGGAGTCCCGGTTTGAGAATACGACGATAATTTGCATATTTCGAGAATTAGGCATAAAAAGAGGGCGTTAGTGGGGGAAAATCCGAAACAGCCCCCAAACGGCCCCGTGGGTGGCGCCAACATCTCCCACGGGACCAATGTAACTCGTAGAAACTGTCCGCATAGCTACAGGAGTTCTGGTTTGAGAATACGATGGTAATTTGTATATTTCTAGACATAGGCATAACATGGCGTTTGAGGATGAAAACCTAAAACAACCCCCGAACGGTCCCGTGTGTGGCACCAACACCTACCACGGGACAAATGTAACTCGTAGGAACTGACCGTGCAGCCACGGGAGTTCCAGTTTTAGAATACGACGATAATTTCCATATTTCGAGAATTAGGTATAAAAAGAAGGCGTTAGTCGGGGAAAATCCGAAAAAGCCCCCGAACGGCCCCGTGGGTGGCGCCAACACCTCCCATGGGACCAATGTAACTCGTAGAAACTGTCCGCGCAGCCGTGGAAGTTTCGGTTTGAGAATACGACGATAATTTGCATATTTCTAGACTTAGGAAAAACATGGCGTTAGAGGATGAAAACCAGAAGCAACCCCCGAACGGTCCCGTGGGTGGCACCAACACCTACCACGGGACCAATGTAGCTCGTAGGAACTGACCGCGTAGTCGCGGGCATCCCGGTTTGAGAATACGACGATAATTTGCATATTTCGAGAATTAGGCATAAAAAGTGGGCGTTAGTGGGGGAAAATCTGAAACATCCCCCGAACGGCCCCGTGGGTGGCGCCAACACCTCCCACGGGACCAATGTAACTTGTAGAAACTGTCCGCGCAGCTGCGGGAGTTTCGATTTGAGAATACGACGGTAATTTGCATATTTCTAGACATAGGCAAATCATGGCGTTAGAGGATGAAAACCTGAAGCAACCCCCGAACGGTCCCGTGGGTGGCACCAACACCTACCACGGGACCAATGTAACTCGTAGGAACTGACCGCGTAGTCGCGGGAGTCCCGGTTTGAGAATACGAAGATAATTTGCATATTTCTAGAATTAGGCATAAAAAGAGGGCTTTAGAGGGGGAAAATCCGAAACAGCCCCCGAACGGCCCCGTGGGAGGCGCCAACACCTCCCACGGGACCAATGTAACTTGTAGAAACCGTCCGCGCAGCCGCGGGAGTTCCGGTTTGATAATACGAAGCTAATTTCCATATTTCTAGACTTAGGCAAAACTTGGTTTTAGAGGATGAAAAATCGAAATAGCCCCCGAACGGTCCTGTGGGTGGCACCAGCACCTACCACGGGATCAATGTAACTCGTAGGAACTGACTGCGCAGCCGCGGGAGTCCCGGTTTGAGAATACGACGATAATTTGCATATTTCGAGAATTGGGCATAAAAAGTGGGCGTTAGTGGGGGAAAATCTCAAACATCCCCCGAACGGCCCCGTGGGTGGCGCCAACACCTCCCACGGGACCAATGTAACTCGTAGAAATAGTCTGCGCAGCCGCGGGAGTTTCGGTTTGAGAATACGACGGTAATTTACATATTTCTAGACTTAGGCGAAACATGGCGTTAGAGGGTGAAAACCTGAAACAACCCCCGAACGGTCCCGTGGGTAGCACCAACACCTACCACGGGACCAATGTAACTCGTAGGAACTGACCGCGTAGTCGCGGGAGTCCCGGTTTGAGAATACGACGATAATTTTCATATTTCTAGAATTAGGCATAAAAAGAGGGCGTTAGTGGGGGAAAATCCGAAACAGCCCCCGAACGGCCCCGTGGAAAGCGTCAAAACCTCCCACGGGACCAATGTAACTCGTAGACTCTGTCCGCGCATCCGCGGGAGTTCCAATTTGAGAATACGACGGTAATTTGCATATTTCAAGACATAGGCAAAACATGACGTTAGAGGGTGAAAACCCGAGACAGCCCCCGAACGGTCCCGTGGGTAGCACCAACACCTACCACGGGACCAATGTAACTCGTAGGAACTGACCACGTATTCGCGGGAGTCCCGGTTTGATAATACGACGATAATTTGTATATTTCTAGAATTAGGCATAAAAAGAGGGCGTTAGTGGGGGAAAATTCGAAACAGCCCCCGAACGGCCCCGTGGGTGGCCCCAACACCTACCACGGGACCAATGTAACTCGTAGAAACTGTCCGTTCAGCCGCGGGAGTTCCGATTTGAGAGTACGACGGTAATTTGCATATTTCTAGACATAGGATAAACATGGCGTTAGAGGATGAAAACCCGAAACAGCCCCCAAACGGTCATCTGGGTGGCACCAGCACCTGCCACGGGACCAATGTAACTCGTAGGAACTGACCGCGCAGCCGCGGGAGACCCGGTTTGAGAATACGACGATAATTTGCATATTTCGAGAATTAGGCATAAAAAGAGGGCGTTAGTGGGGGGAAATCCGAAAAAGCCCCCGAACGGCCCCGTGGGTGGCGCCAACACCTCCCAGGGGACCAATGGAACTCGTAGAAACTGTTCGCTTAGCCGCGGGAGTTCCGGTTTGAGAATACGACGGTAATTTGCATATTTCTAGACTTAGGCATAAAAAAAGGACGTTAGTGGGGGAAAATCCGAAACAGCCCACGAACGGCCCCGTGGGAGGCGCCAACACCTCCCACGGGACCAATATAACTCGTAGAAACTGTTCGCGTAGCCGCGGGAGTTCTGGTTTGAGAATACGACGGTAATTTGCATATTTTTAGACTTTGGTAAAACATGGCGTTAGAGGGTGAAAACCTGAAACAGTCCCCAAACGGTCCTGTGGGTGGCACCAACACCTCCCACGGGACCAATGTAACTCGTACGAACTGACCGCGCAGCCGCGGGAGTCCCGGTTTGAGAATACGACGATAATTGGCATATTTTTAGTATTAGGCATAAAAAGAGGGTGTTAGTGAGGGAAAATCCGAAACAGCTTCCGACCCTCCTCGTGAAAGGCGCCAACACCTCCCACGGGACCAATGTAACTCGTAGAAACTGTTCGCGCAACCGCGGGAGTTTCGGATTGAGAATACAACGGTAATTTGTATATTTCTATACTTAGGCTTAAACATGGCATTAGAGGGTGAAAACTCGAAACAACCCCCGAACGGCCACGTGGGTGGAACCAACACCTCGCACAGGACCAATGTAACTCGTACGAACTAACCGCGCGATCAGGGTACTGTCGGTTTGATAATACGATGATAATTTGAATATGTTTACACTTAAGCATAAAAACAAGGCGTTAGTGCGGGAAAACCCAAAACAGCCCCCCGAACGTCCCCGTGAGTGGCACAAACACCTAGCACGGGACCAATGTTACTCGTACGAACTGACCACGTGATCACGAGACTCCCGATTTGAGAATACGACGATAAATTGCATATTTCTACACTTAAGCATAAAAACAAGGCGTTAAAGGGTGAAAATCCAAAACTGCCCCCGAACGGTCCCGTGGGTGGCACCAACACCTCCCACGGGACCAATGTAACTCGTAGGAACTGAGCACGCAGTCGCGGGAGTCCCGATTTGAGAATACGACGATAATTTGCATATTTCTAGAATTAGGCATAAAAAGAGGACGTTAGTGGGGGAAAATCCGAAACTTCCCCCGAACGGCCCCGTGGGAGGCGCCAACACCTTCCATGGGACCAATGTAACTCGTAGAAACTGCCCGCGCATTCGCGGGAGTTCCTGTTTGAGAATACGACGATAATTTGCATATTTCTAGACTTAGGCAAAACGTGCCGTTAGAGAGTGAAAACCCGAAACAGCCCCCGAATGGTCCTGTGGGTGGCACCAACACCTACCACGGGACCAATCTAACTAGTAGGAACTGGCCGCGCAGCCGCGGGAGTACCGATTTGAGAATATGACGATAATTTAAATATCTCTAGAATTGGGTATAAAAAGAGGGCGTTAGTGGGGGAAAATCTTAAATAGCCCCCGAACGGCCCCGTGGGAGGTGCCAACACCTCGCACGGGACCAATATAACTCATAGAAACTGTCCGCGCAGCCGCAGGAGTTCCGATTTGAAAATACGACGGTAATTTGCATATTTTTAGACTTAGGCAAAACATGGCGTAAGAGGGTGAAAACCCGAAATAGCCCCCGAACGGTGCCGTGGGTGGCACCAACACCTACCACGGGACCAATGTAACTCGTAGGAACTGACCGCGCAGCTGCGGGAGTCCCGGTTTGAGAATACAACGATAATTTGTATATTTCTAGAATTAGGAATAAAAAAAGGGCATTAGTGGGGGAAAATCCGAAACAACCCCCGACCGGACCCGTGGGTGGCACCATCACCTCCCACGGGACCAATGTAACTGGTAGGAACTGACCCTGCAGCCGCGGGTCTCCCAGTTTGAGAATACGACGGTAATTTGCATATTTCTTGACTTAGGCAAAACGTGGCGTTAGAGGGTGATAACTCAAAACAGCCCCCGAACGATCCTCTGGGTGGCACCAACACCTCCCACGGGACCAATGTGACTCGAAGGAACTGACCGCGCAGCCGCGGGAGTTCCGGTTTGAGAATACGATGATAATTTCCATATTTCTATAATTAGGCATAAAAAGAGGGCGCTAGTGGGGGAAAATCCGAAACAGCCCCCGAACGGCCCCGTGGGTACCGCCAACACCTCCCACGGGACCAATGTAACTCGTAGAAACTGTTCGTGCAGCCGCAGGAGGTCCGATTTGAGAATACGACGGTAATTTGCATATTTCTAAACTTAGGCAAAACATGGCGTTAAATATAAAAACCCGAAATAGAGCCCGAACGGTCCCGTTGGTGGCACCAGCACCTACCACGGGACCAATGTAACTCGTAGGAACTGACCGCACAGCCGCGGAAGTCCCGGTTTGAGAATACGATGATAATTTACATATTTCTATAATTAGGCATAAGAAGAGGGCATTAGTGGGGGAAATCCGAAATAGCCCCCGAACGGCCCCGTGGGTGGCGCCAACACCTCCCACGGGACCAATGTAACTCGTAGAAACTATCTGCGTAGCCGCGGGAGTTCCAGTTTGAGAATACGGCGGTAATTTGCATATTTCTAGACTTAGGCAAAACTTGGCGTTAGAGGATGAAAACCCGAAACAGCCCCTGAACGGTCCCGTGTGTGGCACCAACACCTACCACGGGACCAATGTAACTCGTAGAAACTGACCGCGCAGCCGCAGGAGTCCCAGTTTGAGAATAGGACGATAATTTATATATTTCGAGCATTAGGCATAAAAAGAAGGCGTTAGTGGGGGAAAATCCGAAACAGCCCCTGAACGACCCCGTGGGTGGCGCCAACACCTCCCACGGGACCAATGTAACTCGTAGAAACTGTCTGCGCAGCCGCGGGAGTCCGGTTTGAGAATACGATGGTAATTTGCATATTTATAAGCTTAGGCAAAACATGGCGTTAGAGGATGAAAACCTGAAACAACCCCCGAACGATCCTGTGGGTGGCACCAACACCTACCACGGGACCAATGTAACTCGTTGGAACTGACCGCGTAGTCGCGGGAGTCCCGATTTGAGAATACGATGATAATTTGCATATTTTTAGAATTAGGCATAAAAAGAGGGCGTTGGTGGGGGAAAATCCGAAACAGCCCCCGAACGGCCCCGTGGGAGGTGCCATCACCTCGGGACCAATTTAACTCGTAGAAACTGTCCGCTCAGCCGCGAGAGTTCCATTTTGAGAATACGAAGGTAATTTGCATATTTCTAGACTTAGGCAAAACATGGTGTTAGAGGGTGAAAACCCGAATCAGTCCCCAAACAGTCCCGTGGGTGGCACCAACACCTCCCACGGGACCCATGTAACTCGTAGAAACTGACTGCGCAGCTGTGGGTGTCCTGGTTTGAGAATACGACAATAATTTGCATATTTCTAGAATTAGGCATAAAACGAGGGCATTAGTGGGGAGAAATCAGAAAGAGCCCCAGAACGTCCCCGTGGGAGGAGCCAACACCTCCCACGGGACCAATGTAACTCGTAGAAACTGTCCGCGTAGCCGTGGGAGTTTCGGTTTGACAATACGATGGTAATTCGCATATTTCTAGACATAGGCAAAATATGGCGTTAGAGGGTGAAAACCCGAAACAGCCCCCGAACGGGCCCGTGGGTGTCACCAACTCCTCCCACAGGACCAATGTAACTCGTAGGAACTGACCGCGCAGCCGCGGGAGTCCCGGTTTAAGAATATGATGATAATTTGCATATTTCTAGTATTAGGTATAAAAGATAGCTTTAGTGGTGGAAAATCCAAAACAGCTTCCGAGGCTTCCCGTGGGAGGCGCTAACACCTCCCACGGGACCAATGTAACTCGTAGAAACAGTCCGTGCAGTTGCGGGAGTTCCGCTTAGAGAATACGACTGCAATTTGCATATTTCTAGACTTAGGCAAAACATGGCGTTAGAGGATGAAAACCTGAAACAACCCCCGATCGGCCCCTTGGGTGGCAACAACACCTCCCGCGGGACCAATGTAACTCGTAGGAACTGACCGCGTAGTCGCGGGAGTCCCGGTTTGAGAATACGATGATAATTTGCATATTTCTAGAAGTAGGCATAAAAAGAGGGCATTAGTGGGGGAAAATCAGAAACAGCCCCCGAACGTCCCCATGGGAGGAGCCAACACCTCCCACGGGACCAATGTAACTCGTAGAAACTGTCCGCGCAGCCGTGGGAGTTTCGGTTTGAGAATACGATGGTAATTTGCATATTTATAGACATAGGCAAAATATGGCGTGAGAGGGTGAAAACCCGAAACAGCCCCCGAACGGGCCCGTTGGTGTCACCAACTCCTCCCACAGGACCAATGTAACTCGTAGGAACTGAACGCACAGTCGCGGGAGTCCCGGTTTAAGAATACGATGATAATTTGCATATTTCTAGTATTAGGTATAAAAAGAGGGCTTTAGTGGTGGAAAATCCAAAACAGCTTCCGAGCCTTCCCGTGGGAAGCGCTAACACCTCCCACGGGACCAATGTATAACTCGTAGAAACTGTCCGCGCAGCCGCGGGAGTTCTGGTTAGAGAATACGACTATAATTTGCATATTTCTAGACTTAGGCAAAACATGGCGTTAAAGGATGAAAACCGGAAACAACCCCCGAACGGCCCCATGGGTGGCAACAACACCTCCCACGGGACCAATGTAACTCGTAGGAACTGACCGCGTAGTCGCGGGAGTCCCGGTTTGAGAATATGATGATAATTTGCATATTTCTAGAAGTAGGCATAAAAAGAGGGCGTTAGTGGGGGAAAACCTAAAACAGCCCCCGAACGGCCCCGTGGGAGGCGCAAACACCTCCCACGGGACCAATGTGACTCGTAGAAACTGTCCGCGCAGTCGCGGGAGTTCCGGTTTGAGAATACGAAGGTAATTTGCATATTTCTAGACTTAGGCAAAACATGGCGTTAAAGGGTGAAAACCCGAAACAGCCCCCGAATGGTCCAGTGGGTGGCACCAACACCTCCCACGCGACCAATGTAACTCGTAGAAACCGACCGCGCAGCCGCGGTTGTCCCGGTTTGAGAATACGATGATAATTTGCATATTTCTATAATTAGGCATAAAAAGAGGGCATTAGTGGGGGAAAATCTGAAACAGCCACCGAATGTTCCCGTGGGAGGCACCAACACCTCCCACGGGACTAATGTAACTCGTAGAAACTGTCCACGCAACCGCGGGAGTTCCGGTTTGAGAATACGACGGTAATTTGCATATTTATAGACATTGGCAAAACATGGCGTTAAAGGGTGAAAACCCGAAACAGCCCCCGAATGGTCCCGTGGGTGGCACCAACACCTCCCACGGGACCAATGTAACTCGTAGAAACTGACCGCGCAGCCGCGGTTGTCCCGGTTTGAGAATACGATGATAATTTGCATATTTCTATAATTAGGCATAAAAAGAGGGCATTAGTGGGGGAAAATCTGAAACAACCACCGAATGTTCCCGTGGGAGGCACCAACACCTCCCACGGGACTAATGTAACTCGTAGAAACTGTCCACGCAGCCGCGGGAGTTCCGGTTTGAGAATACGACGGTAATTTGCATATTTATAGACATTGGCAAAACATGGCGTTAGAGGGTGAAAACCCGAAACAGCCCCCAAACGGTCCCGTGGGTCGCACCAACACCTCCCACGGGAACAATGTAACTCGTAGGAACTGACCGCGCAGCTGCGGGAGTCCCGGTTTGAGAATACGACGATAATTTGCATATTTCTAGTATTAGGCATAAAAAGAGGGTGTTAGTGGGGGAAAATCCGAAACAGCTTCCGAGCCTTCCCGTGGGAGGCGCCAACATCTCCCACGGGACCAATGTAACTCGTAGAAACTGTCCGCGCAGCCGTGGGATTTCCGGTTTGAGAATACGACGGTAATTTGTATATTTCTAGACTTAGGCTTAAAAACATGGCGTTAGAGGGTGAAAACTCAAAACAATCCCCGAACGGCCCCATGGGTGGCACCAACACCTCCCACGGGACCAATGTAACTCGTAGGAACTGACCCCGCAGCGGCGAGAGTTCCTGTTTGAGAATACAATGGTAATATGCATATTTCTAGCCTTAGGAAAAACATGGCGTTAGAGGGTGGAAACCCAAAACAGCCCCCGAACGGTCCCGTGGGTGGCACCAACACCTGCCACGGGACCAATGTAACTCGTAGGAACTGACCGCGTAGCCGCAGGAGTCCCCGTTTAAGAATACGATGATAATTTGTATATTTCTAAAATTAGGCATAAAAAGAGGGAGTTAGTGGGGGAAAATTCGAAACAGCCCCCGAACGGCCCCGTGGGAGGCGCCAACACCTCCCACGGGACCAATATAACTCGTAGAAATTGTCCGCGCAGCCACGGGAGTTCCGGTTTGAGAATACGACGGTAATTTGCATATTTCCAGACTTAGGCAAAAGATGGCGTTAGAGGGTGAAAACTCGAAACAGCCCTGAACTGACCCGTGGGTGGCACCAGCACCTACCACGGGACCAATCTAACTCGTAGGAAATGACCGTACAACCGCGGGAGTCCCGGTTTGAGAATATAGCGATAATTTGCATATTTGTAGAATTAGGCATAAAAAGAGGGCGTTAGTGGGGGAAAATCCGAAACAGCCCCCGAACGACCGCACCTCCCACGTGACCAATGTAACTCAAAGAAACTGTTCGTGCAGTCGCGAGAGTTCCGGTTTGAAAATACGATGGTAATTTGCATATTTCTAGACTTAGGCAAAACATGGCGTTAGAGGGTGAAAACCCGAAACAGCCCCCGAACGGTCCCTTGGGTGGCACCAACACCTACCACGGGACCAAAGTAACTCGTAGGAACTGACCGCGCAGCTACGGGAGTCCAGGTTTGATAATACAACGATAATTTGTATATTTCTAGAATTAGGCATAAAAAGAGGGCGTTAGTGGGGGAAAATCCGAAACAGCCCCCGACCGGCCCCGTGGGTGGAACCAACACCTCCCACTGGACCAATATAACTGGTAGGAACTGACCCTACAGCTGCGAGTCTCCCAGTTTAAGAATTCGACGGTAATTAGCTTATTTCTAGACTTAGGCAAAACATGGCATTAGAGGGTGATAACTCGAAACAGCCCCCGAATGGTTCCGTTGGTGGCACCAACACCTCCCACGGGACCAATGTAACTCGTAGGAACTGACCGCGCAGCCGCAGGAGTCACGGTTTGAGTATGCGACGATAATTTGTATATTTATAGAATTAGGCATAAAAATAGGGCGCTAGTGGGGGAAAATCCGAAACATCCCCTGAACGGCCCCGAGGGTGGCGCCAACACCTCCCACAGAACCAATGTAAATCGTAGAAACTGTTCGTGCAGCCTTGGGAGTTCCGATTTGAGAATACGACGGTAATTTGCATATTTATAAACTTAGGCAAAACATGGCGTTACAGGATGAAAACCCGAAATAGCCGCCTAACGGTCCCGTGGGTTGCACCAGCACCTACCACGGGACCAATGTAACTCGTAGGAACTGACCGTGCAGCCGCGGGAGTCCCGATTTGAGAATACGACGATAATTTGAATATTTTGAGAATTAGGCCTAAAAAGATGGCGTTAGTGGGGGAAAATCCGAAACAGCCCCCGAACGGCCCCGTGGGTGGCGCCAACACCTCCCACAGGACCAATGTAACTCGTAGAAACTGTTCGCGCAGCCGCGGGAGTTTCGGTTTGAGAATACGACCGTAATTTGCATTTTTCTAGACTTGGGAAAAACCTGGCGTTAGAGGATGAAAACCCGAAACAGCCCCCGAACGGTCCCGTGTGTGGCACCAACACCTACCACGGGACCAATGTAACTCGCAGGAACTGACCGCGTAGTCGCGGGAGTCTCGGTTTGAGAATACAATGATAATTTGCAAATTTTATAGAATTAGGCATAAAAAGAGGGCGTTAGTGGGGGAAAATCCGAAATAGCCCCCGAACGGCCCCGTGGGTGGCGTCAACACCTCCAACGGAATCAATGTAACTTGTAAAAACTGCCCGCGCAGCCGCGAGAGTTTAGGTTTGAGAATACGACGGTAATTTGTATATTTATAAACTTAGGCCAAACATGGCATTGGAGAATGAAAACCTGAAACAACCCCCGAACGATCCCGTGGGTGGCACCAACACCTACCACGGGACCAATGTAACTCGTAGGAACTGACCGCGTAGACGCGGGAGTCCCGGTTTGAGAATACGATGATAATTTTCATATTTCTAGAATTAGGCATAAAAAGAGGGCGTTAGTGGGGGGAAATTCGAAACAGCCCCCGAACGGACCCGTGGGAGGCGCCAACACCTCCCACGGGACCAATGTAACTCGTAGAAACTGTCCGCTTAGCCGCGGGTGTTCCGCTTTGAGAATACGAAGGTAATTTTCATATTTCTAGACTTCGGTAAAACATTGCGTTAGAGGCTGAAAACCCGAAACAACCCCCGAACGGTCCCATGGGTGGCACCAACACCTCCCACGAGACCCATGTAACTCGTAGAAACTGACCGCGCATCCGCGGTTGTCTCGGTTTGAGAATACGACGATAATTTGCATATTTCAAGAATTAGGCATAAAAAGAGGGCATTAGTGGGGGAAAATCGGAAACAACCCCCGAACGTCCCCGTGGGAGGAGCCAACACCTCCCACGGGACCAATGTAACTTGTAGAAACTATCCGCGCAGTCGTGGGAGTTCCGGTTTGAGAATACGATGGTAATTTGCATATTTCTAGACATAGGCAAAATATGGCGTTAGAGGGTGAAAACCCGAAACAACCCCCGAACGGTCCCGTGGGTGGCACCAACTCCTCCCATAGGACCAATGTAACTCGTAGGAACTGATCGCGCAGCCGCGGGAGTCCCGGTTTAAGAATACGACGATAATTTGCATATTTCTAGTATTAGGTATAAAAAGAGGGCGTTAGGGGCGGAAAATCCGAAACAGCTTCTGAGCCTTCCCGTGGGAGGTGCTAACACCTCCCACGGGACCAATGTCACTCGTAGAAACTGCTCGCGCAGCCGCGAGCATTTCGGTTTGAGAATACGACGGTAATTTGCGTATTTCTAGACTTAGGCAAAACATGGCGTTAGAGGATGAAAACCTGAAACAACCCCCGAACGACCCCATGGGTGGAAACAACACCTCCCACGGGACCAATGTAACTCGTAGGAACTGACCGCGTAGTCGCGGGAGTCCCGGTTTGAGAATACGACGATAATTTGCATATTTCTAGAATTAGGCATAAAAAGAGGGCGTTAGTGGGGGGAAATCTGAAGCAGCCCCCGAACGGCCCCGTGGGAGGCGCAAACACCTCCCACGGGACCAATGTGACTCATAGAAACTGTCCGTGCAGCCGCGGGAGTCCAGGTTTGAGATTACGAAGGTAATTTGCATATTTGTATACTTAGGTAAAACATGGCATTAGAGGGTGAAAACCCGAAACAGCCCCCGAATGGTCCCGTGGGTGGCACCAACACCTCCCACGGGACCAATGTAACTCGTAGAAACTGACCGCGCAGTCGCGGTTGTCCCGGTTTGAGAATACGACGATAATTTTCATGTTTCTATAATTAGGCATAAAAACAGGGCATTAGTGGGGGAAAATCCGAAACAGCCCCCGAATGTCCCCGTGGGAGGCGCCAACACCTCCCACGGGACCAATGAACTCGTAGAAACTGTTCGCGCAGCCGCGGGAGTTTCGGTTTGAGAATACAATGGTAATTTGCATATATCTAGACATAGGCAAAACATGGCGTTAGAGGGTGAAAACTCGAAACAGCCCCCAAACGGTCCCGTTGGTAGCACCAACACCTCCCACGGGACCAATATAACTCTTAGTAACTGACCGCGCCGCCGCGGGAGTCCCGGTTTGAGAATACGACGATAATTTTCATGTTTCTATAATTAGGCATAAAAACAGGGCATTAGTGGGGGAAAATCCGAAACAGCCCCCGAATGTCCCCGTGGGAGGCGCCAACACCTCCCACGGGACCAATGAACTCGTAGAAACTGTTCGCGCAGCCGCGGGAGTTCCGGTTTGAGAATACGACGGTAATTTGTATATTTCTATACTTAAGCTTAAAAACATGGTGTTAGAGGGTGAAAACTCGAAATAACCCCCGAACGGCCCCATGGGTGGCACCAACACCTCCCAAGGGACCAATGCAACTCCTAGGAACTGACCCCGCAGCGGCGAGAGTTCCGGTTTTGAGAATACAACGGTAATTTGCATATTTCTAGCCTTAGGCAAAACATGGCGTTAGAGGGTGAAAACCCGAAACAGCACCCGAACGATCCCGTGGGTGGCACCAACACCTGCCACGAGACTAATGTAACTCGTAGGAACTGACCGCGCAGCCGCAGGAGTCCCCGTTTGAGAATACGATGATAATTTGCATATTTCTAGAACTAGGCATAAAAAGAGGGAGTTAGTGGGGGAAAATCCGAAACAGCCCCCGAACGGCCCCGTGGGAGTCGCCAACACCTCCCACGGGACCAATATCACTCGTAGAAATTATCCGCGCAGCCACGGGAGTTCCGGTTTGAGAATACGACGGTAATTTTCATATTTTTAGACATAGGCAAAACATGGCGTTAAAGGGTGAAAACCCGAAACAGCCCCCGAACTGACCCGTGGGTGGCACCAGCACCTACCACGGGACCAATGTAACTCGTAGGAAATGACCGCACAACCGCGGGAGTCCCGATTTGAGAATATAACGATAATTTGCATATTTGTAGAATTAGGCATAAAAAGAGGGCGTTAGTGGGGGAAAATCCGAAACAGCCCCCGAACGACCGCACCTCCCACGGGACCAATGTAACTCATAGACACGGTCCGCGCAGTCGCGAGAGTTCCGGTTAGAATATACGATGGTAATTTGCATATTTCTAAACTTAGGCAAAACATGGCGTTAGAGGGTGAAAACCCAAAACAGCCCCCGAACGGTCTCGTGGGTGGCACCAACACCTACCACGGGACCAATATAACTCGTAGGAACTGACCGTGCAGGTGCGGGAGTCCCAGTTTGAGAATACAACGATAATTTGTATATTTCTAGAATTAGGCATAAAAAGAGGGCGTTGGTGGGGGAAAATCCAAAACAGTCGCCGACCGGCCCCGTGGGTGGCACCAACACCTCCCACGGGACCAATGTAACTGGTAGGAACTGACCCTACAGCCGCGAGTCTCCCAGTTTAAGAATTCGTAGGTAATTAGCTTATTTCTAGACTTAGGCAAAACATGGCGTTAGAGTGTGATAACTCGAAACAACCCCCGAATGGTTCCGTTGGTGGCACCAACACCTCCCACGGGACCAATCTAACTCGTAGGAACTGACCGCGCATCCGCGGGAGTCCCGGTTTGAGTATACGACGATAATTTACATATTTCTAGAATTAGGCATAAAATGTGGGCGCTAGTGGGGGAAAATCCGAAACAGCCCCCGAACGGCCCCGTGGGTGGCGCCAACACCTCCCACAGGACCAATGTAAATCGTAGAAACTGTCCGTGCAGCCACGGGAGTTCCGGTTTGAGAATATGACGGTAATTTGCATATTTCTAGACATAGGTAAAACATGGCGTTATAGGGTGAAAACACAAAATAGCCCTCGAACGGTCCCGTGGGTGGCACCAACACCTCCCACGGGACCAATGTAACTCGTAGGAACTGACCCCACAGCTGCGCGAGTCCTGGTTTGAGAATACGACGATAATTTACAAATTTCTAGTATTAGGAATGAAAAGAGGGTGTTAGTGGGGGAAAATCCGAAACAGCTTCCGACCCTTCCCGTGGGAGGCGCCAACACCTCCCACGGGACCAATGTAACTCGTAGAAACTGTCCGCGCAGCCTTGGGAGTTCCGGTTTGAGAATACGCCGGTAATTTGTATATTTCTAGACTTAGGCTTAAAAACATGGCGTTAGAGGGTGAAAACTCGAAACAACCCCCGAACGGCCCCATGGGTGGCACCAACACCTCCCACAATACCAACGTAACTCGTAGGAAGTGACCCCGCAGCGGCGAGAGTTTTGGTTTGAGAATACAATGGTAATTTGCATATTTCTAGACTTAGGCAAAACATGGCGTTAGAGGGTGAAAACTCGAAACAGCCCCCGAACGGTACCGTGGGTAGCACCAACACCTGCCATGGGACCAATGTAACTCATAGGAACTGACCGCGCAGTTGCAGGAGTCCCCGTTTGAGAATACGATGATAATTTGTGTATTTTTAGAATTAGGCATAAAAAGAGGGCGTTAGTGGGGGAAAATCCGAAACAGCCCCTGAACGGTCCCGTGGGAGGCGCCAAAACCTCCCACGGGACCAATATAACTCGTAGAAACTGTCTGCGCAGCTGCGGGAGTTTCGATTTGAGAATACGACGGTAATTTACATATTTCTAGACTTAGGCAAAACATGGCGTTAGTGGGTGAAAACCCGAAACAGCCCCCGAACGGTCCCGTGGGTAACAGCAACACCTCCCACGGGACCAATATAACTCGTAGGAACTGACCGCGCAGCCGCGGGAGTCCCGGTTTGAGAATACGACGATAATTTGCAAATTTCTAGTATTAGGAATGAAAAGAGGGTGTTAGTGGGGGAAAATCCGAAACAGCTTCCGACCCTTCCCGTGGGAGGCGCCAACACCTCCCACGAGACCAATGTTACTCGTAGAAACTGTCCGCGCAGCCGTGGGAGTTCCGGTTTGAGAATACGCCGGTAATTTGTATATTTCTAGACTTAGGCTAAAAAACATGGCGTTAGAGGGTGAAAACTCGAAACAACCCCCGAACGGCCCCATGGGTGGCACCAACACCTCCCACAAGACCAATGTAGCTCGTAGGAACTGACCCCGCAGCGGTGAGAGTTTTGGTTTGAGAATACAATGGTAATTTGCGTAATTCTAGACTTAGTCAAAACATGGCGTTAGAGGGTGAAAACCCGAAACAGCCCCTGAACGGTCCCGTGGGTAGCACCAACACCTGCCACGGGACCAATGTAACTCATAGGAACTGACCGCGCAGCCACAGGAGTCCCCGTTTGAGAATACGATGATAATTTGTGTATTTCTAGAATTAGGCATAAAAAGAGGGCGTTAGTGGGGGAAAATCCAAAACAGCCCCTGAACGGTCCCGTGGGAGGCGCCAACACCTCCCACGGGACCAATATAACTCGTAGAAACTGTCTGAGCAGCTGTGGGAGTTCTGGTTTGAGAATACCACGGTAACTTGCATATTTCTAGACTTAGGCAAAACATGGCGTTAGAGGGTGAAAACCCGAAACAGCCCCTGAACGGTCCCGTGGGTGGCACCAGCACCTCCCACGGGACCAATATAACTCGTAGGAACTGACCGCGCAGCCGCGGGAGTCCCGATTTGAGAATACGACGATAATTTCCATATTTCTAGAATCAGGCATAAAAAGAGGGCGTTAGTGGGGGAAAATTCGAAACAGCTTCCGACCCTCCCCGTGGGAGGCGCCAACACCTCCCACGGGACCAATGTAACTCATAGAAACTGTCTGTGCAGTCGCGGGAGTTCCGGTTTGAGAATACGACGGTAATTTGTATATTTCTAGACTTAGGCTTAAAAACATGGCGTTAGAGGGTGAAAACTCGAAACAACTCCCGAACGGCCCCGTGGGTGGCACCAACACCTCCCACGGGACCAATGTAACTCGTAGGAACTGATCACGTAGCCGTGGGACTCCCGGTATGAGTGTACGATGGTAATTTGCATTTTTCTGGACTTAGGCTTAAAAACATGACGTTGGAGGGTGAAAACTCGAAACAACCCCCAAACGGCCCGTGGGTGGCACCAATACCTCCCATGGGACCAATGTAACTCGTAGAAACGGACCCCGCAGCGGTAGGACTACCGCTTTAAGAATACGATAGTAATTTTAATATTTTTTGACTTAGGCTTAAAAATATGGCGTTAGAGGGTGAAAATTCGAAACATCCCCCGAACGGTCTCGTGGGTGGCACCAGCACCTACCACGGGACGAATGTAACTCGTAGTAACTGACCGCACAACCGCGGGAGTACCGGTTTGAGAATACGATGATAATTTGCATATTTCTATTATTGGGCATAAAAAGAGGGTGTTAGTGGGGGAAACTTCGAAACAACCCTCGAACGGCCCCGTGGTAGGTGCCAACACCTCCCACGAGAACAATGTTACTCGTAGAAACTGTCGGCATAGCCGCGGGAGTTCCGGTTTAAGAATACGAGGGTAATTTGCATATTTCTAGACTTAGGCAAAACATGGCGTTAGAGGATGAAAACCCGAAATAGCCCCCGAACGGTCCCGTGTGTGGCACCAACACCTACCATGGGACCAATGTAACTCGCAGGAACTGACCGCGTAGTCGCGGGAGTCTCGGTTTGAGAATACATTGATAATTTGCATATTTCTAGAATTAGGCATAAAAAGAGGGCGTTAGTGGGGGAAAATCCGAAACAGCCCCCGAACGGCCCCGTGGGTGGCGTCAACACCTCCAACGAGATCAATGTAACTCGTAAAAACTGCCCGCGCAGCCGTGTGAGTTCCAGTTTGAGAATACGACGGTAATTTGCATATTTCTAGACTTAGTCAAAACATGGCGTTATAGGATGAAAACCTGAAACAACCCCCGAACGGTCCCGTGGGTGGCACCAACACCTACCACGGGACCAATGTAACTCATAGGAACTGACCGCGTAGTCGCGGGAGTCCCGGTTTGAGAATACGACGATAATTTGCATATTTCTAGAATTAGGCATAAAAAGAGGGCGTTAGTGGGGGAATATCCGAAACAGCCCCCGAACGGCCCTGTGGGAGGCGCCAACACCTCCCACGGGACCAATGTAACTCGTAGTAACTGTCCGCGCAGCCGCGGGTGTTCTGGTTTGAGAATACGAAGGTAATTTGCATATGTCTAGACTTAGGCAAAACATTGAGTTAGAGGGAGAAAACCCGAAACAGCCCCCGAATGGTCCCGTGGGTGGCACCAACAACTCCCACGGGACCAATGTAACTCATAGAAACTGACCGCGCCGCCGCGGGTGTCCCGGTTTGAGAATACGACGATAATTTGCATATTTCTAGAATTAGGCATAAAAATAGGGCATTAGTGGGGGAAAATCCGAAACAGCCCCCGAACGTCCCCGTGGGAGGCGCCAACACCTCCCACGGGACCAATGTAACTTGTAGAAACTGTCCGCGCAGCCGCGGGAGTTCCGGTTTGAGGATACGATGGTAATTTGCATATTTTTAGACATAGGTAAAACATGGCGTTATAAGGTGAAATCCCGAAAAAGCCCCCGAACGGTCCCGTGGGTGGCACCAACACCTCCCACGGGATAAATGTAACTCGTAGGAACTGACCCCGCAGCCGAGCGAGTCCCGGTTTGAGAATACGACAATAATTTTAATATTTCTAGTATTAGGCATAAAAAGAGGGTGTTAGTGGGGGAAAATCCGAAACAGCTTCCGACCCTTCCCGTGGGAGGCGCCAACAGCTCCCACGAGACCAATGTAACTCGTAGAAACTGTTCGCGCAGCCGTGGGAGTTCCGGTTTGAGAATACGCCGGTAATTTGTATATTTCTAGACTTAGGCTTAAAAACATGGCGTTAGAGGGTGAAAACTCGAAACAACCCCCGAACGGCCCCATGGGTGGCACCAACACCTCCCACAACACCAATGTAACTCGTAGGAACTGACCCCGCAGCGGAGGGAGTTTCAGTTTGAGAATACAATGGTAATTTTCATATTTCTAGACTTAGGCAAAACATGGCGTTAGAGGGTGAAAACCCGAAACAGCCCCCGAACGGTCCCGTGGGTAGCACCAACACCTGCCACGGGACCAATGTAACTCGCAGGAACTGACCGCGCAGCCGCAGGAGTCCCCGTTTGAGAATACGATGATAATTTGCGTATTTCTAGAATTAGGCATAAAAAGAGGGCGTTAGTGGGGGAAAATCCGAAACAGTCCCCGAACGGTCCCGTGGGAGGCGCCAACACCTCCCACGGGACCAATATAACTCGTAGAAACTGTTTGCGCAGCCGCGGGAGTTCCAATTTGAGAATACGACGGTAATTTGCATATTTCTAGACTTAGGCAAAACATGGCGTTAGAGGGTGAAAACCCGAAAAAGCCCCCGAACGGTCCCGTGGGTGGCACCAACACCTCCCACGGGACCAATATAACTCGTAGGAACTGACCGCGCAGCCGCGGGAGTCCCGGTTTGAGAATACGACGATAATTTCCATATTTCTATAATCAGGAATAAAAGGAGGGCGTTAGTGGGGGAAATTCGAAACAGCTTCCGACCCTCCCCGTGGGAGGCGCCAACACCTCCCACGGGAACAATGTAACTCATAGAAAATGTACGCGCAGCCGCGGGAGTTCCGGTTCGAGAATATGACGGTAATTTGTATATTTCTAGGCTTAGGCTTAAAAACATGGCATTAGAGGGTGAAAATTCGAAACAACTCCCGAACGGCCCCGTGGGTGGCACCAACACCTCCCACGGGACGAATGTAACTTGTAGGAACTGACCCCGCAGCGGCAGGACTACCGCTTTGAGAATACGATGGTAATTTTAATATTTTTAGACTTAGGCTTAAAAACATGGCATTAGAGGGTAAAAATTCGAAACATCCCCTGAACGGTCCCGTGGGTGGAACCAACACCTGCCACGGGACCAATGTAACCTGTAGGAACTGACCGCGCAGCCGCTGGAGTTCCCATTTCAGAATACGATGATAATTTGCATATTTCTAGAATTTGGCATAAAAAGAGGCCGTTAGTGGGGGGAAATCCGAAACAGACCCCGAACGGCCCCGTGGGAGGCGCCAACACCTCCCACGGGACCAATATAACTCGTAGAAACTGTTCGCGTAGCCGCGGGAGTTCCGATTTGAGAATACGACGGTAATTGCCATATTTCTAGACTTAGGCAAAACATGGCGTTAGAGGGTGAAAACCCGAAATAGCTCCCGAACGGTCTCGTGGGTGGCACCAGCACCTACCACGGTACCAATGTAACTTGTAGGAACAAACCACGCAACCGCGGGAGTCCCGGTTTGAGAATACGTTGATAATTTGCATATTTATATTATTGGGCATAAAAAGAGGGCGTTAGTTGGGGAAAATTCGAAACATCCCTCGAACGGCCCCGTGGTAGGTGCCAACACCTCCCATGGGACCAATGTAACTTGTAGAAACTGTCCGCATAGCTGCGGGAGTTCCGGTTTGAGAATACGACGATAATTTGCATATTTCTAGACTTAGGCTAAACATGGCGTTAGGGGGTGAAAACACGAAATAGTCCCCGAACGGTCCCGTGGGTGGCCCCAACACATACCACGGGACCAATGTAACTCGTAAAAACTGCCCGCACAGCCGCGGGAGTCTCGGTTTGAGAATATGACGATAATTCGTATATTTGTAGAATTAGGCATAAAAAGAGGGCGTTAGTGGGGGAAAATCCGAAACAGCCCCCGAACGGTCCCGTGGGTAGCACCAACACCTGCCACGGGACCAATGTAACTCGTAGGAACTGACCGCGCAGCCGCAGGAGTCCCCGTTTGAGAATACGATGATAATTTGCGTATTTCTAGAATTAGGCATAAAAAGAGGGTGTTAGTGGGGGAAAATCCAAAACAGCCCCCGAACGGTCCCGTGGGAGGCGCCAACACCTCCCACGGGACCAATATAACATGTAGAAACTGTCTGCGTAGCCGCGGGAGTTCCGGTTTGAGAATACGACGGTAATTTTCATATTTCTAGACTTAGGCAAAACATGGCGTTTGAGGGTGAAAACCCGAAAAAGCCCCCGAACGGTCCCGTGGGTGGCACCAACACCTCCCACAGGACCAATATAACTCGTAGGAACTGATCGCGCAGCTGCGGGAGTCCCGGTTTGAGAATACGACGATAATTTCCATATTTCTATAATCAGGAATAAAAGGAGGGCGTCAGTGGGGGAAATTCGAAACAGCTTCCGACCCTCCCCGTGGGAGGCGCCAACACCTCCCACGGGAACAATGTAACTCATAGAAACTGTACGCGCAGCCGCGGGAGTTCCGGTTCGAGAATATGACGGTAATTTGTATATTTCTAGACTTAGGCTTAAAAACATGGCGTTAGAGGGTGAAAACTCGAAACAACTCCCGAACGGCCCCGTGGGTGGCACCAACACCTCCCACGGGACGAATGTAACTCGTAGGAACTGACCCCGCAGCGGCAGGACTACCGCTTTGAGAATACGATGGTAATTTTAATATTTTTAGACTTAGGCTTAAAAACATAGCATTAGAGGGTAAAAATTCGAAACATCCCCTGAACGGTCCCGTGGGTGGAACCAACACCTGCCACGGGACCAATGTAACCTGTAGGAACTGACCGCGCAGCCGCTGGAGTTCCCGTTTCAGAATACGATGATAATTTGCATATTTCTAGAATTTGGCATAAAAAGAGGCCGTTAGTGGGGGAAAATCCGAAACAGCCCCCGAACGGCCCCGTGGGAGGCGCCAACACCTCCCACGGGACCAATATAACTCGTAGAAACTGTCCGCCCAGCCGCGGGAGTTCCGGTTTGAGAATACGACGGTAATTGCCATATTTCTAGACTTAGGAAAAACATGGCGTTAGAGGGTGAAAACCCGAAATAGCTCCCGAACGGTCTCGTGGGTGGCACCAGCACCTACCACGGTACCAATGTAACTTGTAGGAACTGACCACGCAACCGCGGGAGTCCCGGTTTGAGAATACGATGATAATTTGCATATTTATATTATTGGGCATAAAAGAGGGCGTTAGTGGGGGAAAATTCGAAACATCCCTCGAACGGCCCCGTGGTAGGTGCCAACACCTCCCATGGGACCAATGTAACTCGTAGAAACTGTCCGCATAGCTGCGGGAGTTCCGGTTTGAGAATACGACGGTAATTTGCATATTTCTAGACTTAGGCTAAACATGGCGTTAGGGGGTGAAAACACGAAATAGTCCCCGAACGGTCCCGTGGGTGGCCCCAACACATACCACGGGACCAATGTAACTCATAAAAACTGCCCGCACAGCCGCGAGAGTACCGGTTTGAGAATATGATGATAATTTGTATATTTGTAGAATTAGGCATAAAAAGAGGGCGTTAGTGGGGGAAAATCCGAAACAGCCCCCGAACGGCCCCGTGGAAGGTGCCAACACCTCCCACGGGACCAATGTAACTCGTAGAAACTGTCCGCGCAGTCGCGGGAGTTCCAGTTTGAAAATACGGTGGTAATTTTTATATTTCTAGACTTAGGCAAAACATGGTGTTAGAGGGTGAAAACCCGAAACAGCCCCCGAACGGTCCCGTGGGTGGCACCAACACCTACCACGGGACCAATGTAACTCGTAGGAACTGATCGCGCAGCTGCGGGACTCCCGGTTTGAGAATACAACGATAATTTGTATATTTTTAGAATTAGGCATAAAAAGAGGGCCTTAGTGGGGGAAAATCCGAAACAGCCCCCGACCGGCCCCGTGGGTGGCACCAACACCTCCCACGTGACCAATGTAACTGGTACGAACTGACCCTGTAGCTGCGGGTCTCCCAGTTAGAGAATACGAGGATAATTTGCATATTTCTTGACTTAGACAAAACATGGCGTTAGAGGGTGATAACTCAAAACAGCCCCCGAACGGTCCCGTGGGTGGTACCAGCACCTCCCATGGGACCAATGTAACTCGTAGCAACTGACCGCGCAGCCGCGGGAGTCCCAGTTTTAGTATACGACGATAATTTCCAAATTTCTAGAATTGGGCATAAAAAGAGGGCGCTAGTGAGGGAAAATCCGAAACAGCCCCCGAACGGCCCCGTGGGTGGCGCCAACACCTCCCACGGTACCAATGTAACTCGTGGAAACTGTCCGTGCAGCCGCGGGAGTTCCGATTTGAGAATACGATGGTAATTTGCATATTTCTAGACTTAGGCAAAACATGGCGTTAGAGGATGAAAACCCGAAATAGCCCCTGAACGGTCCCATGGGTGGCACCAGCACCTACCACGGGACCAATGTAACTCGTAGGAACTGACCGCACAGCCGCGGGAGTCCCGGTTTGAGAATACGATGATAATTTGCATATTTCGAGAATTAGGCATAAAAAAGGGCGTTAGTGGGGGAAATCCGAAACAGCCCCTGAACGGCCCCGTGGGTGGCACCAACACCTCCCACGGGACCAATGTAACTCGTAGAAACTGTCCGCGTAGCTGCGGAAGTTTAGGGTTGAGAATACAACGGTAATTTGCATATTTCTAAACTTGGGAAAAACGTGGCGTTAGAGGATGAAAACCCGAAACAGCCCCCGAACGGTCCCATTTGTGGCACCAACACCTACCACGGGACCAATGTTACTCGTAAGAACTGACCGCGCAGCCGCGGGAGTCCCAGTTTGAGAATACGATGATAAATTGTATATTTCAAGAATTAGGCATAAAAAGAGGGCGTTAGTGGGGGAAAATCCGAAAGAGCCCCCGAATGGCCCCGTGGGTGGCGCCAACACCTCCCACGGGACCAATGTAACTCGTAAAAACTGCCCGCGCAGCCGCGGGAGTTCCAGTTTGAGAATTCAACGATAATTTGCATATTTCTAGACTTAGGCAAAACATGGCGTTAAAGGATGAAAACCTGAAACAACCCCCCCAACGTTCCCGTGGGTGGTACCAACACCTACCACGGGACCAATGTAACTCGTAGGAACTGACCGCGTAGTCGCGGGAGTCTCAGTTTGAGAATACGACGATAATTTGCATATTTCTAGAATTAGGCATAAAAAGAGGGCGTTAGTGGGGGAAAATCCGAAACAGCCCCCGAACGGTCCCGTGGGAGGCGTCAACACCTCCCACGGGACCAATGTAACTCGTAGAAACTGTCCGCGCAGCCGCGGGTGTTCGGGTTTGAGGATACGAAGGTAATTTATATATTTCTAAACTTAGGCAAAACATGACGTTAGAGGGTGAAAACCCGAAACAGCCCCCGAATGGTCCCGTGGGTGGCACCAACACCTCCCACGGGACCAATGTAACTCGTAGGAACTGACCGCGCAGCCGCGGGAGTCCCGATTTGAGAATATGACGATAATTTGCATATTTCTAGTATTAGGCATAAAAAGAGGGTGTTAGTCGGGGAAAATCCGAAACAACTTCCGACCCTTCCCGTGGGAGGCGCCAACACCTCCCACGGGACCAATATAACTCGTAGAAACTGTCTGCGCAGCCGCGGGAGTTCCGATTTGAGAATACCACGGTAACTTGCATATTTCTAGACTTAGGCAAAACATGGCGTTAGAGGGTGAAAACCCGAAACAGCCCCTGAACGGTCCCGTGGGTGGCACCAACACCTCCCACAGGACCAATATAACTCGTAGGAACTGACCGCGTAGCCCCGGGAGTCCCGATTTGAGAATACGACGATAATTTCCATATTTCTAGAATCATGCATAAAAAGAGGGCGTTAGTGGGGGAAAATTCGAAACAGCTTCCGACCCTCCCCGTGGGAGGCGCCAACACCTCCCACGGGACCAATGTAACTCATAGAAACTGTCTGCGCAGTCGCGGGAGTTCCGGTTTGAGAATACGACGGTAATTTGTATATTTCTAGACTTAGGCTTAAAAACATGGCGTTAGAGGGTGAAAACTCGAAACAACTCCCGAACGGCCCCGTGGGTGGCACCAACACCTCCCACGGGACCAATGTAACTCGTAGGAACTGATCACGTAGCCGTGGGACTCCCGGTATGAGAGTACGATGGTAATTTGCATTTTTCTGGACTTAGGCTTAAAAACATGACGTTGGAGGGTGAAAACTCGAAACAACCCCCAAACGGCCCGTGGGTGGCACCAATACCTCCCATGGGACCAATGTAACTCGTAGAAACGGACCCCGCAGCGGCAGGACTACCGCTTTAAGAATACGATAGTAATTTTAATATTTTTAGACTTAGGCTTAAAAACATGGCGTTAGAGGGTGAAAATTCGAAACATCCCCCGAACGGTCTCGTGGGTGGCACCAGCACCTACCACGGGACGAATGTAACTCGTAGTAACTGACCGCACAACCGCGGGAGTACCGGTTTGAGAATACGATGATAATTTGCATATTTCTATTATTGGGCATAAAAAGAGGGTGTTAGTGGGGGAAACTTCGAAACAACCCTCGAACGGCCCCGTGGTAGGTGCCAACACCTCCCATGAGAACAATGTTACTCGTAGAAACTGTCGGCATAGCCGCGGGAGTTCCGGTTTAAGAATACGAGGGTAATTTGCATATTTCTAGACTTAGGCAAAACATGGCGTTAGAGGATGAAAACCCGAAATAGCCCCCAAACGGTCCCGTGTGTGGCACCAACACCTACCATGGGACCAATGTAACTCGCAGGAACTGACCGCGTAGTCGCGGGAGTCTCGGTTTGAGAATACAACGATAATTTGCATATTTCTAGAATTAGGCATAAAAAGAGGGCGTTAGTGGGGGAAAATCCGAAACAGCCCCCGAACGGCCCCTTGGGTGGCGTCAACACCTCCAACGAGATCAATGTAACTCGTAAAAACTGCCCGCGCAGCCGTGTGAGTTCCGGTTTGAGAATACGACGGTAATTTGCATATTTCTAGACTTAGTCAAAACATGGCGTTATAGGATGAAAACCTGAAACAACCCCCGAACGGTCCCGTGGGTGGCACCAACACCTACCACGGGACCAATGTAACTCATAGGAACTGATCGCGTAGTCGCGGGAGTCCCGGTTTGAGAATACGACGATAATTTGCATATTTCTAGAATTAGGCATAAAAAGAGGGCGTTAGTGGGGGAATATCCGAAACAGCCCCCGAACGGCCCTGTGGGAGGCGCCAACACCTCCCACGGGACCAATGTAACTCGTAGTAACTGTCCGCGCAGCCGCGGGTGTTCTGGTTTGAGAATACGAAGGTAATTTGCATATGTCTAGACTTAGGCAAAACATTGAGTTAGAGGGAGAAAGCCCGAAACAGCCCCCGAATGGTCCCGTGGGTGGCACCAACAACTCCCACGGGACCAATGTAACTCATAGAAACTGACCGCGCCGCCGCGGGTGTCCCGGTTTGAGAATACGACGATAATTTGCATATTTCTAGAATTAGGCATAAAAATAGGGCATTAGTGGGGGAAAATCCGAAACAGCCCCCGAACGTCCCCGTGGGAGGCGCCAACACCTCCCACGAGACCAATGTAACTTGTAGAAACTGTCCGCGCAGCCGCGGGAGTTCCGGTTTGAGGATACGACGGTAATTTGCATATTTCTAGACATAAGTAAAACATGGCGTTATAAGGTGAAATCCCGAAAAAGCCCCCGAACGGTCCCGTGGGTGGCACCAACACCTCCCACGGGATAAATGTAACTCGTAGGAACTGACCCCGCAGCCGAGCGAGTCCCGGTTTGAGAATACGACGATAATTTTCATATTTCTAGTATTAGGCATAAAAAGAGGGTGTTAGTGGGGGAAAATCCGAAACAGCTTCCGACCCTTCCCGTGGGAGGCGCCAACAGCTCCCACGAGACCAATGTAACTCGTAGAAACTGTTCGCGCAGCCGTGGGAGTTCCGGTTTGAGAATACGCCGGTAATTTATATATTTCTAGACTTAGGCTTAAAAACATGGCGTTAAAGGGTGAAAACTCGAAACAACCCCCGAACGGCCCCATAGGTGGCACCAACACCTCCCACAAGACCAATGTAACTCGTAGGAACTGACCCAGCAGCGGAGGGAGTTTCTGTTTGAGAATACAATGGTAATTTTCATATTTCTAGACTTAGGCAAAACATGGCGTTAGAGGGTGAAAACCCGAAACAGCCCCCGAACGGTCCCGTGGGTAGCACCAACACCTGCCACGGGACCAATGTAACTCGTAGGAACTGACCGCGCAGCCGCAGGAGTCCCCGTTTGAGAATACGATGATAATTTGCGTATTTCTAGAATTAGGCATAAAAAGAGGGCGTTAGTGGGGGAAAATCCGAAACAGTCCCCGAACGGTCCCGTGGGAGGCGCCAACACCTCCCACGGGACCAATATAACTCGTAGAAACTGTTTGCGCAGCCGCGGGAGTTCCGATTTGAGAATACGACGGTAATTTGCATATTTCTAGACTTAGGCAAAACATGGCGTTAGAGGGTGAAAACCCGAAAAATCCCCCGAACGGTCCCGTGGGTGGCACCAACACCTCCCACGGGACCAATATAACTCGTAGGAACTGACCGCGCAGCCGCGGGAGTCCCGGTTTGAGAATACGACGATAATTTCCATATTTCTATAATCAGGAATAAAAGGAGGGCGTTAGTGAGGGAAATTCGAAACAGCTTCCGACCCTCCCCGTGGGAGGCGCCAACACCTCCCACGGGAACAATGTAACTCACAGAAAATGTACGCGCAGTCGCGGGAGTTCCGGTTCGAGAATATGACGGTAATTTGTATATTTCTAGACTTAGGCTTAAAAACATGGCGTTAGAGGGTGAAAACTCGAAACAACTCCCAAACGGCCCCGTGGGTGGCACCAACACCTCCCACGGGACGAATGTAACTCGTAGGAACTGACCCCGCAGCGGCAGGACTACCGCTTTGAGAATACGATGGTAATTTTAATATTTTTAGACTTAGGCTTAAAAACATGGCATTAGAGGGTAAAAATTCGAAACATCCCCTGAACGGTCCCGTGGGTGGAACCAACACCTGCCACGGGACCAATGTAACCTGTAGGAACTGACCGCGCAGCCGCTGGAGTTCCCATTTCAGAATACGATGATAATTTGCATATTTCTAGAATTTGGCATAAAAAGAGGCCGTTAGTGGGGGGAAATCCGAAACAGCCCCCGAACGGCCCCGTGGGAGGCGCCAACACCTCCCACGGGACCAATATAACTCGTAGAAACTGTCCGCGTAGCCGCGGGAGTTCCGATTTGAGAATACGACGGTAATTGCCATATTTCTAGACTTAGGCAAAACATGGCGTTAGAGGGTGAAAACCCGAAATAGCTCCCGAACGGTCTCGTGGGTGGCACCAGCACCTACCACGGTACCAATGTAACTTGTAGGAACAAACCACGCAATTGCGGGAGTCCCGGTTTGAGAATACGATGATAATTTGCATATTTATATTATTGGGCATAAAAAGAGGGCGTTAGTTGGGGAAAATTCGAAACATCCCTCGAACGGCCCCGTGGTAGGTGCCAACACCTCCCATGGGACCAATGTAACTTGTAGAAACTGTTCGCATAGCTGCGGGAGTTCCGGTTTGAGAATACGACGGTAATTTGCATATTTCTAGACTTAGGCTAAACATGGCGTTAGGGGGTGAAAACACGAAATAGTCCCCGAACGGTCCCGTGGGTGGCCCCAACACATACCACGGGACCAATGTAACTCGTAAAAACTGCCCGCACAGCCGCGGGAGTCTCGGTTTGAGAATATGACGATAATTCGTATATTTGTAGAATTAGGCATAAAAAGAGGGCGTTAGTGGGGGAAAATCCGAAACAGCCCCCGAACGGTCCCGTGGGTAGCACCAACACCTGCCACGGGACCAATGTAACTCGTAGGAACTGACCGCGCAGCCGCAGGAGTCCCCTTTTGAGAATACGATGATAATTTGCGTATTTCTAGAATTAGGCATAAAAAGAGGGTGTTAGTGGGGGAAAATCCAAAACAGCCCCCGAACGGTCCCGTGGGAGGCGCCAACACCTCCCACGGGACCAATATAACATGTAGAAACTGTCTGCGCAGCCGCGGGAGTTCCGGTTTGAGAATACGACGGTAATTTGCATATTTCTAGACTTAGGCAAAACATGGCGTTAGAGGGTGAAAACCCGAAAAAGCCCCCGAACGGTCCCGTGGGTGGCACCAACACCTCCCACAGGACCAATATAACTCGTAGGAACTGATCGCGCAGCCGCGGGAGTCCCGGTTTGAGAATACGACGATAATTTCCATATTTCTATAATCAGGAATAAAAGGAGGGCGTCAGTGGGGGAAATTCGAAACAGCTTCCGACCCTCCCCGTGGGAGGCGCCAACACCTCCCACGGGAACAATGTAACTCATAGAAACTGTACGCGCAGCCGCGGGAGTTCCGGTTCGAGAATATGACGGTAATTTGTATATTTCTAGACTTAGGCTTAAAAACATGGCGTTAGAGGGTGAAAACTCGAAACAACTCCCGAACGGCCCCGTGGGTGGCACCAACACCTCCCACGGGACGAATGTAACTCGTAGGAACTGACCCCGCAGCGGCAGGACTACCGCTTTGAGAATACGATGGTAATTTTAATATTTTTAGACTTGGGCTTAAAAACATAGCATTAGAGGGTAAAAATTCGAAACATCCCCTGAACGGTCCCGTGGGTGGAACCAACACCTGCCACGGGACCAATGTAACCTGTAGGAACTGACCGCGTAGCCGCTGGAGTTCCCGTTTCAGAATACGATGATAATTTGCATATTTCTAGAATTTGGCATAAAAAGAGGCCGTTAGTGGGGGAAAATCCGAAATAGCCCCCGAACGGCCCCGTGGGAGGCGCCATCACCTCCCACGGGACCAATATAACTCGTAGAAACTGTCCGCCCAGCCGCGGGAGTTCCAGTTTGAGAATACGACGGTAATTGCCATATTTCTAGACTTAGGAAAAACATGGCGTTAGAGGGTGAAAACCCGAAATAGCTCCCGAACGGTCTCGTGGGTGGCACCAGCACCTACCACGGTACCAATGTAACTTGTAGGAACTGACCACGCAACCGCGGGAGTCCCGGTTTGAGAATACGATGATAATTTGCATATTTATATTATTGGGCATAAAAGAGGGCGTTAGTGGGGGAAAATTCGAAACATCCCTCGAACGGCCCCGTGGTAGGTGCCAACACCTCCCATGGGACCAATGTAACTCGTAGAAACTGTCCGCATAGCTGCGGGAGTTCCGGTTTGAGAATACGACGGTAATTTGCATATTTCTAGACTTAGGCTAAACATGGCGTTAGGGGGTGAAAACACGAAATAGTCCCCGAACGGTCCCGTGGGTGGCCCCAACACATACCACGGGACCAATGTAACTCGTAAAAACTGCCCGCACAGCCGCGGGAGTCTCGGTTTGAGAATATGACGATAATTCGTATATTTGTAGAATTAGGCATAAAAAGAGGGCGTTAGTGGGGGAAAATCCGAAACAGCCCCCGAACGGTCCCGTGGGTAGCACCAACACCTGCCACGGGACCAATGTAACTCGTAGGAACTGACCGCGCAGCCGCAGGAGTCCCCGTTTGAGAATACGATGATAATTTGCGTATTTCTAGAATTAGGCATGAAAAGAGGGTGTTAGTGGGGGAAAATCCAAAACAGCCCCCGAACGGTCCCGTGGGAGGCGCCAACACCTCCCACGGGACCAATATAACATGTAGAAACTGTCTGCGCAGCCGCGGGAGTTCCGGTTTGAGAATACGACGGTAATTTGCATATTTCTAGACTTAGGCAAAACATGGCGTTAGAGGGTGAAAACCCGAAAAAGCCCCCGAACGGTCCCGTGGGTGGCACCAACACCTCCCACAGGACCAATATAACTCGTAGGAACTGATCGCGCAGCCGCGGGAGTCCCGGTTTGAGAATACGACGATAATTTCCATATTTCTATAATCAGGAATAAAAGGAGGGCGTCAGTGGGGGAAATTCGAAACAGCTTCCGACCCTCCCCGTGGGAGGCGCCAACACCTCCCACGGGAACAATGTAACTCATAGAAACTGTACGCGCAGCCGCGGGAGTTCCGGTTCGAGAATATGACGGTAATTTGTATATTTCTAGACTTAGGCTTAAAAACATGGCGTTAGAGGGTGAAAACTCGAAACAACTCCCGAACGGCCCCGTGGGTGGCACCAACACCTCCCACGGGACGAATGTAACTCGTAGGAATTGACCCCGCAGCGGCAGGACTACCGCTTTGAGAATACGATGGTAATTTTAATATTTTTAGACTTAGGCTTAAAAACATAGCATTAGAGGGTAAAAATTCGAAACATCCCCTGAACGGTCCCGTGGGTGGAACCAACACCTGCCACGGGACCAATGTAACCTGTAGGAACTGACCGCGCAGCCGCTGGAGTTCCCGTTTCAGAATACGATGATAATTTGCATATTTCTAGAATTTGGCATAAAAAGAGGCCGTTAGTGGGGGAAAATCCGAAACAGCCCCCGAACGGCCCCGTGGGAGGCGCCAACACCTCCCCCGGGACCAATATAACTCGTAGAAACTGTCCGCCCAGCCGCGGGAGTTCCGGTTTGAGAATACGACGGTAATTGCCATATTTCTAGACTTAGGAAAAACATGGCGTTAGAGGGTGAAAACCCGAAATAGCTCCCGAACGGTCTCGTGGGTGGCACCAGCACCTACCACGGTACCAATGTAACTTGTAGGAACTGACCACGCAACCGCGGGAGTCCCGGTTTGAGAATACGATGATAATTTGCATATTTATATTATTGGGCATAAAAGAGGGCGTTAGTGGGGGAAAATTCGAAACATCCCTCGAACGGCCCCGTGGTAGGTGCCAACACCTCCCATGGGACCAATGTAACTCGTAGAAACTGTCCGCATAGCTGCGGGAGTTCCGGTTTGAGAATACGACGGTAATTTGCATATTTCTAGACTTAGGCTAAACATGGCGTTAGGGGGTGAAAACACGAAATAGTCCCCGAACGGTCCCGTGGGTGGCCCCAACACATACCACGGGACCAATGTAACTCATAAAAACTGCCCGCACAGCCGCGAGAGTACCGGTTTGAGAATATGATGATAATTTGTATATTTGTAGAATTAGGCATAAAAAGAGGGCGTTAGTGGGGGAAAATCCGAAACAGCCCCCGAACGGCCCCGTGGAAGGTGCCAACACCTCCCACGGGACCAATGTAACTCATAGAAACTGTCCGCGCAGTCGCGGGAGTTCCAGTTTGAAAATACGGTGGTAATTTTTATATTTCTAGACTTAGGCAAAACATGGTGTTAGAGGGTGAAAACCCGAAACAGCCCCCGAACGGTCCCGTGGGTGGCACCAACACCTACCACGGGACCAATGTAACTCGTAGGAACTGATCGCGCAGCTGCGGGACTCCCGGTTTGAGAATGCAACGATAATTTGTATATTTTTAGAATTAGGCATAAAAAGAGGGCCTTAGTGGGGGAAAATCCGAAACATCCCCCGACCGGCCCCGTGGGTGGCACCAACACCTCCCACGTGACCAATGTAACTGGTACGAACTGACCCTGTAGCTGCGGGTCTCCCAGTTAGAGAATACGACGATAATTTGCATATTTCTTGACTTAGACAAAACATGGCGTTAGAGGGTGATAACTCGAAACAGCCCCCGAACGGTCCCGTGGGTGGTACCAGCACCTCCCATGGGACTAATGTAACTCGTAGCAACTGACCGCGCAGCCGCGGGAGTCCCAGTTTTAGTATACGACGATAATTTCCAAATTTCTAGAATTAGGCATAAAAAGAGGGCGCTAGTGGGGGAAAATCCGAAACAGCCCCCGAACGGCCCCGTGGGTGGCGCCAACACCTCCCACGGTACCAATGTAACTCGTGGAAACTGTCCGTGCAGCCGCGGGAGTTCCGATTTGGGAATACGATGGTAATTTGCATATTTCTAGACTTAGGCAAAACATGGCGTTAGAGGATGAAAACCCGAAATAGCCCCTGAACGGTCCCATGGGTGGCACCAGCACCTACCACGGGACCAATGTAACTCGTAGGAACTGACCGCACAGCCGCGGGAGTTCCGGGGTTGAGAATACGATGATAATTTGCATATTTCGAGAATTAGGCATAAAAAAAGGGCGTTAGTGGGGGAAATCCGAAACAGCCCCTGAACGGCCCCGTGGGTGGCACCAACACCTCCCACGGGACCAATGTAACTCGTAGAAACTGTCCGCGTAGCTGCGGAAGTTTAGGGTTGAGAATACAACGGTAATTTGCATATTTCTAAACTTGGGAAAAACTTGGCGTTAGAGGATGAAAACCCGAAACAGCCCCCGAACGGTCCCGTTTGTGGCACCAACACCTACCACGGGACCAATGTTACTCGTAAGAACTGACTGCGCAGCCGCGGGAGTCCCAGTTTGAGAATACGACGATAATTTGTATATTTCAAGAATTAGGCATAAAAAGAGGGCGTTAGTGGGGGAAAATCCGAAAGAGCCCCCGAATGGCCCCGTGGGTGGCGCCAACACCTCCCACGGGACCAATGTAACTCGTAAAAACTGCCCGCGCAGCCGCGGGAGTTCCGGTTTGAGAATTCAACGATAATTTGCATATTTCTAGACTTAGGCAAAACATGGCGTTAAAGGATGAAAACCTGAAACAACCCCCCAACGTTCCCGTGGGTGGTACCAACACCTACCACGGGACCAATGTAACTCGTAGGAACTGATCGCGTAGTCGCGGGAGTCTCAGTTTGAGAATACGACGATAATTTGCATATTTCTAGAATTAGGCATAAAAAGAGGGCGTTAGTGGGGGAAAATCCGAAACAGCCCCCGAACGGTCCCGTGGGAGGCGCCAACACCTCCCACGGGACCAATGTAACTCGTAGAAACTGTCCGCGCAGCCGCGGGTGTTCGGGTTTGAGGATACGAAGGTAATTTATATATTTCTAAACTTAGGCAAAACATGACGTTAGAGGGTGAAAACCCGAAACAGCCCCCGAATGGTCCCGTGGGTGGCACCAACACCTCCCACGGGACCAATGTAACTCGTAGGAACTGACCGCGCAGTCGCGGGAGTCCCGATTTGAGAATATGACGATAATTTGCATATTTCTAGTATTAGGCATAAAAAGAGGGTGTTAGTCGGGGAAAATCCGAAACAACTTCCGACCCTTCCCGTGGGAGGCGCCAACACCTCCCACGGGACCAATATAACTCATAGAAACTGTCTGCGCAGCCGCGGGAGTTCCGATTTGAGAATACGACGGTAATTTGCATATTTCTAGACTTAGGCAAAACATGGCGTTAGAGGGTGAAAACCCGAAACAGCCCCCGAACGGTCCCGTGGGTGGCACCAACACCTCCCACGGGACCAATATAACTCGTAGGAACTGACCGCGTAGCCCCGGGAGTCCCGGTTTGGGAATACGACGATAATTTCCATATTTCTAGAATTAGGCATAAAAAGAGGGCTTTTGTGGTGGAAAATTCGAAACAGCTTCCCACCCTCCCCGTGGGAGGCGCCAACACCTCCCACGGGACCAATGTAACTCATAGAAACTGTCCGCGCAGCCACGGGAGTTTCGGTTTGAGAATACGACGTTAATTTGTATATTTCTAGACTTAGGCTTAAAAACATGGCGTTAGAGGGTGAAAACTCGAAACAACCCCCGAACGGCCCCGTGGGAGTCGCCAACACCTCCCACGGGACCAATATAACTCGTAGAAACTGTTCGCACAGCCGCGGGAGTTCCGATTTGAGAATACAACGGTAATTTGCATATTTCTAGACTTAGGCTTAAAAACATGGCGTTAGAGGGTGAAAACTCGAAACAACCCCCGAACGGCCCGTGGGTGGCACCAACACCTCCCATGGGACCAATGTAACTCGTAGGAACTGACCCCGCAGCGGCGGGACTCCCGCTTTGAGAATAAGACAGTAATTTTAATATTTTTAGACTTAGGCTTAAAAACATGACGTTAGAGGGTGAAAATTCGAAACAACCCCCGAACGGCCCCGTGGGTGGCACTAACACCTCCCACGGGACCAATGTAACTCGTAGGAGCTGACCACGCAGCCACGGGACTTTCGATTTGAGAATACGACGGTAATTTGCATATTTCTAGACTTAGGCTTAAAAACATTGATATGTTGATAATTTGAACTCATATATGCAATTTTTCAGATTGATTAATTTTTTTGTAAAACTACTTGGTTACTGATATTTTTGTTTTTTGTATCCTATCATTTGTAGGATTTTTGCACGTGGAACAAATGAAGGAGGCAATGATTTACAACATGAAGATTGTTTATATGTTGTGGACATTCAGGATAATGTTTTTTATGTGTTATAGTCATGCAGGCTTTTATTGTTTAGTTTTATGGCCGTGCGGGCTTTTATAATTTGATTGTTGAATTTTATAGCCGTGCGGGCTTTATAATAAGGAGGTTTTTCATTTACAGGGTTTGGAATGTTAAGAAAATAGAGAAAACTCTGCCCAATTTTTTTTTTTTTTGGTCTGTGAATTATTAAGACGTGTAATATTTTTAAGTTTGTATATATATTTGTTTATTAACAACGTTCTCAATTCACAATTTGTGATTTTTTTTATTGCTTTGCTTATAATAAATATTTGTAACACCTCGTAGCAACTGACGATGCACTCACAGGACCCCCAATTTTAAATTTGGACAAAAAAATTACATTTTTTTTTAAATTATAGATAAATATGGTCATGGACTTTGTCCATGACCATTTATATTTTTTTTGTCGCGCATAAAATGGTCGCGGCCAAAGTCCGGGACCTTTTTTTTATTTTTTTATCACGGTTGCTGGTCACGAACTTGGATCGCGACCATTTATTTTTATTTTTTTTGTCACGGTTGTGGGTCACGGACTCGGGCCGCGACCAATTTTTTTATATTTTTTTGTCACGGTTATGGGTCACAGATTAGGGTCGCGACCAATTTGTCACAGTTGTGGGTCACAGATTAGGGCCACGACCAATTTTTTTTTTATTTTTTTGTCACGGACGTGGGTCGCGGACTTTGGCCGCGACTAATTTGTCACGGTTGTGGGTCATGGACGAGGTCCGTGACTCGTCACGGCATGGGTAACGGCCAAAGTCCGCGACCATCTGTCGTGACCCCTCTCCGCCATGACCATTTTTTGGTCACGGGCTTGGGCCGCGACCCACGAAAATGGTCACGCCCGAAATGGTCAAGGCCCAAGTTCACGACCCACAGTTTTGGTCAGGGATTTTGGTTGTGACCAATCGCCAGTTTTGGTGTAGTGCTTACACACGCACACACTCACACACACTAATATTTTTTCACACAAGACCTCAGATCTGAAGATTTTTGGGTTAGGGGGTTTTCACACACACACACACAAATAGATCTCCTTTGCCTCTCTATTGCCATCTCATCTTCTTACACATTGACACACGCACACTAAGAGTTTCTCACACGACCACATATCTGAAGATTTTTGGGTTGGGTTGTTTTGAAAATTGATTTGTTTTTTTTATTTACAAAGATGGTTGATTTTTTGAGTTACTCACATTATAATTTTGTTATGAACTTGCAACAGGTATGGCTGAACTTGCAACAGATATAACTGAACTCACACAATAGGTATGGGAGCTCAAATGAGGTTTGGTTAATTATATTTTTTAATTTTTTTTTAGCAATTTACATTTTTGTCTACTTTATTTTATTTTATTTTGCTACCAACAAACTTCAGGTCTCCGTGAAAGGTAACAATCCATTCTTACTTGGATACTTTAACAAATTTTTGTGGGTTTATAGTATAATTTGTTGTTATTTCTTCTGTACATGTAAATGGGAAATGCTGAATCTGGTTTTGGTGAAGTGTTTGTTGAATCTTCTTTGGGATTTAACTATGTGTTAGGGGAAATGCTTCTGCTTTGGGATTTAACTGTGTTGGAAGTTAAAGTCAAGGATACACTTAGTTTAAATTCGGGGGTCATTGTTGATGAATTGATTTAGATGCCTCAAACAGATTTTGAAATTAATCGTTGGTTGCATTGAAATGTATCAACTCTAACATTCAAATGGAAGGTGTGTCTAAAGCTGCATGTGAAATAAACAAGCATATAGAAACCTTCTTCCCTCTAAAGACCAATAATCCATCGAGATTTATCTGGATTTATTTAAAACTAGGGCTTTTCTTTAATTTTAATTAATGCATTTTTCCAAATTTGGGTAGTTTCGATTTAATGGTTTAAAACACATTGTTTTACAAGTCTATATCAGGTTCTCTCTTTTCCCTTGACATCACGTTTGTGTGTAAGTGTTCAAGTAACTATTATTTGCCAACTTCGTTCAAGGTTTATTTTTCCCTTTATCTCTCTTTGTTTTGCTATTTTGATTAACGAACTAATGAATTTGTGTTTTTTTTAAAAATGAACTGTTATGTTGATTAATGAACTACAATAATCATCACTCTGTTTGAGTTTAGAAGAAATTTGGAGTTTTGGGTTTCGTTGGTAGAGAGAGAAATGAGGGGTCAGGAATTGGGTTTGGTTATAGGGGTGGGGGTTGTGGGGTGTGGTCTTGGTGTGTTGTGTGTTGGTTGAGTGGGTGAGTTCTTCTTGCGCGTGAGTGAGTGAGTGAGTGTGCAGGCTAGTTGATTATATTATCATCTAAGACTACTTCCCTGTTATTTGTATTTATTCTTTTTGCCACCTTTTTTCTTTGTACTTATCCAGATGAACACATAACTACTCAAGCAAAAGGCAAATTACCAAAGGAGTATTTCTGCATTTATGTTGCCACTTTAAGTGGATGATGCCATCTGGGTTGTGAAAAAGGTTGTAGGGAAGGATAAATTGGAGCACAAAGATGTTATTTCACTTATCGAGGAACTTAAGCTCCAGCCTAAACTCCAAACTTTTAAGGCATGGCTTTGGGCTTCTGCGACGTGGGGGACCTATTCAACTACATTACACCATGGGAAGAGCCATTTAACTCTGAAGATTTGAGGAGTATGAGAAATTCCCCGTTTCCTAAGTCAATTCTTGGGATACTAGAGAGAGATCGGATGAAGATGCGAAGCAGCTTGATGCTAACTTAATGAGGTTGACATATGGTGAGTACGATGATGATGTTGAATCATCCATTACGATGAAAGTTTCCCACTTAGTTGCATCCAAGTAGAGCTGAAATTTTTGGTACGTTTTTTCATTTTTAGAGCTGTCGTATAAAAATGTTGCACCGAGCTGATGTGTTTCCATTTTCAAAGCTGATGTGTTTACAACCAACATAAGATATATGCAGTGTTTGTCATTATAAGACATCAAATATTTTATTTATTATAGGTTATTATGTGTTGGAGTTGTGTTATGACTCTCTTTTGTTTACGAGTTTCTCTATAAATTTGTATGATTTCATGGAAAATGGTTCACAACATCAACATTCTTTCCAAGTGTTTAATCCCTTTTTGTAACTAAATAGATGGTCTGTTATTTTTAATACTCAAGGTATGCTATGTTATTTTAACTCAAATAGGGTGGTTCATCATGCTTGGAGTAGACACATCTTTATATTCATGCAAAAAAATGAGCATATCAGTTGAAAATAAAAATAACATATCAGTTGTAAAAAAATGAACATATCAGTTGTAAACAATATGAACATATATTAGTTGTAAAAAATTAACATATCACCCAACTACAAAATGCAATAAAAGAGAGTGAAAATTATTTTTATTACAAATGATGTGTTGGATTGCATGTCGGAAGATGTGTTGTTAATGAGGCTCGCATGTTAACCTCATAATTTTTATTATTTTTGTGTGTTCTTAACGAGGTGTGCATATTGGGTGTTGTATTTATGACATGCATGTGGTATATAGGTGCCAACTCAATTTGACAAACATCGCACAACATGGAAACGATTCAACACGGTCACTTAAAAAGCCTAATCAATTACACAAAAAATGCAACATGAACACGATCAAACATGACCACTTGACAAGGCTAATCAATTGCACTGAAATTGTTTACACTTATTTACATTATATATTTAACTTTTCGATTACGAGATTTGGAAAACTTTTGTCATTTTATTATATACGTACTTTGTAAAATTTTCGTCGTGCCTTCAGGCAAGGCCATATACTATTATATATATATATAGTAAAATATTTTTACATTATATTGTTTCGAAAGCAATAATAAAACAGCGAGACAAATGATGTTTAATACTAAATGTAATGTGAAGGCTTAGAAGAAGATTAAAAAGCTTATTCATCCTCTTGGCTCCTCAACCTAGCAAGCTTGTTGGTTACAACAACATCAAGCTGAGCAGTTCGCTCCACAATCTCTTTCCTCTTCCTGGTTGAAACATTGTGGGCAATCTCAGCATAGTAGGTCCTGTTCTGCATCAGCAACAGCTCAAGCACTTTGGCGTTGTGCATGATAAATTTCTTGAAACCTTTGGGGAGATGGTGGCGAGTCTTCTTGTCAGTATCGTATCCAATGTTAGGCATAAAAGTGACGCCCTTGAACTTTCTTCTGACCCGAGAATTAATACCCTTCGGTCTTCGCCAGTTGGTCTTGATAGAGATAAGGCGATCGCTCCGTGGCCTTTTAAACTTCTTCACCCTCTTCTTCACGATCTTCTTCATCAGTAGAGGCACTGACATTGGTTCCTTACCTTACCTTAGAGGATTAGGGTTCCTCTCAGTCGCCCAACCTCATATTTTTACATTATATGTTTATACAATATATTTATATGCACATTACATATACGATAAAAATATATATGTTAATACTATATGTGTTGAAACAAAATAAAACACGGAAATTTTTGTTTTGTCTAACACAAATGAAGTAAAAACTGACCCAATAGAACACATAATCTTTTTTTATTTAATTAACACAACACAATTCAAATAAAACGCGATATGACATAAAATTGTATTTTCTTACCTAACACGAACATGACCCAATTAACACAATTAAAAATCTTATTTTTACCTAACACAAAAATGATGAAAAAAAATATACGACACGACACAAACACTAAACCAAATAAATTGTGACATAATTTTAAATCTTTTTTTTAACTAACAAGCAGACTACACAACTATAAATATTTATTTGTACCTAACACAAACTGGACTTGATTAAAATACATGACAATAAATCTTTTTTTTTACACGAATACAACTCAAATATCACGATTGTGTGTGATGTTTGGGTAAAATATAAGATTTTGTGTCATGTTATGTTTTATTTGGCTTGTGTTAATGTTCGTGTTAGGGTTAAAAAAAGATTTCGTATCGTGTCATTTTTAATTGGGTTGTGTCCAGGGAAGGTAAAAATGATTTCATGTTTTTTCACGTTTCAATTGGGCCGTGTTCGGAATAAGTAAATAAAATTCCGTGTTGTGTCGTGTTCATGTTAAGTAAGAAATACGATTCCACGTCAATTTTTTTAATGTTGATTGGGTAGTATTTGTGTTAGATTAAATAATATCATATGTCCTCTTTATATTGGGTCATGTTCGTGTTAGCAAAAAAAATACAATTTCATATTGTGTCGCATTCTATTTGGTTTGAGTTAATTAAAAAAAAATCTTTACTTTATTATGTCCACAATTATTCAATTTCGAGTTTGGTACCGTTAACTAATTTCTGAGTAGCTCTAGAGCGACACATTTTATGCGACACCCGACGTGTCGTGTCCGCATTGGTTGATATCTGAGGTCCATTTACTATCATTTAAAACAACAATCAATACGGACACAACACATCAATGTGTCATGCAAAATTCATTGGAATCATGTGTCCGTCTATAATTATTCATAAGTTTTATGTGACGTTAATACATTTTTCACCGCTAAATATTTTTACATACACTTTAATGGAACAAAATTTTCACATTTAGTGACGAAAAATGTATTCAAGTATTCAAGTGAATAAAAATTAGTGGAAGTTAACAACTCAAAATAGGGTAACTATGGAAGTATTAAAGATAAAAAAAATCCTAAAAACAGATTTTGTGTTGTGTTGTGTCGTTTTTTATTTTGCGTGTTTTGGGTGATAAAATAAGATTATGTGTCGAGTTTTAGTTGGATTGTGTCAGCGTTAGGTAAAAAAAATCACGTCATGTGTTATCATATTCTATTTTAGTCGTGTTCTTGTTAGAAAAAAACAAGATCGGGTATTGTGATTTGTGCATGTTAGGTAAAAAATAAATTTTCATGTTATCTCGCGTTTTTTTGGGTCTATTCATGTTAATTAAACTAAAGGTTTTATGTCATGGTGTGTTTTTATTGGTTTGTGTTAGGTAAAAAAAGACGATTTCATGCCCTCGAACCTTTTATTTCGTTTTCGTGATAGTGAAAAAAGAAGATTCATTGTCGCATCGTGTCGTGTTTTAATTGGTTTGCATTAGGTAAAAAATATAATTTCGTGTTCTGTCGTGTTTTAACAGACAACTTTAACATATATACAATATGTGTGTGTGTGTGTGTGTGTGTGTGTCTCTCTCTCTCTCTCTCTCTCTCTCTCTCTCGATAGAGACTCTCATACATCTCACTCTATACATTACATCATACATCATATCGACTTTTAGGCCTTAGGAATTTTTTTCCCAATTTATTATTTTTTTTTATTAAAAATAACTTTTCAACACATGTTAAAAAAATTGGTCAAAATACATTTTCTATCTATTTTAAAAAAAAATCACAAAATTGTGCTAGCGCAAACGAGTTTAAATAAGGTATTTTTCAGTAGTTTTTATTTTGATTTTTAAGAAATAGTTAGAAATCGTATTTTGACCTAATTTTTTGAATATGTATTGATTGGAAGGTTAACTCTATGGATAAAATAAAAAAATTGAAAAAAATGTCTTTTAGGGCCTAGAACTAGATGTGATGTAGGAGGCATGATGTATAGGAGTCTTCCTCTCTCTCTAGAGAGAGAGAAAGAGAGAGTCACCCGCAAGGACTCCTTATGGTATAGACTCCGATACATACCATTTTTTTAAAATAGTAAAAAAAATACTTTCTGATGAAACTTCATAGATATGATGTCCACTTTTCATCAAAAATTTCAATAAAAAAACTGTTGAGATGAAGTGATATGTAAAAAAATAGTATAAATATTCATTTTCAACCGTTGAATTGTCGGGTCGGTGTCAACCACTTTATTGATTGATTTTTTTATGAAACTTCATAGATATGATCTTCTCACTGTCGAGATCATATGTATGAAGTTTTATAAAAAAATTCAATCAAAAAGTCGGTGAGATGATCACTGATATTTTAACGGTCGAAAAATATATATTTATACCAACTTCACATCATATCAACGATTTTTTTAATTGATTTTTTGATGAAAAAATTGGAGATGATCTTTTCACAATGGAGATCATATCTATGAAGTTTCATCACAAAATTTATTTTTTTACTATTTTAAAAAAATGGTATGTACTGGTTCTGCACAATAAGGAGTTTTTACATGATGCTTGCTCTCTCTCTCTCTCTCTCTCTCTCTATCTCTCTCTCTCTCTCTCTCTCTCTATATATATATATATATATATATATATATATATATATATATATATATATATATATATATATATATACAGTCTTGCTCTTGTGCGGACCGGACATGTATCACCTGGCGGTGAGCGCAGAAAAGAGAGAGAGTGTGCCTATAATTTAGGCGATAATTTCTAGGCGCACCGTTAAGTGACACATGTTCGGTCCGCATTCTTAAAATGCAGACTAGTCCGCAGAGGAACATTATTATATATATATATATATATATATATATATATATATATAATATAACGCCATATGGAGATGGCAAAGAAGCATGTATGATATTTTTGACATTTCATGCCCATGCTAAAAGCTGTTTTTTTTTTTTTTTTTATAAATAGTTTTTTTTAATAAATAGATATGGATTTTTTTAACTATTTTTTTTTATTTTAATTTTAATTTTTTTATGGGCTGGGTTTTATCACAGGGGTAAATTTATCACCGTGCCCTCGTCACGGGTATCCGCTAGTATATATATATATAGACACACACACCTTGGCGCGGACCCATATTCATACACTAATGTAAAAATATATTACAATGTATATGTATTTTATCCCCACGGACCCTACAGCCCCTAAAATATGTCCAGCGTTAACTTTAACGGTTTTTTTTACAGAAACACTGAATTTGTTGCAACTGAATAGTTTAGGGGATGAATTGGCTAATCTTTTAGTTTATGGAGTGAAATGAAACTACTTCCATAGTTTAGGGGCCATATGAATCAAAAACTCTTATATTACTGCTCGCAGTCCACAACGACGACATTAGGAGCTTCGTATTTTTGAAAATAAGTTCTCAGCCACCTGCATTTTTTAAATAAAGTTTTTTCCTTGGATTATTTAAAAAAAAAAAAGAAAAAAAACAAGGTTCGATTGTTAGAAGGCTTTGGTTCGGTATATCACCGGGGGCAACTGTGGGTGATAGGTCTAAAGAAGTGGAATCACATGGGCCCGTGTTTTAGGTCAAAAAAGCCCAAGGTGCAGAGAAGATAATTGATGACGATTGTTTAAAGAAAGAGTAATGACATGAGTATAAAGAAATTACAAACTTATATGGAATTGTAATGAAATGTTGTACAACACTCACTTTAAGAGAGTGTAAAACACTAAATTTGTTTTCTCACATCAATTTTTGTAACTTATTTGTATAATTTTTTTGTGACCATAGCAAGTTACTTAATGTTATAAGTGAAATTTACACTAATGAACTAAATTGGCAGTTTAATCTCAGGCCTTATACGTACCACTGGTTCACCATCCTGAATGGATATCATCTAGCTTAAACGGTTATTCTAATTTTGTGGTTAGTTTTTTCATGGCACATTGGCACGAGGCATTTGTATGTGGATTGTGTCTTAGTTTGCTAAATAATACCAGCTGAGAATCTCTTTTAAAATTGCTTTTGCAGCCATATATACTCAAATTGCTTGCGCGTGCTTTTGGACAGTGATACAATTGTCGGTCATTGTTTTAATCCACTAAAAAAAAGGGTATTGACCCTGCACCGGCCATATATCATAGGCTTTAAGGGTGCTAGTCTTACTCATTTTCCTCTCTCTCATGTTGCTATCTACTATTTCCCTATACTTGCGGTAAATGTCATGGCTTTAATTATAAGCAAAAGCCCCCAGTCTCTCACGTCCCTTCAAAGTTTAGATGAGATTGAAAAAGCATGCTAAAAACATATTTTGGACTAGATTTGTGTGCTTTGGATATTAGTAGCTACAAACCAAAAAAAGGAAAGAAAGGGATATTAGTAGCTATGATTGAGGATAACTATTAAAGGTTATATTGATTTGATTACATAACCTTTTTGCTTTTCATTTTAAGTTCTCAATTCTTACGAGAGTAATGCTACACTTAATAAAATTTTGGATCGAATTAGTATCGAACACGTTTTATTTTAAGGGTTTGAAAATTTAGAATTAATTGTAATATCTATTCTAAAAATAGGATAACAAACATTTTATTTATAGTTTTAGTCCTTAATTTTTAATAAAGTCGTTGGTGCGGATCCATATTCATAAAACGTCAACTAATCACAGCATGTCACGTATCCCTTTAATTTGAAAATTGGGACTAAAAATGGAAACGAAATGTTTATTGTCCTATATCCATAATCAATATTATTTTAAGTCCTAAAAGTACATAATCTATTTATCTTATTTGAATCCTGACGAGATCCACATAAGACTATAATTAAATAAGGAGGGTCCGGTACTAACCCGACACTTAGTCTCGATAAGCTTATCATTATTCTCAGAATAATTCATAATTTTTTTTTTCCCAAAATGCTACTAAAAAAAATGAAATCGTCAATGATAGTGCCTAATTCGGATGCAGCGACAACACGAATATTACTTTGGGGATTTAAGTTAGTCTGTCAAAATTTATAGAGAATTATGTTCAACATCATGTTTCATCCTACATTTGAATTTATAGGACACTGCTTTTCATGTTTATAAATATAGTCCACGTGGTACAATAATATTTATTTGCGTGGTCCTTTTAGAGTTAGGAGTACACAAAACATATAATTTTATTTGTTTTAGTTAAAGAGATATTTATTTTCATACCTTTACTTATGCTCATTCTAAAAATAAATACATAGCGCCACCTCTACCCCACCAACCCACTCGAATCCTCGTCGAAACATCAAAATACTCATTTCTCTTTTGCTTTATCTATTTCTTTCATTGTTTTGGACGCGCCACCATCACCATTGTCAGCGCTAGAGAGTAAGGTTTTTTGTCAAAAAAAATGTAGTTTTTCTCAGAAAAAATAAAGATTTTCGTGAAATAGTAAATTTTTCTGTTTCAATTTTTATCAGAAAATATCGAATATGGATGTTGTTGGATAAATCTCGATGATTAGATTTCAAATATATAAATTTTGTGAATTTTGGATTTGTAGATTTGAAATTATGGACTTTTAAAAATTTGGTGATTTTTTTTGTATGAGTTGCCAAATGATATATTGATCATTTTTTATTATTTTTTAGTACAAAAACTAAATTTATAAAATTGTATAATATATTTTATTTTTATAAATTTTTAAGTTAGAGCGAATCTTTTTCCAAAAGTCCTAAAATTTATAAAATGGAACCGCCCTGCATTTATGTGTTATCAAAGATGCCTCACTCCACTTGTACTTTTTTTGGCTTTTAGCGAGTGTTAGTGTCTATTTAGAGCAACCCTTATGGGTATGCTAAAGCGGTATATATGCGATATATACGGATGCTATGAGTAAGGTAGAAGGGTATATATAACCATTGGTAGGGCAAAAAATAACAAAGATGCAATTGCACTAGTTGGTTTTTTGTCGGACCCATACCCAAAACGGAACATCTTGTTCAGCGCAAGGAAGAAGAAAAAAAAATAGCTTAAGCGGAACATCATGTTCCGCGCAAGCCTTATCATATTTGCCTTATTTCCGTTTTCGACCCCCAAATTTTTTAAATAGTTCAACGGCTATATCCAACGGTTATTTTTTATATATATAAATACGAACACAATCTTCATTTTCTTTTATATTTTCATTCTAAACACTCTCAATTTTCATTTATATTTTTATTGAAAACACTCTCTAGTATCTTCATTATAATTATTACTAAAAATTATTTTTTTAAGTGCAATAAAAATAATTTATTTACCCATAAATAATTTCGAAAAATTTATATTTGCTTAAAAATATTTGTGGGGTAGTTGAGGTAATAAATAGGGTGAAAACGTAATATGTTAAAATATTTGGTGTAGAAAATCAATAGTGAAAGAGCCTTAAGGTGAACATCATGTTCCGCCCAAGGGTTCCAATTTTCGTCCCAAAAAGGACGCCGTTTAACTCTCTTTTTGACTGCCTATTGTATATTTGCCATTGCTCGTTTTTACCCGTAGCAAATTCTTCCATTTTCATCACCTATTTTTGCCCTAGTACAATCTAAATTTGAACTACCCGTAAGGGTTGCTCTTAGTTACCCACTCCTCCCTTCAACTCCCATAGTTGTTTTTTCCTGTATATATATAAACCTCCGCATTTTACAATTCTACCTTCGACAAAACATATAATTCAAGCCCTTGCTTGGCCACACAATTACTAATAATCATTTGTTTTTCTATACTTTAATATATTAACAATTTATTTATTTAATCTTTTAATTAGATTTTAATATATTTTTCATCACTAAATATCATCAAATATCATTTTGAATGGAGAAATTTTCACACTTAATGATAAATAAATACTAAAGTCTAATTAACAGATTAATTTGTATTAAAATTTAAAATTAACAATTATTATTTTATTAAATTAAAAAAAACTGGGCACTCAAAAGTCATGCAACCATAGGAAAACTCCCAGTAACCATAGGAAATTGAGAACACTCCACGTGTCAATCATCGTTGATGATAATTGTTGATACAAAAAAAAATTCACCTACGTGGACCAATCAGAAGTGGACAATTATCTCCGTTTGTGGCAAAAGTCCTAGTCAGCAGAGAGTTGCTCGACAGGTATGCCGACCAACGTGAAGAATACTCACCATCGATATAAATGAAATGCCACCACGCGAGAAGTACAAACAAGGGTCTTATCGCACGTGGTTCATACAATCAACCATCGCATTTATTATGCACGGGTGTAAATGCTTAAATGTATAAAGGCGTTACAACGCTTGATCTCTGGATCACTATAAATACATTGTATCCATTTCACAAAGGGCAAGGGATAACGGATTCTAGGATATTCTTATTAACAAAAGTACATACCTTTCTTTTTAATCACAAAAATAAATACCATAACAGTGGACATAGGCATTCTTGCACGGCTGAACAACTTTAAAACTATTTGTCTTTCATTTAATCATTTTATTGCAATCTTATATTTTATCTGTGATTGGAAAATTGGATCTAGTCCATTTTTTGACATCAACAGATTGGCGCCAACTATGGGAACGTGTGTCTAATTGTCGTTCTCAATCTCATACATCCTTGTTCAAGGAAATATAAATAATTCCGAGCCCAGTGCCAGAAATGAAGGCACTCCAACTGTTCCATCTGCTCCACTTATAGCAACCGACCTAAATGGATTCTTGCCAATATTTCCAGGGGTCAAGACGCTATGCAGGAAATAATGACGTAATTGGCTCAATCATTACAAGCCAGGTCTTTTGCCCTTTCTAGGAAACAAACGTTTCCTTCGCCAAGGCAAGAAATGTCGCCTCCACCTCCAAGACATAGTCGACGTAGTTATTCTAGATCTTTGCATAATATGACTTATCATCCAGGAGTCAGTTCATCAATTAAAGATGAAGAGTTCTATGACGGCCACTCTTTCTCTCCCGAAAGACCTAACGTTCTGGAATGATTAAGCAAAGCCTGGCCTTTTGACCATTTGGAACCCCGAGAAAACATAAATCTTCCTAGAGCGTTATCCAGAACCACTCAACATCCAACCGACCATCCTGAAGCCATAGTCAGGTCAAGATCGAGTGTCCGACATGCCAATCAGACTTCTCAAAAAGAGATCTCAGTGCAAACACATGGTCGGGATGGCCGGATGCTTCACACAAATGTGACATGGGCAATCCATCATGGAAATGATCAATCAAACGATTAGCAGATCGCCTATGAGAAATGGAAAAATCAAAGAATCCCTTGCAGAGAAATTTCTTCAAAAGATCTCCCTTTATTTAGACAATTGTTGATTTTTCAACTCCAATAAATTTTAAAACCACTGTGGTCACCCCTAAATATGATGGTAAAACTGATCTAGTTTTGCACATCGAGCAATATCAAGTTGCAGTTGATATTTATTCGGTCCTTGATTAGATGAGATCTTATAAGGACATTGTCGATCACAATTAGTATGTTATATATTGCTACAAGTTGTTTTCAAGTCGTCGAAGAATTTTGAAGATTACATTTACACAAGACAAATTCGAATTTCAAGAAGACTTCAACATTCAAGCCCAACAAGGATGAATTTGGTAAAATGTGTTTAAGTTTCATTTACATTTCACATTAAAAGTGTTGGGATATTTTTTTATAAAAGCTAAAATGATTTTTGGAATTTTAATAAATGTTTTTTATTTTTCAAAAATATTTTATCATAAAAGTTTTGGATACATATCTCCTGATCCCGTGAACAGTTTTATGATTTAAGGATTCCAAGTTATTTAAAACTTTAAAAGTCTTTCAATGGGGATCAGTGACTGTCGTTCAAACGACGTCACATCTCGTTCGAATGAGATGGAGGTTCGCTCGAACGACGTCGCATGTCGTTCGAACGAGAGATGTTTTTAGCGGACACATCACCGCTTTGATTTTTTTATATAAATAAGGGTGTCACGGTACTGAATTTCGTGTGGAAAAAATTGTTTTTTAGCAGAATACGTTTTTCTATTCTCCAACCATATTTGAGGGTTTAATATTTTGTTTTACAATTCACAATCCCTATAACTTTTGTGTTAGTTGTTTTGTGAAACCCAATACATAGTTTTCTATTGTTCATTCTTTGTGGCGAGATCTCTATAACCGAGAGATGCGTTCTATTGTGGACTGAGTCGCTACGAAGTTAGTGACTGCGTATCATTGAGGATCTTTTGCGTGTTGATTCTTTACTGAAGACTACGTGTCCATTGTTGTATAGCTGCGTGTGAACTATTGATGAGTTCTGGCTGATGCTTTGAAAGTTTGACGAAGACACCGTGCATTACACTTGAGAAAAGTTGTATATAAGTCAATGGTCTTGTAAACTTGTCAAAGTTCTAAAAATAAAAAGGTTTTGCCCTGTGGGGATGTTTCCTGATATTTGTGTCATATATCTTCTTTATGTTGGTTTGACACTTGCACGCACGTTGCTATTTGAGTTTAAGGGATGAATTGATTTGATTCATAAATTGACTCTAATTAGATAAGTTTGGGATTGGAATTTGGCAACTATTCAAATCTGTATCGCACACAGTTTCTCAAATTGTTATCAGAGCAGGTTATGCTAATATATCGCGTACTCCTATTTTTCGCATAAATTGTTTGATATTAATTTTTTTTGAAAAATCTGTTTTTTAAAAGTTTGTCGCAATGTTTCCAAATGAAAGCTTATATAGTCGGTTGCCAATTTTTTACGGGTCTAATTATGGTTACGAGAAAGCCCGAATGGAATCCCATTTAAAAGAAATCGATGAAAGAGTTTGGGTAATTTGTGAAAGAGGCTGGATTCCTCCCACTGTCACCGCAAATAATGTCAGTAACTTGAAACATGTGTTAGACTGGATTGAGGATGATTTTAGGTGGAGCACTTACAATTCACGAGGGCTTGGTGCAATTTTTGGACACATCACCCTTGACGAGTTCCGACGCATTATGATGTGCACCACGTCTAAAGTTGGGTGGGATGTTTTGTAACTCACCCACGAAGGGACTAACGTGGCCAAATAGTATAAAATTCAAAAATTGACCACTCAATTTGAGACCATCACCATGCTACAGACTGACTGTTTTGATGACTTTTATGCACGTTTATCCGATATCATCAACACTAGTTTTAATCTTGGTGAGTCGATTCCTGATTCATGAGTGGTTAAAAAGATTTTAAGATCGCTGCCAAAACGATTTATCCCAAAAATAACTGTTTTGAATACCTTAGGAAATTTGAATCGTCTGAAATTAGAAGAGTTGGTAGGAGACCTATAGACGTACGAAATTGACATGTTTCTAGAAACTATGAAACCTAAGAATAGAGGGATAGCGCTTAAAGCTCAATCTTAGAAAAAGAAAGTAAGTTTTTATGAGTTTGAGTCTGAATTTGACATGGCCCTGCTTGCAAAGTATTTTAAAAAGTTTCTCCAGTTTTCAAAACGAAATTCTTCCAATAAAAGGTTTTCGGAGAAAAATAAAAAGACAGACAATGCCAAATCAAGCGTGAGAAAGAGAAAGAGGGTGAAGAAAATTTTGAAAATTTAAAATGTTTTAAGTGTGAGGGGAGAGGGCATAAGTTGTTTGAATGTCCCACTAGGATTAGGAGAGAGGGGAAAAAAGTTGCCATCCCGCCAAACTTAGTGATAGTGAGGGAGATGAGGATGATGATTCCAGTAAAGGTTTAGCACATGGGATGTGTGTAGATTTTTTGAGTCGTGTGAGCACACCCACTTTGTCCCTCGATTATAATGTTCACGAGAGCGACAGTGATGACTCGAGTGTTTCTAATGTAGATGAGAGCGAGTTTGAGAGTGGAGATGAAAGTGAGTTCCAAAAAACATTTAAATATTTGTGCACTAAGACCTTGAAAATAAAGAAGTATAATAGAGATTTAGGTCATCAGGTTTTAGATTTGGAGAGAGAAGGAAGTTTTAAGGAGGGAAACGTGTGACTTAACCGATACGGTGTCTAGTGTGACGACACGTGTATCCCAACTCGAGAGTGATCTCGAACGTGCTCGGGAGGTCAAAGACCCTTTAGAGAACGCATCTAAGAAAGTTGAAAAGATGGTTCTTAATCCTGTTTTGGGTAGTGGTGAGAATTTAGAAAAAGGTCATGACGGTGTATCCACTTCTTTGCACCGTATGGAATTTTGTTTTAAATTGGGTTATGCATCTGTAGAGGGGGCTTGAAGGTAGTCCTGAGTTAGGGATAATCCTCAATTAGCAACAGTGTTGGAGATTAAGCAACGGAGGTAGCTCGAGCGTGGCAACTCCGCGAGGCAGCTTGGCGCGACAGCTTATATTTTAGCTTGTTGTATTAATCATATTGTATTTACATTATTGATGACTGTAAGATATAACGGTTGTAATGACTTAACGATAATAATAAAAGAGTTTGTGTGAGGTCAAACGGTACTTGCGAAAGACCAGGCTTGGCAAGGTCTGGTAGAGCTTTCATGCTCTATCGAATGACCTCACCATGGGAACTTTAGAGGGACTTGGTTTGGAGGATTGAGAAGTAAGGCACCGTTGGGGCTTGTCCTGACCATCTTAGATACACGTGGTAAAACACCGAAGGACCCTGATCGTGGAACCTCGTACGGAGAAACTTCGAGTTCCATCGGGCATTGAGTTATGAACCAAACAACCCTCTACTTAATGTCACATCTACTGTAGGTGATGTCACTAGCCAGTTAAACAATGTCAGACATGCACTTGAGTAAACCACCATGGTATTTGAGGCTGTGAGGTAGTTGGTAAGCCACCTCTGCGACAACATCCCCCTGACACACAGTGGTTAGGCAAAAGGCATGTCTTGGCATTTAATTTTTATGACATGGAGACAACTAGTGCCTCAGGCATTTAATGTTGCGACATAAAGTATGAGGGATGTCTTTTCATAGTTTTAATGACTGAGTTGCCTCGGGGATGGTGTGGGGGGATATTTAAGGACCCCAACCACCCTTGAGGAGAGGCATGACCTTTTTGAGAACCCTGGAGTTATTACTAGAGATACACATCAGAAAGAGAGATTATCGCAAGTCAGAGGGTTTATCCCCTCACCATTGTCATTTATTGTAAAACTTTTAATACTTGACAGAGATTCCTGAGGGTACATGGTGTGTTTTTACCTGCCTACCAAGGTGTATCTAGGGTGCTTAATTCTCTCTCCCTCTAGCTAAGTTGTTTCTAAGGTTCATTACTATTTCCTGAGTTATACACGAGGGTTTTGTGAGTTTGAACCAAGTTTATCTTCATTGGGTGTGTGCTCGTATGACCCATCAATAATTCAAAGCTTTGCCCAGGATTAGCTTATCATTACCGTACTCAAATAGGGGTTACGCCTCCACCTCATCTAAAGTACCCTCTTACATTTGGCGACTCTGCTGGGGAGGCATTCTATTAGCTAGGGAGTGTGGCGCAAGATAATTCTACTCGAAGACTCAACTTTGATGATATCCAGCGTAATGAAGAACATACCGTGAGGGAATAGGAGGCCCTAAGGGATGGGGCTCCTCGAGTAGAGGTACCGCCGGTTCCAACAATGTTCGGCGTTCCTGGGGTGGCACAACCTGCCACGAGCGCGGGGTTGGAACCCGCCCAGATGACGCTCCTCATGAGAAAATTTTATGAGTTTTTGCAAAACCCAGTAGCTTCAACTATGCTGGGAGGATTGGAGGCTAATGTTTTTGTAACACTAGGGGTAGCTCCAACGACCCCACCAGGTACAGGCATTGCAGGAGCACTCCCGGCAAGCATACCCCTTGTTGCGAGCCCAGTAGTGGGAACCTCAGGAGCCTCAACGGTACCACCGGTGACGTTCGTTTCAGTGGCAATGGGCGCTCAGCCCATGGACCCGTTGCTGGTGGCCACTGCGGCCTCGCCTATGGAAGAAATGAGAAAAGAGATGCATAAGGAGATGTTGAAGTTCATGCGGGCTTCCTCGCAATCAGCCGGCGAGGTGGCTTCGGTTTATGACGACTTCCGAAAACCCTACCCTCAAGCATACAACGATCAACCTTACCCAAAGGACTATGTTCCCCCTATCTTTGAAAAATATACAGGGAAAGGTGGGAACCCGAAGGAGCACATTAAGCGGTTTGTTGAACACTTGGGAGCACATTGCAATGATAAGAAGCTTAGATTGAGGGAGTTTTACAAGTTCCTAACCGAGAAGGCATACACCTGGTACTCTCACTTAGCTCCCAACAACATTTTTACGTGGGAGGAGATGCACGTATTGTTTGTCCAAAAGTTCTTTTTGGCAGAAGACGAGTTCACCTTGACCCACCTGGGAAGGGAGAAGCAAAGACCAGGGGAAGAAGTGGTGGCCTATGTTTGAAGGTTCAGGGAAAGGTCCCTCGATGTGAGGGAGGAGGCCAAAGAGTCCAAGCTATTACAAATTTGCACTGAAGGACTGCTTCCTGAATACATCTTGCCATCTCATCAACGAGACATGCGAGGGGACTTTTGCGGCGTTCTTGAAATTCGCAAGGAACATCTCTTTTGTGGTACGACCCAATCCGGTGGTAGTGCCCATGGTATTCAGGCAACCAATGCAACCCACGGGGGGGAGGTCTCAGCCCCTGCGGGTAGGGTACGCCGAAGGAGAAGATAGGGGCAAGACACCGAGGAGGGACAACAAGAGAAAATTTGGGAAAGATAGAGAAGACCTCCCACCGTTGCCATGCATGGTAGAAGGGGCGGTGGGTTGTTATAATGCGATGGTTCAAGGGGGAACGGTTTATGAACCAAAAGGAATCCTGATGGAAGAACCTGATGCCACAACGAAGGTGGATCCTAAGTACTTCCAGGTTCATCGAAATATCCAGCATCCAACAGAAAGCTTCCTCACGCTGCGAAGGATCATCGACAAGTACATGAAGACGGGGACATTGAAAATCCCCCCACAGAACATTAACAACAACCCACTTCCGGCACACGGGTCCAACTTGGTGATGGCCTATGATGAGGAGGTAGAAAGAGGAGGAGGGTTGATGATGAAGCAGAAGGAGCTCGAAGAAGCTCTGGAACATTGTACCACGGGAATGGTTAATGTAGTTTTAGCCTATGATGAAGCAATCATTAGGGACGTGGAAGACGTGTATAGCGTTGAAGATGAGGAAACAGACCCAGTCATAGAATGTAGTGCAGTTTCAAAATCCCCAAAATTCACTTGGTTCTTCGATCAAGTGGGGATCCCGAAAGAGAGCAGGACGGAAATAACTCACGCGATTTTAGACATTGCAAAAAGGAATGTAGTCCCCTCGTTAAGATGGAGGGGACCCATGGCTAGGCTGGTGAAGAAATTCCTGTCAGAAGTAACCTTCAGCGATGCGAATAGAGCTGTGAGGTTCCCCCATAACAGGCCTCTATATGTAACCGCTAGCGTCAGTAGAGTTAGCTTTGCAAGGACCCTTATGGACGGGGGTGCTTCCATCAATATTATGCCAATCAACTCCTTCCACGCGACTGGTATTCCAAAAGAAAGGCCGGTCCCCATGCCTTTGGTAATTTCGGGATATGACAATCAATCCTCCAAATCCATCGGGTATGTGAATGTTGGGATTACGATGGGAAATCTGAGTTCCCACATCAAGTTACATGTAATAGAAAGTGCAACTTCCTACCACTTACTAATAGGGAGAGTATGGATGCACAACCAAGGCTTAGTTCCATCGACTTATCATCAATGTGCCAAGGAAAATGTAAAGGGAACAGAGGTGACCATCATGGCTACGAAGAGGCCTTTCGCTATCGAAGAAGCGCACTTAGTGGATGCAGCGTTCTATACAGAACTGGAGGAGGATGTACGGGTACTGACGAAGAGAATGGAGGGGGCATGGGTTCCCTCAATTAGAGAGAGAATGGGGCCCTTTAATGAGCATGATAAAGAGGGAAAAAGTAGCCAAGGGGTGAGGACCGAAGAAGCCCATCAAATGATCCCTCGACTCCAAAAGGTCTCAAGGTAACTCAAAGATAGGATGAGGCTGAGAATAGACCCAATGGAGCACGAGGTCCAACGACAAAGCGTGTTAAGTCACTTTTCAGGAAAATAATTGCCGAGGCTTCCAGAGAGAAGAAGAGGAAGGCCGTGGCAATAGCTACCAACAGGCAATGCAAGAAAATTGTCACTGAAGAGGGAAAAGTAGTGTACCGCTTATAACGGTGTGAATGGGCGACCGAAGAATCTGAGGATGAGGTCGACCCGGTGTATGAGTATTTTTTGGTGGATCGACGGGGGCAGTGTATGGTGATAGACAACTTCAGCATACAGGAGTTCGTAGAAGATATCGCCAAAGAATCAGACTACATGGGAGATCGACCAAGGCCCCAGGCATAAGAGTTAGACCAACTGAACTTGGCAAGAGAAGGGGAAGAACAAAGGCCTATCTTTATCTCAAAAGATCTCTGTGAGGGGAAACGAGAAGCCTTGGTCAAACTAATTCGGGAATTCATAGACGTTTTCACATAGAAGTACACTGAAATGGAAGGGATGGATGAAGAAGTGAGTTGCCACAAGCTGAACGTAATGCCTTCATACATTCCAGTGAAGCAGGCAACGAGGACTTACAAGCCTGAACTAGACTTAAAAATTAAAGAAAAGGTCCAACGCTTGTTGGCAGCAGGATTTATCAAGTCAATACAACATCCCCTCTGGCTATCCAGCATTGTGCCAGTGGGGAAGAAAGACAAAAACCAAATAAGGATCTGCGTGGACTTCAGAGACTTAAATAGGGCTTGCCCCAAGGATGAGTTTCCCCTACCCTCCATCGACAGTTTGATAGATGCCACGGCTGGTCATGAGATGTATAGCTTCATGGATGGGTATGTAGGATACAACCAGATCAATATGGACCCCTTCGATGTAGAGAAAACGGCGTTCAGAACTCCGTTGGGCAACTTCATGTATAAGGTGATGCCGTTTGGACTCAAGAACGCTGGAGCTATGTACCAGAGGACAATAATGGCCATTTTTCATGACTTATTCCATAAAGTTGTAGAATTATACGTGGACAACCTGGTCATCAAATCGAAGAAGGAGGAGTCCCATCTGAATGATTTAAGGAAGGTGTTTGCTTTGTGCAGGAGGTATAAATTGAGGATGAACCCGTTAAAGTGTGTCTTCGGAGTAACAAGCGGGAAGTTTCTGGGCTTCGTGGTTGACCGACAAGGGGTGCACATGGACCAGGATAAACAGAGGGCAATATTAGAGATGCCATGTCCTAGGACGGTGAAAGAGATGAAGAGTTTTCTTGGCAAGGTCTCCTACCGTAGGAGGCTTGTGCTTGGATTGACCGAAATAACACACCCACTGATGCAGCTGTTGAGAAAGAACACAAAATTCAGGTGGGAGGAGGTTCACCAGGAGTTTCTTGTCAGGCTAAAGAAACTTCTCGTCTCACCACAAATTATGGTTCCTCCCCAGGCAGGAGTACCGTTGCAGCTGTACCTCACGTCTACCATGAGGTCCGTTGGAGTGATATTGGCACAAGAAGTGGACGGGTAAGAACGTCCGGTTTACTACCTCAGCAGAATCATACATGGGCCAGAGATTAGATATAGTAGCTTAGAAAGGCATTGTTTAGCCTTAGTCTTTGTAGCACAAAAACTTAGGCATTATATGCTGTCTTTCACAATTCATATTGTAACTAGATGCGACCCAATTAAGTATTTGCTTGCAAGGACTATATTGATTGGCAGGGCAGCTAGATGGTTCCTTATCCTCTCTGAATATGACTTGAAGTGTGTAGTTACTCGCACAATTAAATCCAGGCGTACGATGATCTGTTGGCCATCTTACCTTCAGGAACCTTCGAGCCACCTAAGGAAGACATTTCAGGAGATGATTTACAGGCTAATTACCTGGATAAAACTGAGGAGGACTGGACGATGCAGTTCGATTGATCTTCGGCGGAAAAGAGGGGAGAACAGGGGTTATTCTTTCAAAAGGGATGAAAGAGATTTGCCTTTCCTACAAGCTAGATTTCCCTTGTTCCAATAACGAAGAAGAATACGAAGCGTTGGTACTGGGGCTACTAGACGCTCTTCGAAGGGGAATTTATTCACTTTGCATTAAGGGTGACTCGAACTTAGTAATTCACCAAGTAAACGGAGAATATGCGTTAAAACACATGAGCCTGGCGCCCTATAGAACAATCATTCAAAGGCTTCTCAACCAGTTCCATCGGACGAAGATCAGAAGCCATCCCAGTACGATGAACCGCCATCCAGACGCCTATGCCACTATCGCCTAGAAAATGGTCATGAAAACCGATGAGACTATAGTTATGATCCAACGAAGAACAGCTCCTTTGGTGGTACAGTTAATACTACCAATGAAGGAGGACGCGGACTGGAGGGGAGAGATTAGGAAGCAACTAGAGTCTGGCAAAGGAGCTATGGGATTAAGAGAGTTAGCACAATACTTTACGAACTAAGGGAATCTTTACTATAGAAATGCTGGGGGATGGTTGTCAAGATGCGTCATCCTAGAGGAAGCCGAGCAAAGAATGAGGAAAACGCATAAGGAGCACTGCAAAATGACTGAGATACCTCTATATAGGAGAATTCAAAGAGAGGGGTATTTCTGGCCTAGAATAAAGCAAGATGCGACAGAGATGCAATGGAAGTGCGATAAGTGTTAGCTATTCTTCGAGGCAACTGAGTGCCATTTCATTGAAGCTCAAACGGACTAGAGGCAGCCCTACACCGACTTCATTCAGGAGGGGGTCATTCCAACGGAGAAAATGGATGCAATGGGTCTGAGGTGAAGGGCTCCAAGGTTCTATGTTAAGGAGGGGTAGCTTTATCGAAGGGGGTACTTTAACAGACCATTGCGTTGCGTCACGAAGGAAGAAGCAGCGGAGGTCCTTAAACAAGCGCACGATCCAGCACACATAGGAGGGGCCAAGTTGTATGGTCAGTTGATGATGTTGGGGGTATTATTGACCAACAATGGAGAAAGACTCTGCTGAGTTCGTTCGAAAATGCAAATCTTGCCAACTTCATGGAAATATGATCCATGCCCCATCGGTGGACTTACACTCTCTATCAACACCCTATCCATTTCATACTTGGGTGTTTGACCTAGTGGGGGAAATACACCCTTCTTCGAGAGGGAAGATATGGATACTAGTAGAAACAGAGTGTTTTACAAAATGGGTCGAAGCGATACCACTCAGAAGAGCAGCGGCTGGGGTGGTGAGCAGCTTCATCAAGGAATACATCATTTGCTATTTCGGGATACCAAAGGTTATTCTTTCAGATAATGGGACTCCCTTTGTCAATTCTGAGGTAACAATGCTCACATACAAGTACTCCAATGTTCATCACACCTCAAAGGTGGCATATCCAAAGGGAAATGGTCAGGCCGAAGCAACTAACAAAACCTTGGTTAATATTTTACCCAAGATGATGGAGGACTTTCCAATGGCATAGGATGACAAGATACCAGCTGTTTTATGGGCCTATCGAACAACCAAGCGGAAACCCATAGGATACACACCGTTCTCTCTTGTTTATGGGGCTGAGGCAATCCTTCCAGTAGAGTTGGAAGTTCCATCTGCTCGTTATGCCTTGCGAAGTAGCATGCTCCCTCAAAGTAGACACGTACAGCTAGAAGCATTGGATGAACACAGAGATAATTTGATGAAACACTTTCAAATATACACGAAACAACTCTCCAGGGCATATGACAACTTAGTGAGACCAAGGAAGTTCATGGAGGGAGACCTCGTATTAAAAACAACAGTAAAGCACATCAGGGGACTTCCTCTACCAAAGTTCGCAGCCAACTGGGAGGGACCTTTCGTTGTAAAGGAAGCTCATGACTCAGGTTATTGTTTAATTTCGAAGTTAGAGGAAGACAAACCATTTAAGATTAACAATAAATGGCTGAAGGTTTATCATGTGTAAACAATCAAGTTCTAACCAATGTTATCACTGGATATTGTTATAAATATACAAGTTTTGGGTTACAATTTGAACATAATGAAAGAATTGCAGAAATATAGAACTCTGTAGCATACAACAGTCACAACACACGAAGGGATTGAAAAGTATATATTCTTCATTCATAAATAATAGAGCATTACAAAATTTGTTTTGGGAGCTATCGCCCAAGAATTACACAGATAAGAGCAGATGGAAGATCTATATTCAAGGGGCAACTAGTCTAAAAGAAATGATAAATCTGAGGAAGGAAAAAAATCTCCTGGAAGGCCCGAAGAAGCTGCTGTGAAAGATCGTTGGGCGTTAATAGAAACCTCTAGCCTCGTTTTCACTTGTGTACGTTCGATGTGGAGTCTCTCTCATTTTAGTTTGACCAGACACAAAGCTTCTTCGGCATACTTTACCTCTTGATCCACTACTTCCAAAAGGGGTGCCAGTGCGACCAACCTAGCTTCCTCAGCTTGTTGGTCCTCCTGGTGCTTTCTTAAAACTTCCCTCTGGCCGATCAGTTGCTGGTTCTTCAAAGTATTCAAATATGTTATAAGCCAGTCAAAACGGAAGCCATCAAGCTCCAGCTCCCTCAGGAAACCCAAAAATTGGTTAAGTAGGGATCGGTTAATGCGGGAGTACCGGCAATTTCAGCAACAAAGATCGTCATGCCTTGACGTCTCTGACTCATCACATGAATATTGGAACATAGGCAGTCTGAAGTGAAGGTCTCGGGGTGACGATTCACCAGTTATTCAATCACCAATAAATGATTGACAGGCATTTGAGGAGACTGCCGAAGCACCATTAGGCAGAAAGCGTGAGGAGCCAAGTCAGGAAGAGGAAGTTCGCACTCAGATTCACTCTCTGTTGCAGCACCAGTCGTGGAACCTTGATCATCATGACCAGAATTTTCTGAAGAAGCAGGTTCTTGATGGGGGGAGGACATAGGTGAAAGAATTGGGGGAGAATTTTCCCGAGCAACCTGAAAAGAGAGGGCATGATGAGTTCATGAAAAATTTTAACAAGCGTTTTCGTTGTTAAGTCACTGTTATAAGGTGGAGTTTACTAAAAATCTTAACAAGTGTTTTCATTGTTAAGTCACCGTTATAAGGTGGAGTTTACTAAAAATCTTAACAAGTGTTTTCGTTGTTAAGTCACCGTTATACGGTGGAGTTTATGAAAAATCTTAGCAAGCATTTTTTCGTTGTTAAGTCACCGTTATAAGGTGGAGTTTACTAAAAATCTTAACAAGTGTTTTCGTTTTTAAGTCACCGTTATACGGTGGAGTTATGAAAAATCTTAACAAGCGTGTTTTCGTTGCTAAGGCACCGTTATAGGTGGAGTTTATTAAAAATCTTAACAAGTGTTTTCGTTGTTAAGTTACCGTTATAGGTGGAGTTTGTTAAAAATCTTAACAAGTACTTTCGTTGTTAAGTCACCATTTTTTGGTAGAGCTTATTAAAAATCTTAACAAGTGTTTTCGTTGTCAAGTCACCAAATAGGTGGAGTTTATGGAAAATAACTTAAAAATGCGTTCTTCGATCAAGTCACCCATAAAGGTGGATTTTGAGAAGTCAAGAAACATAAAGAGATTAGAGAAGCACCTCAGCAGCAGCAGGAGCAAGGGTAATCACCACGGGGGTCAAAACGCCAGGAACCGTGGGAGGCGGGCTCATTACCTCGGCAGCCTCAACGGGGCCCGCGGGTGTAGAAGCCTCCAAGGAGGGAACACCTCCCTTGCCAGTATAAGGCATTATGGCAAGCACTGGCGCATCATCAGAAAGAGATGTTGGCCCTTCGAAAGATGTCCCAACTAGAGCAGGTACTTCAACCCGGGACTGAGAAGGAATGAGGCCACTTAGCACGAAGGGCGGAGAAAGGTTCGGAGAAAGCTACAAAGACAAAAACAAATGTTAAATAAAAGGCATAACTGCAAAAGGTAACTGTAAAAGGTAACTGCAAAAGGATAAGAGATAGATATACGCTTGGCTTACCTCCGTTATGGCACTAAAAAGAGGAACTGTAGCGAGGGGTCTTGAGAGTACAGGAGGAAGGAGAATGTTGGCTACCAACGACACCACATCCACCTAAAATAGCCCCGCATGTAATTAGGGAATAATTGGGACAAACAAAAGATGCAAAGCTCGAAAAGACACTTTACCTATAAAACACTCTCTTCGACCACAACCAGGGGCAGAGAGACCTCTCGCTCCAACAGCAACTCAGAGGAGGCTGGAACAGGTGCCTCATGCTGGCCAAACAATCCAACTGCACCCACGATGGAATGTATGACCTGACGGGAGGTGGAACAGCGTGAATAAGTAAGGCTTATTAAAGGAGAATGGGGAAGGGAGGCAGTGGCTGGAGGAGCACCACAACGGCCCCCCACGAAATGGCTCACTTGGGGCTGGGGGGACTGCCCCCCATTTCTTCAACTCCCTGCAACAAAGATATCAAGAAATAAGAAAACGCCACATTAAGAAAAGAATTAACAAAATACGCATATACCTCAGATCCAGAGGGAGAATGAGACGATACAGCTATTGGTGAAGATGGCAAAGAAGTAGGGACAGAAGGAGCTGGTGATGAAGCACGCTCAGATATTTGTTTCTTTGGGGGCTTGGTACCCAGCGTCTTCCTTCTGGATCCCGTGGCTCCCCCAATTTCAGGCACCTTTGACTTTTTCCTTCTCTTCGTAGGGGGCTCACTAGGATCCACCAATACCTTCGGGAATGCTGTCGAAGGGGGAACGTGAACTGCGCGCCGTTCGAACTCAGCATATATCCGGGCAACTTCAGCCTCTACCCGCCTCCTCAACTCTTCAGCTAATTCCGGAGGCATGGAGGGGGGAACGGATGCAATTGGAAATGCCTCTCGTGGAGTCTTCGTTTGATCTTTGATCTTGACCGTCTTTGACTTGGACTTCTTGGCCCTCTTGGCAGGTGGCTCAGAGGGGCCTTCTCCCATGGCAGCTTCGGCCGTGAGGACATATGGTTTGGGGGTCGGAATGGCCTTGGGTTTCGGGGTGGCAGTCGGGATCAATGGGCAATGAGGGGGTAGTTCATCAGGAGACTCCTTTACAGTTTTGCTTAGGGGAAACTCAACCCCAAGCATGGAGTTACCCTTTAGACCCAACTCAGAGGAAGAAAAGGAAAGGACAGAGGGATAGCAAGGAGGGGACTGAATGTACTCGTTAATCCTGACCAACTGCCTTGGATGGAACTTCGTGGCAAAGGATGTAGATACGTCTCCTTTCCTCGTGGCACTCGGGAGGATCACACGTCCATCAATGGTGGTGCCACGCCAAGCACCGCAGTGGTAGTATAGAACGTACATGCCTCGGCAAAGGTGGCTTTGGGATGATTATTCTGGAACACAGGTCGAGGAGCCCCCTGATCGAACCCAAATTATCTGCTGCATTTATCAGGGTTGTAGGGATCAGAGGCATACCCCTATTCAGTGTAGGAGGGGAGGAACCCCGGGGTAAAAAGAAGCACTACAGCCTGCGAGGGATCCTCTACAACCGGAGTAAATCTAACCGTTGTGGCTACAGTAGGAAAGAAGTCCCAAGTGTGTGCGAGGGTGGCCTTATTATATGGCCTCATTATGAAGGAGTCTGAATGGTAAAAAACTTCCATTATCTCCTTTTGGCTCTGCTTCTTGTGGAAACATAGGAGGCATGGGGGCTTGATACCCTGGCTCACAGGCAAAGAAACCGACTTCGCAGAAATGGCAGGAAAGGGGGTGTAGAGGAATCCCGTCAAGAGGATGGTGTTAGAAAAATTCACCAAATTATAGCGGCCCAATGACCGTTCCATGTCAATATGGGTTCGATCCAACCATGTGTAGAGGGACCCCAAGGTAATAGCGGCCAGAGGTAGGTTAAATCCTCTGGAAAAACGAACAGAGATGTTTATCAGGTCCCTCTTGGGCTGATCGTTGGGCTTTCCAGTGAGAAAGAAGCGTGAAAGTAGTACGAGTATGTATGCCGATAGTTCGAAGGAGGTGCCTCTTCCACGGACCGTTACATCACTAGCATCCTTAGGCTATGGAGCCTCAAAAAAATAATTGATAAGAGGGGCAAAGGTATCCTTGTTTGAGGAACCGGTGCAACTACGGCAGATCCGATCCAACTCAACCCGATCGGCATCCTCTTCGACGTCCAGAGGCTCATCGTCATAGGTATACTCACCCATGGGTTCGAACCCAAGGAGTTCGCAGACATCCTCCAACGTAACAGTAAACTCCCCCCACGCAGTGAAGAAGGTGTGGGTTGTGATGTTCCAACGGGAGACTAGCACTTGAAGTGCCGCATTGTTCTTCGATAGAGTGAACTCGCCGAACCAGTAGGCTCATTGCAGCCCAACCTTCATAAGATCAGTAGCGTGGGAGCTCTGCATATGTGTGTGCCATGCAGAAAAATGGGCTGGTGACCCCCCAAGTTCTTCGAAATCGATCTGGGAATAGGGAAAGTCACCACGATCCAGACGGAAGCCAATAGTCCCCTCGGGTGGAAGATAGACCCACTTCGACGAGTCCACTTCTTCATCACCCAGCAGTAAGGGATCAAACTTGGATGAGAAATGGCATGTCTTGCACGCCTCAGAAAACTTATCAGCTCCCTCTTCAAAAATGGGCGCACAGCGGTAGAAGCACAGTTGTTCTTGACGAGTAGCGACCAAGGCAGCGCTGCTAAGGGTGGTGGCAGTGCTAGCAGCGACAATGGATGAACCCTGTTGGATAGCAGCATCAACTTGAGAAACACTGGAAGAAGCCATGAGAAATTGATGATAAGTAGTGTAGATAGGAGAATAAGTCTAAGAACAATAAGAGAGGAGCACAACCGCAGGTAGTGGTGCAAAAGAGGAGAGAAAAAAAAGGAGGCTGGGCAAAGAAAGGGCAACAATGGAGGTCGCACAGGCTCTCTCTCTCTACAAGAAGTGGGGAAAACTGAAGGAAGACGAAGACAGAAAAGTTTGGAAAAAAAAGAGATCCTTTTAAAGGGTTTCAAACTCGACGGTTAACATTCCCCACGAGCGCACGTGCAAGGGCGACCCCTAATCATTTCAAATGAACACGTGGCACATCGGGAAGGGTCTTGACAGCTGAAAAGACAGCATTACTTCGACTACGAAAAGACGTCTAGGGAATAGAAGGGGTTGCCTTCTTCACCAAGTTTATGTTTTGGCTCCAAAATGGGTGTCAGACTTATCCATCAGGGCCCAACGGATAATATGTTCCAACGATTCGAAAAAAAAATCCTTGTTAAAGGGTGACTCACAAATATCGGGAAGCATTTCTACTTTTCCAAACATAGCGAGACATCAAAGAGGAGAATTTTATGTACTAGGAGTCCAATCAAGTATGGGGAGAAGTTTCGTGCAGACATTCCTTGTTCCAACAAATCTCTCCACCAAGGGGCAAATGTAGAGGGAGCTTGAAGGTAGTCCTGAGGTTAGGGATAATCCCCAATTAGCAACAGTGTTGGAGATTAAGCAACCGAGGCAGCTCGAGCATGGCAACTCAGTGAGGCAGCTTAGCGCGGCAGCTTATATTTTAGCTTGTTGTATTAGTCATATTGTATTTCCATTATTGATGACCGTAAGCTATAACGGTTGTAATGACATAGCGATAATAATAAAAGAGTTTGTGTGAGGTCAAACGGTACTTGCGAAAGACCAGGCTTGGCAGGGTCTGGGAGAGCTTTCATGCTCTATCGAATAACCTCACCATGGGAACTTTAGAGGGACTTGGTTTGGAGGATTGAGAAGTAAGGCACCGTTGGGGCTTGTCCTGACCATCTTAGATATAACTGGTAAAACACCGAAGGACCCTGATCGTGGAACCTCGTACGGAGCAACTTCGAGTTCCATCGGGCATTGAGTTATGAACCAAACAACCCTCTACTTAATGTCACATCTACTGTAGGTGATGTCACTAGCCAGTTAAACAATGTCAGACATGCACTTGAGTAAACCACCGTGGTATTTGAGGTTGTCAGGCAGTTGGTAAGCCACCTCTGCGACAACATCCCCCTGACGCACAGTGGTTAGGCAAAAGGCATGTCTTGGCATTTAATGTTTATGACATGGAGACAAATAGTGCCTCAGGCTTTTAATGTTGCGACATAAAGTATGAGGGATGTCTTTTCATAGTTTTAATGACCGAGTTGTCTCGGGTATGGTGTGGGGGGATATTTAAGGACCCCAACCACCCCTGAGGAGAGGCATGACCTTTTTGAGAACCCTGGAAATATTACTAGAGATACACTAGAGATACACATCAGAAAGAGAGATTATCACAAGCCATAGGGTTTATCCCCTCACCATTGTCATTTATTGTAAAGCTTTTAATACTTGACAGAGATTCCTGAGGGTACATGGTGTGGTTTTACCTGCCTACCAAGGTGTATCTAGGGTGCTTACTTCTCTCTCCCTCTAGCTAAGTTGATTCTAAGGTTCATTACTATTTCCTGAGTTATACACGAGGGTTTTGTGAGTTTGAACCAAGTTTATCTTCATTGGATGTGTGCTCGTATGACCCATCAATAATTCAAAGCTTTGGCCAGGATTATCTTATCATTACCGTACTCAAATAGGGGTTAGGCCTCCACCTCATCTGAAGTACCCTCTTACAGCGTCACACTTTACTCCTACACATGTTCGTACACATGCACCCACTCATGATACTTTGCTTGCACATAATGATAGAGAGTTTGCACATGTTCGAGAGTAAGTAAAGTTTTTGGTCAAGCCTTCTCATAATTTGATAGAGTTGTTTCAAAAGATGTTACAATCTTTGAAAAACTCCTCTGCACCTAGTGGATGAGGTCTAGGCATGTTTGCTATCATAGGGTGATTTACATGATGGCACTTCGGCCAATTGCTAGTATGTACCATTTTTTTGTACTTTGTTAGCATTTTTGTTTGCTTTTATTATTTTGGTACTATTTAGCACTGTTTTGTATCTGTTTGCCCATTCCAGTAACTGTTTTTATGAAATTTTGTCACCAGACGAAATTGCTTTTCATTCTGAATAATCTGGGAAAATTTTCTTTTTTTTCGTTCGAGCGAAACCTCATCTCGCGCGAAGACTTCTCATGAGATCCCCCATCGTTCAAATGACATGGAGCCTTTTTAAAACGACCCTGGATTATATTTTCAATCCCCGTTTTTTCTGATTATACTTAGTTGGTACTGTTGGATTGCTTCTGAACAGTGTTCGAAAAAACACAAAAAGATTTTTTTTGGTAAAATTTGAAAAATCCAAAAAGATTTTGGTATTTTGTTTGCTCATTATATGTATTGACATTTAGGATGACCAAGTCAGAATTTCATGCCATATCCACGTGACTGTTTGATAGTGTTTTGAGACAATATATTGTGTCATTCGTATGCTTTACAAATTTTGGAGTCTTTGAGATGATATAGTGTTACTTCATATATGATTGAATCTATTTGCCATTTATTACACACATGAACGGATTTGTTTGACTTTTGTGCCTGTCTATCACATGTTGATTGAGTGTTTCCATCTCAATTTTGTCTATACAATGAACCAAATGCAATAAAACTTGACAAAAAGTAGTGCATGTTATAAACCGTTTGTGATATTTGTGTGTTTTATTTTGAAAAATGGTGAAGGGATACGAGGAGTACTCATTTATCCTTTATGCTTAAGCCACTGTTTGAATGGACCTAAAAAATGAGGAATTGAAAATTATTCGGGGTCCAATGAGGTTTAAAAGAGCCCAAAAAAATTGAAAGGTAATAAAAAGAAAACTACGCCAAAAATGGGCCAATTTTTTTTCATCACCTCATAAGAGAAAATAAAAAGAATTATACTTTAATGATGGAGTTTGGATGGATTTTTCAACGGTTTGCACGTCCTTAAAAGTCATGAAAAAGCATTACACGATTTTGGAAGTTATTGGTGTGGAAATCATTTGAACTTTGATTTGTTGATATGATTAAGACGATGTCATCTAAATTCAACAATTCTACACCTAAGGACTATTTTTTATGTTCATTCGTTACGAGTAAACTTATGTATCGTGCACATATGATATGATTGAGTTGATTTTCTCATAGAATTTTTTCACACCCATTTATTCCATATCCACGTTTTGGTTATCTTAGTATAGGTTATGGTGTGATTTTTGTAACATCATTTTTGCTTTTTCTATGAAAAATCTGTAAAATAAAAAATAATTTGTTTGTCTTGTTTACCGTGCCACCCTGATTTATTTTATGTGATTTATTATTTTCCTTGTCTATTTCGGACAACGAAAAAAGGGGAGAACGAATTATGATATGATATTATGGGGTGGGTGGGTTAAGTATGAGGGAGATTTGATTATGCTTACATGTTTATGTTTATATCATTTCAAACTCGATACGTCACAAGGTTTTTGCTTTGTCTCATATGTGTAGATACATTTGAAATTTTTGATTACACACCCTGATGAGAAAAGCTTGAAGGTTTTTAAAAGTTGATTGTTGAAGTATCGTTTGTAAAGTTTGAAGACTTGTTCATTTATCTTTCCACATTTGAGTTTTTGGGAGGGTAAATTTGTATAGGTAATTTTAAGTTTTATAATTCGAATATTTTTATTTTGTACTGGAATAGACATAGGGGGAGATTTGTAAGTATATTGTCCGTCACAATTAGTATGTCATATACCGCTACAAGTTATTTTCAAGTCATCGAAGGATTGAGAAGATTACATCTACACAAGACGAATCCGAATTTTAAGAAGACTTCAACATTCAAGCCCAACAAGGAGGAATTTGGTAAAATGTGTTTAAGTTTCATTTAAATTTCACATTAAAAGAGTTGGGATATTTTATAAAAGTTAAAATGATTTTTGGAATTTTAATAAATATTTTTTATTTTTCCAAAATATTTTATCATAAAAGTTTTGGATAAATATCTCCTGATCCCGTGAACAGTTTTATGATTTAAGGACTCCAAGTTATTTAAAACTTTAAAACTCTTTTTATGGGGAGTAGTGATTGTCGTTTAAACGATGTCACATCTCGTTAGAACGATATGGAGGTTCGCTCGAACGACGTCGCATGTCGTTCGAACGAGAAATTTTTTTAGCAAACACATCACCGCCTAGATTTTTTTATAGAAATAAGGGTGGAAGTCTATTGAATTTCGTGTGGAGAAAAACTAGGTTTTGACAGAATATGTTTTTCTATTCTCCAACCATATTTGAGGGTTCAATGTTTTGTTTTACAATTCACAATCCCAATTGCTTTTGTGTGAGTTGTTTTGGGCAACCCAATACATAGTTTCCTATTGTTCATTCTTTGTGGGGAGATCTCTACAACCGAGAGCTGCGTGCTATTGTCGAGTGAATCGCTACAAATTTAGTGACTGCATATCATTAAGAATCTTCTGCACGTTGATTCTTTGCAGAAGACTGTGTGTCCATTGTGGTATAGCTGCGTGTGAACCATTACTGATTTCTAGCTGATGCTTTAAAGGTTTAACGAAGACACTGTGCATTACACTCAAGGGAAGTTGTATGTAAGTCAATGGTCTTTTAAACTTGTCAAAGTTCTAGAAATAAAAAGGTTTTGCCATGAGGAAATTTTTCCTAATATTTGTATCATATATCTTATTTATGTTGGTTTTACACTTGGACGTACGTTGTTATTTGAGTTTAAGGGATGAATTGATTTGATTCATAAATTGACTCTAATTAGATAAGTTTGGGATTGGAATTTGCGTAACTATATAAATCAGTATCGCTCATGGTTTCTCAGATGTAGAGAATTTTCAAGCACCATTGCGGGTTCGGTGGCCCAAATATGGTACTATAGTCTAACTCGAGGACAAATTGCCACCTTCAACCTCGTTGTTGAGTTGCTCATTAACAACTTATGTTGTGGGGTTAAGACAGTGAAGAGATTAGCCCATCTCTTGAGTGTAAGGCAGCGAGTTAGGGAAACAACCAAAGAGTACATCACTGATTTTAAAAATTGGAAGTGGTTGACTGTGAGGAGAAAATAGACATCACTTCTCTGATGAGTGAATTTATTCTAGAAAAACTATATTATGCTTTGGCCAAAGATCCTTCTAAAACTATGACTTAACTCAGGTAGGAAAAATCATGAATGCTGAGGAAGCAATGACTACAAAGTAGAGTTCATACACTAAGCCAGATAAGAAGGAGAGGAAGGAGAAGAAGCCAATGAAAGATGATAAACTCAAAAAGTATGGAACATATATTCCATTGACTGTCAACATTCACCATATCGTAGAGGAAATCAAACACAATAAGGATGCGCATTGGCCTAAGAGACTAGGAGAACTTCTTAACAGTAGGGACAAATCTAAATATTGTGAGTTCCATAAGGATCATAGCCACATAACAAATAATAGTATCCCTTTGAAGAATGAAGTGTAATCTCTTATTCGCCGAGGAAAACTAAATAAATTTATTGATCGACGAGAAAGTAGAGCAGCAAGGGGAAGGTAAAATTATCAATACAAGCCTAGAGATGATAGGAAGAGAAACTATGAAGATGGTTATAAATATGATCCCGACCTTCCGAAGAAGCCTAAGCAACTAGAGCGCGAGGTAGCTATGATAAGTTTTTGCTCTTTTGATTGTCATGTAATTACAAGTGGCGATGCGGGAGGAGGAGATCATACTATTGAGAGAAAGGCCTACTTGAATGAAGCACAAGATGTTCTTATATCCAAAGATCAATCTTAACTAAGATGATCAATCGAGGAGGTCAACAAAGATAAACTAGTTATCGACTTTTCCAACAATGACCTCTCAGGGGTACTTTATCCCCATGATTATCCATTGGTCGTCAATTCAAAATTTAGGATGCCATCATCACCATGGTTTGGCTTGATAATGGGATCTCAGCATATCATGTTTTACCCATGCTTTCAATGTCTATATTTGAAACTCATCCAACTAAAACCTTACCACATTCCATTAATAGGTTTTTTAGGTGAAGAATTTTACGAACTGGGTGTAATCAAGCTAGAAGTTGCAACACCCCGTACTTTTGGAGAATATGGAAATTAATTAAATTGGTGATTTAGGAATTTATTTAATTGGGAAAAGTTATTTAATTCATATTTTAAGTTTAATTTCACGCGTACCATGTTTTGAGGTGCAAATAAGATGATTTTATAAAATGACTCTGATTGTGATTTCGAAGTCACGGATGGTCCCGAAAGGGTTGAAATAGTAAAAACAAGTCTGAGAAGTGTGAGTTCAGGAAGGACCAGGTCCTCGACAGTTATAACATTCAGTCCCTCAAGGTCGTTAGGACTAAGGGAGGAATGGGGAAGGCCAACAGGGACAAATTCTGAGGTAGAGATATTTTCAGGCTGAGGTTTCACTTGTAGGAGTGTAGGCTATAAAGGAAGAAGTATTACCCCAGGGCGAGGTAGGGCAACTACATGATGAGATGCTTGATGTATATCCACTATAATAGATCGTGAGTCAACTTCGACGTGAGAGTTACGTCCAGGTACCCGACGATTAGGCAAGGCAAAAGGAAATGAAGGTTAGATTTTTATTTCATACTTATAAGTAAGGGATTTGTATGGGTGACATGAGTGCATCATTATAAATGATTGTTAACACTACAGTTTGTGAGTGATTTGGATTTAGTGGGTGCATTGGTCTTGATAGCCATATGATGTATATAAATACAACAAGGTAGCGGGGTTCTTTGGTGTCACCTATGAGGGAGCGATTGGGTACAATAAGAGTATGTTGGCATTTAATGTGAGTTTACTATCTTTTGAGAGTTATGAGAATGCAGTAGAATACATTCCGAGTTTTGACTGGTTAGTGATGGTTTGAACGATAGTATAATGTTATAGTGGGATTTTATGTTCGCTGTCCCAGAGTATGATTTACTTTATTAGGTATCACCCGAAAGAGGGTAGAGCCTATATATATATACGTGTATATATGGTATAGTGTGTTGCATAATTAGACTTATGATAATTTGTCTCTATTGTTATATTTTATCTCAATAAGGAGGGAAGTTTACTGATGTGATTCAGGGTAGACTAGCTTGATATCTAGCAGAGAGATATATCTCATTCTGGTAAACTAGTGATAGTAAGAGCGTCGTGATTTATGTTGTCTTTTGTAATATGAGAGTGGATGAGTATACTTTTGTGTCGAGAGACAGATATTTGAGGGTACGTGCTATGGGCTGAGGGTCCAAAGGATCTTGACGATCGATAACATTAGGTCATAGTGTATCAAGGGGTTCCTTATTTTGATTTAGCTTTGTGAGATACTCCACGCATGAAACATAATGCAACGTTGGAAGTGGAGAGGTGTTTGGCTATTAAGACATGGGTTTAGTACCTTGGGTATTGTTTATTTATACAGTTATGTCATAGGGATAATAACTATGTTATATTTGAGGCTAGTATAGCCACATAAAATTTGTCCAGTTATGCATGGATATAAGTCGTATGGGCAACCTAGGTAGTTTAATTGTGTTAATACTATCTGCGATTAGGGGATAGTGAATGGATGATGTATGTAGCGTAGAAACCATGGAGTACTAAACTTAGCCAAATTTCAAGGACAAAGTTCCTTTGTAAGGGGGGAAGTATGTAACACCACGTACTTTTGGAGAATATGGAAATTGATTAAATTGGTGATTTAGGAAATTATTTAATTAGGAGAAATTATTTAATTCGGAGTTTAGGTTTAATTTCACACATGCCATGTTTTGAGGTGGAAATAAGATGATTTTATAAAGTGACTCAGATGGTGATTTTGAAGTCATGGATGGTTTTTAAAGAGTCAAAATAGTCAAAAAGTGTACCCAGGGTATAGTTTGGGTCCCTGGGTCATTTTGAGCAAACCCGACGCCGTTTAAGGGCATTTCGATCATTCGGGAGTTTAAGGTATAGATAAATCAGAAAATATTAAGTCTATATATTCCATTAAAGAAATGGAACTAGGGTTAACACAAAGCTAAAGGAAGAGAGTCCATAGGAGAGGAAGATGAGGGAAGAATCAAGCTTCCTATGCTGTTTTTCGCCCTGAACGCGATAGAATCGAGATCAGAGTGAGGGGATAACTACCACACCATTATCCCAACGAATTTTAGACCTACTATTGAGAGTAAAGTATTTAAATGACAATTTATTTTAATCATGCTATAATACCCATGTAGAATAGGGCTTGATTTCATGTTTTTAGAAGAATTGATCTGGCTTTGAGTGGTTTTAATTTATAAATTGAGATATGAATGCATATAGAGATATTCATTTATCTTTATGACAGAAAATCAGAGGATTTGGGGTGATTATAATGAATTAAATCTTGTTTCTTGATAAACAAACTTAAAGAACACATAAACTAGGGTTTTTATGGGAGTTAAAGATAATCTGATCTTGAGTTGAATTCATGATGAATTAATGATAATTTTATGTTGGAATTCATCCTAATGCATGTATAAATGGTTAGGAATAATTGGATCTATGTGGTTTTAATGGTGAAAAATGAACTTGCATATTAGAGAAGACAAATAGGAGATAGGCGAATCGGTCCGGATCAGAAGTGAACCAGTCCGGAGCCCAGAAAAATATAAAAATTCCCTTTTTAGTCTGAAACTCCTAAATTGTTGTCGGGAAATTTTTTAGGTCATTGTTAGTAGGTAATGAGGGATTTATTTTATTATAACAGACCTTGATAGGGTTATGGGATTAAGTCTTATCGAGATAATTAAGACGATAATTAAACGGGTTTAATGATAATGTAATCAATTCGAGAGAATGAGAATGTAATTATGAAAAAGCATGAGTGAGATTATTGTATAGATAAGTAGGTTAGGGAAGGATTACCTACTGACATGAACCAAGTGGTAACTAGGGCCCTTAGAATATAGAATAATACTCCATTTAAATATGATAGTGAGGATAATCGTAAATTGAAAGTACGGTGAGTATTCGAGTAATAAATACTACATATAGATTTATGTTTATAGGTTGAGTGTGTACCTATAGGGATTATGTTTATATGTTGAGTGTATACCTATATGGATTATGTTTATACATTGAGTGTATACCTATACAAATTATGTTTATAGGTTGAGTGTATACGTATATAGATGATATTCATGGGTTGTGTGTATGCCTATGTGCGACATATGGATTAGGTTATGTGTATACCTACTATGTGCTTTCATATGTGTGAACATACCTATGATGCTTTCTATCACAGAGGTTCCCGCGCAGTGGTCGATCCCAGGGAGGTCAAAATTTGTGCCCCAGAACATAGAACTTAGGGAAACTCACTATGTATTGTTTATTAGTGGGATTGGCGTGCCGTTTAGGTGTGTTAGGTATGTGCGTAGCCTAGAGGCTTAGAACTATGTTCGCCTCCATTCATTTATATTTTATTTGATTGATGGTTCGAGGAGACATTTCAAAGCGATAGTCCATTACTGGGTACAAGTATATATATATATGTACTCATGGATGTGAAATCTTACTTATGCGTGATAGTAGTGAGAATAGATAATGTGTATCTGAAGCGATGATTAATCTACTTACGTGTGTTAGTAGTACGATTAGATAGTGCCAATCTAACGTAACATTTAATATACTTAAGTGTGATAGTAATGGGACTAGACAATATATTACGTATGTCTAAAGCAAGATTTAAGTAGAGAAACTTAATGGAAAGGTTTGATTGATAACATATGTGAAATGTTAACTTTGGTTTAATAATAACATAAGAGAGATGTTAATTATTGATTAATTCGATAGAGTACTGTATAGGCAGTATGGGTAAGTTAAGGAGAATCTTAACTAAGGATTTAATGGTAATTAAGGGTATTCGGTAGCGTACTGTATGGGCGGTATGGGTGAGCTAGACTGATTTGAGGTTTATTAGATATTGGTAACCTAGTTGTATTGGATAAAATGACTAGGCGGGGTTGAGTAGGAAATGTTAGGTGCGCACTATAGATGAGAGGTGAGGAACTCAAGGGAGTGTTCGTACCCTAACACGTGTATCTAATAACTTTTCCTTTAAATTGAAATTTAAATGCTTGCTAAATATTTTCAATGATTTTTACTTGGGCTCTGACCCGTACTTGCAAAACTTTTTCCAAAAATCTTTTAGGTGTCCAACCACAGGGACTCCAAGCAAGATGATATTTTCCAAGGATGCATAGTTGCAGCACTTTTGGATGCTTGCAAGATTTGGACGTAGTCGCTCTAGCTGATTCATTCCTAGTGTAGGGTGCAATTCAGTATTTCATTCTGGCGTGTTGCCTTAGCTATTTCATTTATATTAGTCAGACTTTGTACTCAGTGATTTTTATTTATGTTGGACCTTTTATTGGATTCTAGAACTGATGGTTTATTCGGTACTATCTTATCTCAGTCATGTATTTTGTGGATGGATTTATATTACTATTGCAAAGTATGTTAATTATGGTAATTATGTTTTGTTGTTGTTATTGTTTGATAAAAAGATAAAATTTGACATCGGCTTTTTAAATACTAGTTTGATATTTATGCTAAGAATGAACCAAATGGGAATCCTGCTTTAATTTAATAAAGGCCTGGTCACCCGATATTTAATTTGGCGGGGTGTCACTGAAGTGTTATTTGGCACTTGCCTAGAAATTCGTATTGAAAAATATGCTTTTTTATGATGGATAAAAATGTTCAATCTTACTACAATGGGATCTCCGATAAGGTAGGATTGAAGAAGTTTGAAGCCGTACCATCTGCAGTTCATCAATGTTTGAAGTTCCCAACTCATTTTAGGGTTGGTGTTGTGAAAGGTGACCAAAAAGTTAAAAGAGAGTATTATTATTCATTAGCCAAGAAAGAAGATTTGATTTATTTGAAGAAGAAGACCACCGCTTATCAAGTAGATACCACTAAGCCTAATAGTGAATCAAAAGTTAAAACTCTGGATCCTCGAGATAAAACGGAGTTAGTCAAAGGGCAGATTGCGAAAGCCACTGAAACATTATCCTAGATGATGATAAGCCCGAAGAGGACTACACAAATCGGCTTAACACTGGATCCAGTCCTTAAACAGGAATTGATTGTGTTCTTAAGACAACGGTAGAATGTGTTTGCTTGGAGTCATGAGGACATTCATTATATTGATCCCAAATTCCTTTATCATGAACTCAACATCAATAAGGATTCCAAGACGATCAAGCAAAGACGTATGGTTTTCATTCCGGAGAAAAATCAAGCTATTCAGGAAGAGGTGGAGAAACTTCAAAAGTCTCAATTCATTGAGGATAGTAAATATCCAGCCTGGTTGACCAATGTCGTGATGGTTAAAAAGAAAAAATAATAAGTGGAGAATGTGTGTATATTTTACTAATTTTAATAAAGCCTGCCCAAAAGACCACTTTTTCCTACCTAGAATTGATCAATTGGTGGATGATACATTATGACATGAGATGTTAAGCTTCATGGATGCTTATTCTGGGTATAACCAGATAAAAATAAAACCACAAGACAGGGAAAGTACTGTTTTCATCACTAGTCGAGGTACTTATTACTACAACGTAATGCCCTTTGGGCTCAAGAACGCTAGAGCAACGTACCAAAGATTGGTCAACAAGGTGTTTGAAGAGAAGATATGGAAGAATATAGAGGTTTATGTGGATGATATGTTGACTAAAAGCAAGAAGTCTTTAGATAATATCAAGGACCTCAGTTAGACTTTTGATCACCTAGAAAAATATCAGATGAAGATGAATTCAAAAAGTGCGTGTTCGGAGTACAAAAAGGACTGTTTCTCGACTTTCTAGTTAATCAAAAAGCTAATCCAGCCAAAATAAAATCTTTGATAGAAATGCAGTCATCGACTTGCAAGAAAGATGTTGTAGTCAATTTAATAAAATACCGCAAGTGCACGAGCTATTATAGAATAACGAGTGTAAGTACGGGTCAAACCCATAGAGATTTATCACTTTTAATTTTTAAAAGAATTACAATTATCCAACTAGAATAAATAGGATAGAAAATAATTATGAACTACACTAAATAAAAAAACTACGGTAAATGAGAGTAACACAAGAGATTTGTAGAAAACTAGGATTCGAGATCCATTTATCACGTGGCTAATATTGCACACAAATTTAATTCTGTCATTACCTTTTTATAACTCAAATTAAACTGACTCTCGTCAAGTTTAATTCGAAAAATAAAACGTTATGTTCAAAATATTTTTAACGTCTCTAATAGACAGCTAAAATACCTATTCGCTTAGAAAATACATGTTTTAAAGTTTGCAAATGTATTTAAGCATGGCCTATCAAAACAATAAAAGTGCAAGCCTAATCCCTCAAAATTGCTATTTTTAAATTTCAAAACTTGATTGAATTTTTTTTTTGAAGGTAGTAAAGCACACTCTCGTGTTGTTTTAAATTCAATACCGAATCTTTGAAAACAATTAAAATGATTAGGGAATAAACAACAATCAAATGAATGTGACAATATTAGCTAACTATGATAAACTTCACCCTACTTCTAATATAAGAATCAAGATACCATAATGAAAGAGAAATTGTAACAATAAGTAGAGATTTTCATTAATAAACCAAACTTACAATAAGTTCTCTCACAATAATCTTCAATCCTAAAAAAATGATAAAAACTTTCCCCTTAAATTGATTACAATCACTAAAAGTTTCTCCCCTAAATTCCCCTCTAAAATTATGAGCCTAAGGGTTCTTTTTATAGGACAAGTGGGGAGGTATTTGAGTTTTGGTGAGACTCTCCCTGATTGGCCGAATAGTGTTGGTAGATATCTCTGTACCTCTTTAATATTTGGATAGGGATAAGGGACCGAATTTCTCCCCACTCGAAAAGTCTTAGATTTTCTTGTTGAACACGCATGCCGGATTTCATCCAAATAGGATAATAAAAATCCTTGATTTTTTTTTTACGATTTGACAAGTGTAAAAACAACCTTTTTTGAAAGACCGTAAAAATCATCTTTTTTCGCGCTTTTTTCTAGTTGATCATCAATTTGCACCAAATTCCATCATTGCCTGCAAAATTTTCACTAGGCAACTTTTTTCACAAATTTGCACAAGAATATTATGAAATTATTGTAGTACCCATTTTTATCTTAAAATTGTCATTTTCAATCCAAATTCTATCATTCTTGTATTTTTTTCACTTTTTAATAAAATGATCTTAAGAACTTATTAAATAAAATAAAATGGGACTAACAAAGTATAGATTCGGGTATAAAATATACAATATAATGCACTTATCAAATACCCTCAAACCTAAACTTTGCTAGTCCTCGAGCAGAACTAAAATTTTAAAATCTAACTCACTTTCGTAGGAATCACGATTGCACTTAGCATGTGGAACAAAGCATTAAACCCCTAGGTTACCCCAGTGAACGAGTTTTGTCTCATGAGGGTTTGAAGTGAATATACCCACAAAATTCAAAAACTTTACTCAATACAAAAGACTCAAAAGTAATATAAACAACTTTGAATGCAAATTTCATAAATATATAGAACTTCATTTTTCTATCTCAATTTATCGTATGTGTGTATAGCTAATATAACCGTTCATTTCAAAAGATTTTATCATTACATTTCATATTCGAAAGTTCGTCTTGATTTTGAAATCTCACTAAATTCACTCACAACCGAACATTCGTAAATTGATTATTTTCTCTCGGTATATGTGAATAAAAGAGTAAATTTAGGTGAGCAAATTTCCCAGATACATGATCAAAAATGAACTTTTTTTTATAATGGATGAATATGATCTCATTAACGAAAAATCGATTACTTTTTGAAAACATTGAATCACACCATAGATCCTATTCATCTTCTCTCCACACTATAACTAACTTCACTTGAGATCGATTATCACTTTCTTTGGTTCTATTGTAGGCTCAGTTTTGGTTAGAAAGAATGTTTTTTTGGACTTCAAAATTTATGAGAATATAGAAAAAAAAATCCCGTCTTTTGACTTTTTGGCACTTTTTTCTCACCTACATTTTTTCTTTTCTTCTTCTTTTTCTTTTCAAGTCACATTTTTTTCTTTTTTTTCTCTTTCCCCTTTTTCTTTTTCTTTTTCACATCATTCTTGCAAACTCCTTTTTTTGGCCTTTTTCCTACCGTAATTCCACCCTAGAATACTGAGAAATTGGGTATGGCGTTTTTGCTTTTCGGGGCTTTTAACACCCAGTTGGAGTTTGGTAGGATAATGAGTTTTCAACAAAAATGCATATTTTCTTTTTGGCTCAAATGGTCTTGCAATGGAATAATGTAAAAAGATCGATTTAGGCCTAATTTTTGGGCTTTCAAATGATGGCATAATCTCGTTTCTCAAGTTTCGTTGAGTTAATTTGTGGCTCAAGACAACTTACTAAGACTTCTGGTGCTTAATTCACATTTTGACCTTTTGTTTTCAATAATCGAACAAAATAAATAAATTGAGATCATCAATGAATTTATCACTACAAGAAAGAACTCAGATTGATTTAAATCTCTCAAAAATGATGAATGGCACAATATCTCGTCGGGTTAAAAATTTCCACATCTATTCGTTAAGCACATTAAGTTTCGGCTCAATATCCATTTTCAATCATATTGTATGGCTAATGTGTAAAAAATTTCATAAGTTGAGAGATCCACAATTAATTATATATTAAGAAGTCGTTTCAACACTCAATTATATTGAAAATTGTTTTGAATTTTTAAATTTTTCTAATTTTTTTCCCAAAAATAACATCCTTACCCCCGAACCAAAATTTTACATTGTCCTCAATGTATGCTCAAATAAAAATATGGGCAGCAAAAATAATGTAAAGAAGTAAAATGTTGATACATGTTAACTTAAAAAAATACACAAATAATATACAAACCAATGACAATTACCATCATCACCATAAATTTATAATCGAAATAGTTGTGGGTCATTCCAATTAATAAACTTTATAGCACTAAGTGACAAGACATCATACATTTATGAGTATAACCGCACAATATAATTTCAACCATAAATTCATGATCATAGTGGCGCGCACCGACATCATCAATAATAAATAAATTTGAAACGCACGAATCATACGTCGATGCATCACATGAGGGTAATAAATTTCAATAAGGATCCATATATTTACTATCCATTTTTCTAGAATAGTCAAGTAAAATTAGGGATGCGTACTCCACTCCTAAATATTAGATTTTATGAAACACGCGAGAAGAAGAGGTATCGTGGAGCGATACACTTTCTTCATCAAAAATAGAAGGATCGTCATAAATACTTGAAGTATCACTAAAATCGGATGATGAATTCTCAAATAAATTTTTCCACATATAAAAAGTATGATCATTTTCTCAATTAAATTAGTAGAAAAACCTCAACATAAATTCACATCCAAATCATCGTAATTATTACTTGTGTCAAGATTATCAATTTTTTTCTCCTCACAAAATCAATTATCCCCATTTAATTCATGATTATTTTTAAAAACAACATCGTTATACCGTTTGTTTACCTCTTTTCAATTGATACACTTTGGTGGGCAAATAGTAATTAAAGGGGTTGGATTCTCATCCACACCTTCTTTAATTTTTAAAATGATTAGTGACCTATCTGACTCAAATTGAAAGTCGTCATCATCTAAATTTTCAGTATTTGGTAAAAACACGTCCACAGGATCAATAGAGGAATATGAAAGCGATGACGGGATAACAATATGAGGATCACCCATTGTAATTTACAACGACTGATTTTTTTTTGAGAATGCAAATGCAATTATACTTGACTCAAAACCACATAAATTAACACAAAGAAATTCAGATTTATCTAATGAGACAACTTCTACTCTTTGATAAGGGAGAATTTAGAAGACGACCAACTACAGTTATCGCCTCAAATCCTGATTTTACCTTCAGATACGTGGTCGGTTCGAAGACTCATTAAAAACAACCAATTGTAGACAAGGTAAAACGAAATCTATTTGACAAGTTCGTGTTGAAGTAGCTTTTCATTCTAGCCTCGTTAAGAGCTTCGTAAATTAGTGATTTTCGGGCCATGGAAGGGTGGTGAAATCCCTACCTTATTTTTTTTACTAACAAAAATGTAAAAAGAAAAAAAAAACTAGTCCGACAATCAAAACTTCTTTAAAAAAATGAACAAATGGCCGTCAACAGAGCCACAAACTTGTTGTTAATTTTATAAAATACCGCAAGTTTACGGGCTATTATAGAATAACAAGTGTAAGTAGGGGTCGAATCCATAGAGATTTGTCATTATAATTTTTAAAAGAATTTCAACTGTCCAACTGGAATAAATAGGATAGAAAATAATGATGAACTACACTAAATTAAAAAAAACTACAAAAAATGAGAGTAACATAAGAGATTTGTAAACAGTTAAGATTCGGGGTCCATTTATCAAGTAACTAATATTGCACACTAATTTAATTATATCATTATCTTTTTATAACTCAAATTAAACCGACTATCATCGCGTTTAATTAGGAAAATAAAACGTTATGTTCAAATATTTTTAACGTCTCTAATAGACGGCTAAAATCCGTATTCCCTTATCAAATACAAGTTTTAAAGTTCGCAAATGTATTTAAGCATGGACTATCAAAACAATCAAAGTACAAGCTTAATCCATCAAAATTACTATTTTTAATTTTCAAAACTTGATTGACAAAACAATTTTAAAGGTTTTAAAACACACTCTCGTGTCGTTTTAGAATGAATACCTAATCTTTGATAATAATTAAAACGATTAGGGAATAAACATTAATGAAATTAACGTGACAATATTAGCTAACTATGATAAACTTCACCCTACTCTTAATATAAGAATCAAGCTACCATAATGAAAGATAAATTGCAAGAATAAGTAGAGATTTTCATTAATAAAACAAACTTACAATAATTTCTCTCGCAATAATCTTCAATCCTAAAAAATGATAAAAATATGGCCCTCAAATTGATTACAATCACTAAAAGTTACTCCTCAAAATCCCCCTTTAAAATTGTGAGCCTAGGGGTCCTTGTCTTGGGAGAAAAATTATACTTATCCTTAGTTGTTTCTGAGTGTGAAGTTAGCTCGAACTTGGTTTGATTGGATAATGGGATCCAAAAACCAGTTTACTACACCAGCAAAGCATTCAAGGGAGCAGAGATCCAGTATCCAGGCTTGGAAAAGTCGGCCTTACCACTCATTGAAGCCTCTAGGTGTATGAAGCCCTATTTCCAAGAACATACCATAGTTTTGTGTACTGATCTACCTCTTCAGAAAGCACTCCACAAACTTGAGAAGTCAGGAAGATTAATGTACCGAGCAGTAGAACTATGAGAATATGACATTATCTATGAACCAAAATCCTCATTGAAAGGTCATGATTTGGTAGATTTCATTACAGATTTCACCTATCCAGAGGTTGCTGACCAAAAAAACTTGCCTACTGAGCAGACTTCTCAGGAAAAGAGCTCAGTTCGAAATCATGTTGAAGTCACAGCCGACCAACCTGAATCTTCTCGAATTTAAGAAATAGCTGATAAATATGAAGAGGAGAGTAAAAAATTATTTCACCATGGATTTTTATCAGCAGAAAGTTTCAGTAACGATATACCGTTGTTGAATTTGTACGTAGATGGATCTTTATGTAAAAATGGAAGTTAAGCAAGTATAATACTCAATAATCATGATAATATTTATGTTAAATATGCACTTAAGTTTCTATTTAAGGCGTCAAACAATAAATCAGAGTATGAAGTTTTAATAGTTGGATTGGATCTGATCCATTCATTAGGAGCCAAGAAAGTAGTAGCGCACAGTGATTCACAACTGATAGTCAACTAAGTGATTCATTTATATGGAGTCAAGGGAGAATTGATGACCAGATACTTGTCCAAAGACATGGAAGTTATTTCAAAGTTTCCAGGTGTATAAATGACCAGAATACCAAGAGTAATTAATGCCTGAGATGATGCACTTGCTCGGCTAGCTTCAGCAATAAGAATTTAACTCTGAAGAACCATTCCAATTAAAATCTTAGCCAGCAGGAGCATCGATGAGGACATCATGGTCAGTTTTATTACTGTAGACTTGGAACCTTCTTGGATGGATCCAATTAGGACTTACATTGAAGATGGAATCTTACCAACTAATCTCGAAGAAGTCAAAAAGCTCTGGTATAAAGTAGCAAGATATGTGTTGGACAAAGGAGTTTTATACAAAAGGGGATTAACTAATCTCCTTATTATGGTGTGTTCATCCATTAGAGGTGAAGATTTGATTAAGAAAGCACATGAACGTTCATGTGGAGCTCATTCAGCTGGTTAGTCACTTCGCTAAAGAATCAACACTCAGAGATACTAATGGCCGACCATGATGGCAGATTATAAGATCTTTGCAAGAAAGTGTGATAAGTACCGAGATTTTTCTACAATTCACAGAGCACCCAATGCTGCTCTAGCGCCAATCAATTAACTTTGGTCCTTCTCTATTTGGGTAATTGACTTGGTCGACCCACTACCGACCACCAAAGGTAGGTTCAAGTACTTGGTCGTTGCTATTGACTACTTTATAAAATGGGTGGAAGTAGAGACATTGATTGACATACCATATGAGAAGGTGTATCAGTTCATGTGGAAGAGCATCATATGTAGGTATGGGATGCCCTACGCATTTATAAAAGATTATGGAACCCAATTTGACAATGATAAATTTAAAGCATACAATGTTCAATGTATAATCCAGCAGCTCCATTAACACCAGGCCATCCACAAAGCAATGGTCAAACATAAGTAACAAATTAAACTTTGCTCATTGGGCTTAAAAAAATGCTTGATCCTGCCAAGGGAAACTGGATTAATAAATTACATTATGTTCTTTGGGCTTACCAAATAACGTCGAGAATAACAACCGGAGAGATACCTTAAATTCTTATACTTGGGACAGAAGCCATGGTGCCAGTCGAGATAGGCTTACCCACTCACAGGGTGCTAAATTTTTATTCTCCAACAAGTGACGTGATGAGACAATTGGATTTAAATATGCTAGAAGAAGTTAGAGATGCTGCTCTCAGAAATGTTGCGTACCAACACACGATAACTCATTTCTATAATAAGAGGGTCAAGTTGACTAACTTAAAATAAGTTGACTATGTCCTTAAAAAGTTTATCCATAAGTGAAACGAGCTTGAGGCTAATTGGCATGGCCCATATCGCACTTCAGCAGTCATCCAACTATTTACCTATCGGCTTGAGACCTTAGAAGAGGAAGAATTGAAAAACCCATGGAATGTCGAGCACCTCCGAATGTATTATCAGTTATTTAAGAGATTTCCATATCACATTTGTTTTACTTTCTAGTTAATACAACTATTTTTCAAGTTCAATAAAATATTGATTTTTGTTCCTTCAATTTTTTGAATTTTTTTTCGGAGTATGACGATATACATGCCCCCAGTAACAATAGATAAATAATGTCTCTTGGCCTTCAGCTCTTGTCGATCAACAACAGAGACATACTTAATCGGGTTGAACTTATCTATCGATCAGCTGAACATACTTAATTAGGTTGAACTTATCAAATTCAAGAATCACCGACAAATTAAGGCACAATTATCTCTTGCCCGAGTTAAAATTTCGTGTATGACTTCGTACGTACAAGTCATGAACAAGAGGTAGTTACTACTTCATGTATGACTTTGTATTAACAAGTCACGAATAAGAAGTATTGTTCGACCAAGTTAAATACATGAATACAATCCTAACACACTTGTTCGGCACTAATAATTTACTTCACGTATGACTTTGTCTTTGACAAGTCAAGAACAAGAAGTCTATAAAACTTTGTATACAACTTAAATAGTTATAAACAAGTTTTACCTGACTAAGTTAAATGCAGGAAGGCATGTAAACATTCCTTACCATTGGAATACATAAGTATGTTCCTCTTACACTTGGTCACTACTGATAACTAATGCTAAACTCGGATCAATAAAACTATTTATAGTTCCATCTAAGTGCATTAGTATAATATATGGCTTTACAATCACAGTTTAAATAATTCATTATAAAAAAATATTTCAGTTGACTGATTGATTAAAAAATCAAGAGTTAACAATACAAAAGTAAGTATTTTTATTCAAATTCTAACCGTATTACATTCAAGAGTGAATGAATAACAACATACATAAAACTATTCTACTTGACGTTTTCCTTTAGTTTGGGAAGTTAGATGGAGGATCATCCATGGTATAAAGGGAGTTGATAAAGTTGAAATCCCTTAGCATTCGTCCATTACTACTGCTCGATGCATCAGTCAGATAAGGAGGATGAACTATTTCCTGTACATCATGAAAACTGTAATCCCCGAGGTATTTGGTGATCAAGCATTGATGGATAACATAAACAAGAATCCATGATATATCAAATTTGAATGGCGGATTTCTATAATCTAGCAGACCAAGCTCATTCCAGTACCACAAATCGCTATTATGATCATATTTTAATAAGGTTAGACAGTTGGTCCCTCCCTATTTATAACCTTCACGATGGCTCTGAGCAAGATGATCATCAATATGGGTAGGATCTTCATTGTAGCCTTCCATACACACCTCTCTGGGTTATTTGTGAATCAAAAGGTTAACCTCTCAACTTGATGTTGGATATTCTTTAAAACGTCAATATTCACCTTGAGCTGAACAAATTGGTCGGCAATGGCTTTTTCCTTAGCTTCCAGCTTTACAGACAAATCAAAAATAGCCAAATCATGGATTTTAACTAGACATCTTGGTCAGCTAGTTTTTTATTGGTCCTTGCCTCATCTACAGTTAGTCGACTAGACCTTTGCTACCTAGAAGTTTTCTCGAGTTTGATTTTCTTCAGAGCTTCAAGTTCCTCTGCTAGCTTGGCATTTTCATCCTCTAAGAAAGAAACACCTTGATCAACACCACTAGCAGATGACTTCTTCAAAATGCCCAACTCATTTATGAGCCTATTATTTTCCTCCTTAAGAAGTTTGGCTATCTTCATGGCTTCATCCACTTCTCGGCTCAAAAGGAGATAATTTCTTCTATACATAGAAGTGTAATGTTCAAGATTCTTCTCAAAGACCCTACTCTATAGAAGTCTTTGTACTTTGCTTCATAGTCGTCATCGAGCGAAATCAATGTAAACTTGTGATTTTCTTACAGATCTTCAATCATCTCATCGTAGGCAGCATTATTGGCTACTGCCTTGTCCGGTAAATAATTAATATGGATGTATGACTCCTTAACTTGGTTGGAAGCATCTGGGCCAAGCAGGATGACCAAACCTTTGTCGAAAAAAGGAAAATTTCCAGCTTCCAGTAATTTTTACTCTTTCCAAGAAGGTTAGATTCAGCAGAAGCAATAGCTTGTTTCCTAGCATTAAATTGAAAATTACAAAGGTAAGAATACAAGTGTAATTACTAAACTTAATACATAAAGTATGATTTCATGGAGATAACTCAGCAATAAGTCATAAGTAATAAAAAATGCAACACATTTGGCCCAAAGGAAGTATTTTCATTAATAAGAAGAAGGTGTTATATATTGTACCTATTACAAGTTAAATGAAAAAGAAGAAAAACAAAGCAGTTAAACTTTCTCCCTGCCCTGAACATTGCTTCCAGAGGGCTAGTTGGTAAGAGGGATGACTTTCTCAATGGGCTCTAAGGTTGACCCAACAAGCTGAATGGAGTGTTCCTCAGATCCCTCCTCATTATAAAAATCTTCTTCCAAGTTTGGAGTAGAGCTTGGATCACACGTCAATAATAATTAAGAGTATTCTGTAGTGCTGACTTCCTTGAGGGCCTTCTGACCATCCATTCTTAAATGACTTCTTCCTAACAAACTCAATCTTAGCAGAGGTTGCCAAAAAATCCTTGTCCCAGCCTTTATTAAAGGAATCTTATTTTATCTTCTTATTTTTGGGCTTCTCTGTAACTAACTTAGAGATCAGACCAGCAGCCTTTTTCAACTCAACATCCTAAGTCTTTTTCTTGAACTCCAACAACTACCTTGAAGCCTCAACAAACTGCCTTAGATCATCAATGGCCTCCTCAACATCTCCTCCAGAAGAACGAATCTTCTCATCCTTCTCCATCATTTTATTAAAGTTTACCAAAAACTTCATATAGGATAATATCAGATTATAAGGAGTATAAAGAGAAAAGGTCAGTAAGAGAAACTAATAAATAAGAAATAATTACCATAGCCAAACTTTGATAAGCATTTTTTGTCAACTTCAATCTTGGTAGTGGGGCAAGAGTTTCTCTATCAGTAGAGCGGGTACAAATCTTGATTAACTTCTTGGAAACACCAGGATGAATGACAACTGAGGATGACCCTGCAATAGTCAAGTCCTCCTGAGCCTTCTCAACCAACTCCTAGCCGAAAGAATTCTTCTCAACCTGTTTCTCAGACAAGCCTTCTCTTAACCTCTTGAATTGAGGTGTAGCAATATTAACTTCCTCAGAGGTGATGACTTGAGGACCTTCTCTGTTTTAGAAACCTTGGCTACTTTGTTTGTCTTTTTAGCATCACCCGCCTGGCAAGTCTTCTCAACCTCTCTTAGCAGTTGGGGACAAAGCCCATGCCATTAAATCAGGGGATTTTATCTTTTCCATACTATCAAGTGGAGAAGAGGGAATAGTTGAAATATATAACGACTCAAAAAAGAATGAAGTCCCAAAATCCTTCTCAGCACTAATAGATTCAGTTTAAGAGGTAGTAACTGGCTCTTCTTCAAGATTGATGGGGCCTTCAGCAACAATAGTAGTGGGCCTAACAACAAATGAGCTAATTGAACTCCTATACTGCAATAAATTCTAGGCAAATCTGAGGTGTTCCTCGCCAATCCTCTGATGAAGATTCCATAGAAATTTCAATTCTTGTATATTAATGTCCTCTTATTTGGGACACTTCTTATTTCTCTTAACTTTGCTAAACAAGAAATAAGGTAAGAAAGTATGAGTCAACGTATCATCAAATAGTTGATTAGCAAAAAACAAAGAAGTACGATAATGAAAATGGACAACTTATGCCATGGCCCACTTGAGGGCACCTAGGACCATTACACACCTATCTTGTTTGTAAAGGATGATGTTGAGAATTGTTAATAATGACCCAAAAATCAAAATAATCCTTATTTTAAATTGACAACTAAGATCCTATTGGCAAACCTAGTCTTCAAATAGTAAGTATTTTCAAAAGTACTCCACTTATAAGAGAACATTAGCTCAGAGATGCTAATGTGTGTTCCACATCTTTGATTTAGTCTATGAATCGCATTTACTACGCTCTAAGTGTTGGGGGATACCCTAGCAGGGGCGATATAAAAGTATTGGAAAAATTCTAAACAAAAGTGATTGATGGGAAAGGTGAAACCACATTCAACAATGAATATAAAGAGAATCCAATGACCCTCAGGCAATGATAATACCTATACAGGCAATATGGGAATTTCTAAGTATACCCAGTTAGGAATATTCCTTTCCTACCTAAAATCATCTCAAAAATCCCCATGTACTATGTAAACCATGTCTACAGTAAGAAAGAAAGAAAGCGAAATGAAAGGGGAGAAGAAAGCTAACAGAGAAAATTATGACTGAAGCGAAGGTAGAACGCAAAGGAAAGATGAAAAATAGAGAAGTTGGAGAAGAATGAGAGTATGAAACCTTCAAAAGTTGTGGTATAAAAATTTGACAAAATCTCGTCTTTTATAACTTATATGGGAAATCGTGCAAGCAATGATTACTTGTATGACGATTGATGTTCTAAAGGATTGATAGTCCTAAAAGTGTCCAAAATGCTAATATACCCTTTGGCGGTTTGCTAACTTTAAATTATTTATAAAAATGCCATTATAAAATCAAAACGTGGAAAATTTTCACAAGTCCCACATGTCGGCATACGTCGTCCAACTCTAAAGAAAATATACTCCATCCTTTAAACAAAATCATCAAGAATGAAGTATTGGTGGCTTCTGTTGATACAAAAAATTATCCACCTATGTGGACCAATCAGAAGTGGACAGTTGTCTCCCTACATGGAAAACGTCCTAGTAAAAAAATAGTTGCTCGGTAGGTATGCCAACCAACATGAAGAATGTAGACCATCAGTATAAATGAAAAGCCACCACACAGGAAGTACAACTAAGGGTCTTATTACACGTGGTTCATACAATCAACCATCATATTCATTATGTGCGGGTGTAAATGCTTAAATGTATAAATTCATTCGAACCCTTGATCTCCGAGTCACTATAAATACACTGTATCCCTTTCACAAAGGTCAAGGGGGAACGACTTCTAGGATAATCTTATTAAAAAGAGTACCTAAATTTCTATAATTTCAAAAATCAATACCATAACCGTGGACGAAGGCTTTCTTACATAACCGAACCACTTTAAAACTCTTTGTCTTTCATTTAATCATTTTATTGCAATTTTATATTTTATCTGTGATTAGAAAATTGGATCTAGTCGCTTTTTTGACATCAACAATAATAATCAAAATACGACCCCACACTCTATGAGGGGGATCATAAATGCAAAGTTAAATGCCAAGTCGATCTAACTTATAATGACTTTTCGTATTAAAATTTGTAATTTAGCTTATTACGTAACATTTTTCTTACTGTGCCAAATGGAACATTCAACTTTTAATTTGAAGTTGTAATTTTTTTATTATTATTCTATTGCTTTGTAACAACCCGAGGTTTTGGAGTCGACAATTTATTTATTTTGGGAGAAATAAATAATATTTTATAGGAGAAATGATTAAATTGGCAATTGAGGTCAAAATTTAGAGTCGTTAGAAAGAGTGTCGAATGTCGATTCTGAGGGTACCATCGTGCTCGAAGGGGTCGAGAAAGTCGAAATGACTGTACTTGGGGTCTTCTAGGTTCCGAAATAATTTAGGACCGTTTGACTCGAATTAATGATACCGAGTCATTTAAAGTGTGTACTATCATTTAAAGATGTGTACATTGGGAGTTAAGTCTTAAAAAGCCTATGGGAGATATTTCTCCAAAAGAGAGAAAGAGAAATAGAAAGAAAGAAAGAGAGAAGAAGAAAAAGAAGAAGAAAAGGGAGAGAAAGTGGAGATTTTCGGGCCAATACGCGATTTCAAGGCGGATTCAGACCCTACGAACCCGAGGCAAGTGATTAAACTTGATAAATAATTGTTATGTACCAATTATTGCATGATTTGTGGATTAAATTTGGGGTTTTAGGTATAAATTGTTAAAACCTAACTTTTGGGAAAAACCATAGATTTATAGTATATAAATGGATTTAAGGTTAGAAATTAGTTTATAAGTATTATAGAATGAATATTAATGTTATATATGTGATCGGGTTGGATGAAAATGGTTAGAAGATGATATAAATGATTTTTGGGTATTTTGGGTTAAGAATAAAACAACCCATTTCGTAGCTTGCTGCACTTGCCGAATCGATTCGCCCCTACCGAATCGATTTGGTCTGTTCCAGATTGCCCAGGTCTTTAGGGCTGAATCGATTCACCCCTTGCGAATCGATTCGGTATGTAGCAGACTCCCAGGTCCTTTGGACCGAATCGATTCGGATGGGCCGAATCGAGTCGGAAACAGGGGATTTTTTTTTTGGAGACCCCTTTTGTTTGTGGTTATCGATTTGGGGCCTCTATAGGAGACATTTAGAGTATGTTTTAGAGACTTTTAGAGGGTTTCCATCGTACGAAAATATGGGAGTCATATTAATTATAGTTGAGGATTACCGATTAGAGATTTTGGTATATTCTAAGTGGGGAAGCCCACCTTGATTTGGAGATTCGACTTGGGGATCATAATTATAATTATGTGAATAAATGAGACAAATTTAGAGATAATGGATTTTAGAATCCAATCCCAATTGGGATAACTTTAAAAAGGTTCATAAAATGAATTGAACCCTATAGTGAATGGAAAAAAATAAATGCTATTTGATGTGCACATGGATATAGAAATATCCTTATTGATGATTGACTTGGGAGATATCTCATACAATGAGAAATGCTAATTGAGGTGCAATAAGATATAGAATATCCTTAACTTAACTAGAATTGAAAGATAATTCATACTAGAAGCGACATGAGAGCTTCAAACGAGAATTAGTATAGTATATACTAAGTGGGGTAAATGTGTGAGTATTGACGGTTAGTGTATCAAGAGAGGGATATACTTAACAATGATGTTAATCAAATTACGCCTAAGAGCGTATAATGATAATAAATATGATGTTGCAGGTATACCTTATATAAAATGGTATATCTTTATTATGTGGGATGTATGTATACCTTATATGATGGTGTATATACATGTTAAGCATACCCCCTCCTTGCTATCATTGGGAAGTTTCATGCGTAGAGGGTGAGCATTCTGACTAGAAAAGCAGGATGTGGATATTCCCCAGGTCATAGTCGTCCTTTGTGGTCACCAAATGACATATATGATATATATATTTATTTATTTTGGGGGTGAGAGGTCGTGGGTATGTGTCGCTCTCACTTGCCGGTTAGGAACTATGACCGCTTCCCGGACGTTGTGTGCGTGAGTAGATCACGAGGTGGGTGTCGTTGAACCCCACAAGGTGGGCCCAGTTTGCTACGTATATGGGCTGCTGGAAGATGATAGCATGTGAGCCTGCGTCCTTCGAGTTATAGCTCGGTTGGATGGTTATTATTGCTTGTGCTTGTATTTCAGTGTCAAGGGCATAATGGACCTCAACGACCTACATTGCCAGGATTTGTGTATCGAGGGGGTTCCTTGTTTGGATTTCGCTTCAGCGAGATGTCCCACGCAAGAACCGCAGTGTAATGTTGGAACTCGGGGATAAGTTTAGTCCTTAATGCTCATAATTATATATATAAATATATCACCTATCCCGACAATCGACAGTGCCTGGAGTAGTGTAACGGGGGGGGGGGGGGTCCTTGTTTGGATTTCGCTTCCGTGAGACGTCCCACGCATGAAACGCCGTGCACTGTTGAGAATTTGGAATATTAATTAATTAAAATTGGATAATAATCATTTGGGTTACATGCATCTCGCATTGAGGGCATAATGAGCCCCGAGAATCGATACGGTCAGGAGTAGTGTAACGGGGGGGGGGGGGGGTTCCTTGTTTGGATTTCTCTTCGGCGAGACGCCCCACGCACGAAACGCAGTACCGTGTTGAGAATCGGGAGGAGTTTACTCCTTAACTCTTGATGCTAATAACTCATCTATAATAATTACATATATCGTTTCATGCCTTATATGGGCATCACTAGAATATAAATTCAAGTAATTTAGATTGATGGTGTATGTTGATGATGTGGACATGATTGGATCATGTAACTTTATGTGTTCAACAAATGAACATTATAAAGATAACTATAACAATTGCATTAAAGGTAATGTATATAACTTAAAGTATAGAAATAAATGTAGACTTGGGAGATAGGTTAGATGGTTTCACTTAAATACTTTATTTGGGTTTAAGTTAGAATCCTCTTACCTAATTAGAATCAGACATCCTTTTGGAGACACGTGCATACCCTTAGTGCGCGCTGTGACACCCCGACTAATTAAATACCGGGTAGCTACTCCTTTATAAAATTAATTCAAAATGCCAAGTTGGCTCAGTTAATAGCATCACTGTCGAAAACATTTTTATTATATCTAACCACCTAGTATTTAAAAAGCAAGTTGCCAAATTTTAATTTAAGTCTGATTAACATGCAACAAGTGTAAAATGAAGAAATAGATAACACCATTCACCATGCTGAAGAAAAATGAATAACCATCACAATAGAAATAAATTGAGTCTGGAGGAAACCCCTCACTACAATCCCATACTAAAATAAATAACTGAAACTGAAATACTACATGCTAAAGTCTGAAAACTGAAATGTAAAAGATGATCTAAATAGGAATGGGCAACATGCCCTACAACTGATAGATAGATCGTGGCTCTGGAATCCAAAAGATAGAAGCGTCTATGAGCAAATCCCTGTAGCTTCCACAAACAGCTACAGCTCGTCACCTGAATGAGTACCTATGCTTGGTGTCCTTGTGGCTGGGCACCTAAAATGGTTTTACAAAGAAAAAGATTTGAAAAGCAAACGGGTCAGAGCCCGAATGTGTTATATTTTAAAAACCTGCAAGTGCTTTAAAAACATTTAAAACATTAAATGCAAAGTACATGTTAGGACGTGCACTCACATTATATTCTCACCTCTCGTCTAACTGTGCACTCCTAACGCAAGTACCCATCTATAACTATCCATCCTACTAGCTAAGTGGCAACGTATCTAGCTAGACTGCCAAAGGTTCTACCCATAATACTTGGTTACTTTATCATATAACGCTCTTAATTTAATAGAGGTTTAACGTAAACTCAGTTACTAAATATTCCATTGATATAACTATCAGTTAACTCATTATATATCTCGAAACAATACCGTAATATTTCTACAACATTAACATGAGGATTTTCATTAATTTAATGTATATTATTCATCTCATAAATATACAATACAAGCACCTCGCAATTTAAGCTATAGTGCACACATACTCTGCTATCCATCCCGGTACATCACGTACATAAGGATTACATATTCCGAATCTCTCAGGAATAGTTTACCGATAACAACATCACAAATAATGGAGGCGAACACAGTCACCATCACATGGGTCACGCACATACCTACGCTCCCATGGTCAGCGGACTTATTAATATCACAATAAGTCTTTCTATGACCTATGTTCATCAAGGTACCAGTCTATATCCCCCCCGTAGGCACACAAGGATTAGAGGGTCCTAAGCGAACGAAACCTCCCGTGATAGCAAGTATGGTAGGTATGTCCTACACACAATCCATATACCAATACTAAGTAAACACACATCTTAGTAATATCATATTTTAATCGTAGTACATATCGCATTCTTATACTAACTATAATTATCACAACTTATTTTATTCCGGTTCATAATTATACGTGCCATAATTTATCCTCACATTGTAGTAGACACTCACATCTCAACCCAAACGGTTCATTGAATATAACTCTAGTGTATGATTTACTCATCTCAATAACCCAACAGTCCCAAATCAATCACTATATCGTCAAAGGAATACTAACTCTACCCTTGAACCAGTTCCCGGGACTCCAAAAGTCAAAACAGTCCAGAAAGGACCAAACTGTCAACTCGTTAGAAGTCTCGTTCGAACGAGGCTTCGAACGAGTATGGACTGTCAGGTCGTTAGAAGTCTCGTTCGAATGAGGGTGTTCGAACGAGATCCCAGTTCGTTCGAACGAACTTACCCTTCTAACGATATCTCGTTCGAACGAGATATCGAACGAAATCCCCACTCGTTAGTAGCGACTGGTCAACTCGTTAGAAGCTCGTTCGAACGAGTTCGTTCGAACGACCTGGGGGTTGCTTCTAACGAGAGGCCAGTTTCGGCCCAGAATTTCCCAAAAATCGTTTTTCACCATTTTTACTCCTCAAATCACCTCTAAAATTTATCCCAACGATTGTTTTAAAGTCTCTAAACAATTCTAAACATAGTATAACCACATCCTATCACGTTTGTATGAATTTACTCACCCAAATCATCAATCAATTTACAATTACTTAAACTTTTCCCCAATTCATTTATGAACATGAACCCTAAAATTTGGAACCTTCAATTCATCAAATAAAATCCATTTTTCTTTCACCCAAATCATGTATTAACATCAGATTAATCATTTACCTATCCTTCTACATGCAATCCTTCTCAAATTCCTCAAGTTTTATCATCTAAACTACATGGGTTTTCATATTTCATCAAGAACAACCATAAATCTGCATTTTCTAACATGGAAAAGACATTCTCAGTAATTAAATGGAAATAAAGTCACTTGCCTTGTTTGTCTCTGAATTCGGTGTGGATTCGGTGTAGAATTTCTGCAGAATTCCTCTCTCTCTCTCCTTCTCCAAGCTTTCTTCTCCAAAAGGCTATGGTGGCTAGGGTTTGCTTTGGGGAAACTTATGAAAACCTAATTTAATAAAGCTCCGTAGCTTGTTGGGTTAATAAAGGTTGTTGGGTCAATCCCTTATCAGATTACAACTCTCAATTTTCGTCACTTTTAATTACCCAAAAATACCCAATTACTAAAATACCCTTTATGGTGCCGGGATGGCCTAAAAATACCCCGGGACCCAAACTATACCCCCGGCTAGTGTTTTCTGACTATCTCGACCCTTCCGGACGCGTTGGCGCACTCAAAACGACCATACGGATTATAGATTTTAAATTCACTTTTAATATCAAAATATTATACCGTGACGCGGCGGTCCCACGCGTCTCAACAAAATTTCCAAATTGCCGTATATAAATCTCACGACAAATTTTATAATACCAAGTTCATATATAATCATATATGCACCTAATCAAATACCAATTCGCATCACATTAGTATTTATAACCCAGATTAATTTCCAATTAATACGCATTTAATTAATTAATCCTCAAAATAAATATAGTCAAAAGTACGGGGTATTACACGCGCTTTAGATGCGAGGTGAGTTGAATTTTTATGGAGTGTTCGATTCCAACTAAATCATGTAATAATGCATTTATAATTATTATCCATTTTAATACACTTGCTATAAACTGTTTTTCAAAACTCGGGCCCTGACCCATTTCTATTTTCCTCTTCCATTTATATATTGTATCACTTCAGGTGTTCCTCCGCAAGGATGCCTTTGATATTCCTCCATTCAGGATTTGTGGAGCTGTGGCAGTAGCGGACTGTTGCGGCACTTTGATTTAGTAGATTCCTATCTATTGTACATCTAGATTAGGATTCAGTTGTATTGATTTAGTATTCAAGTGTTGTAGATTTACACATTCATATTTTATTTATCAGATTATTGTATTGTCTGTTGCCCGACAACATATTCGGGTATTTCATTGTTGAGATTTTCGTTGTACAATGTATTGTACTCTTTTATTATTGGAGCATGCACATTTCACATCATAGTTAGATGTATATTGTTGGTTGTGTGCATTATTGGTTTTGTTGTTGTTGTTAAAAATAAAAGTTTTAAATTTTTGGCAATTTGCATTTTATGATTTCGGGTAGTTAGCCTTATATTATAGTGTTTAGTTGTTGATGTTGAGACTGTACCATCTGAGATACCTGATTTATGTAGTATAGGGCTGGCCACCCATTATTATTTGGAGCGGGTTGTCACAGGTGGTATCAGAGCATCAGGTTCTAGTGTCTTTAGGATCTGTGTGCATTACTACGATCTTCCGTAAGTGTTATTGATGTAGAGCCTTATTATTAGGATGATTACATTCATACGTCCATATCTTTCTGTGATTCAAAAATAGTTGAAAGGCGTTCTGATACAATTGTTCTTGTTTCAGATGCCACCGAAGGGAGGTCGTTCAGTCAGGGCAAATAAAGGGAATATGCAACCCCAAATGCCTCAAAGGAACATGACTACGGATGATGTTGCCAATATAGTGGCACAAGCAGTAACTGCTACCGTTTCTACGATGGCTCAACAATCTGCCGCTCGAGCAGCCCCACCCCATTTAGGATTGTCCTTATGGGAGAGAGTGAAGGAAGATTTTAGTAAGGGGCATCCTCCCGAGTTTGCAGGGGGAGTTGATGCGATGGCTGCAAGTCAATGGAAAAATATTATACAAAGGCACCTTCGTATGGTTGAGTGTAGTGAGGTGCAAAAACAATTTTTAGCCACCTTTAAGTTATCGAGTGCATCTCTTCAATGGTGGGAGTTTGTCACCACATCTGAACAAAGAGATACTTTACCTATAAAACAGTTTTGGGGACTTTTTGATCGAAGGTATTTTCCTTCCCCTACTCAGGATATGGGGATTTTTCAAGGAAATAGGACGGTGGAAGAATATGAAGAAGATTTTTCTCTATGGGCGAGATTAGTACCTAATGAGGTAAATACGGAAGAGAAACGTATATCGAAGTTTTTTCGAGGTTTAGATGGGAAAATCCAACAACATTTGTTAGAAAGTCCTAAGTTAATGACTTTCATCGAGGTAGTGAATGCGGCACTATTAAAGTGTCATGAATATCGTTTTCGTTCTCAAAAGAGTAAGAACTTTGGAGATTCGAGTTCATCAAGTAAGTTTGGCAAAGAGAGTGCCAATAATGTGAGTGGGCAGAAAGGGTTTATGGGTAAGTGTTTCTTTTGTAAAGAAATAGGTCATAAAAAGAGAGATTTGTCCTAATAGAGGTAAATGACCACGTTTTGATGAAATTTTGGAAGTACAACCCCTACAGCAGTTTCGAGGTCGCTTTAGATCGGGGGACTATGTTTGGGAGCCCATTGATGAGGATGGGCAATTGGACTAGAGATGGATGTTGTAAGTAATTTTTCCTTTATTAATAAAATTATTACTATATGAGGTTTTGGAATATCGTACGGGAGATATATATGAATCGGGTAGTGCTTTAGCCCTTTTTGTTTATGTATGGTATGTAATGACCCTAAGGGGAAATTTGGTGCAAGATAGGCTCTTATTCTATTATTTTGTAAAAGGATAGATGATTTTGCAAGGTGCTCAAGAAGAGCTTTAAACCTTGTGGTAAATGTAAGAATGGTAAGGGTGATAAGTAGTAATGATAAAAGCTATTTCTTTTATATAGTCATAATAGACTATTATGATTGTTGAATTCCAGATATGGATGTGCCTTATAAAAAAAGGCTATATATATTGAAATGATGTAAGATGTTGCTTATGTTTGAAATTGAGATTGTGGTTTGATAGGACGCAGGTAAATTTTTAGCTCATAAGTATGATAATATTTGTGAGCTATATGTTATATAGATGATGATCTAAAAAGACCTTGTGTTGGACATAAGTCATTTTATAGTATATATATATATATATATATAAACCGTTTTCAAAGTAAACTATTTTAAAATAAAACCTTTGTCGGCCTTCGGGCCCTTTCAAAATAATTTTCATAAAATTTAACTTTCTGAACTCTAGTCCGGATTTAACAAACTCTTAATCCCTGACGTCGCCTCATAGTAGTGTATTGGGAGGGTTCCTTGTTTGGATTTCGCTTTTGCGAGACGTCCCCAGCACAAAATTGGCGATTGTCAGGAATTGAGAGGAGTTATTTCTTTGGACCATTCAAAATTTTTTAGTCTATTGAAATTTTAGTATATCTTATTGTTGAAATTGTGGAACTTGGAGGCAAATAATGCCTCAATATGATTGTGGTGATAATAAAGCTCAAATATAAAGGGTGTATGGGCGCCCTTGTTGCGGAAATTGGTTTTATTTAAATTCATAATCAACTTAAAATAAAATAAAATAAATTAATTCGTCGTGGGAAGTTAGAAGTTTGGAGATAGGATTAGTGATAATCGGTAGATTAGGAATGGTTGAGCTTTGGGAGAATTAGGCTTAGCTAAATTTCGAGGACGAAATTTCTATAAGTGGGGAAGTTTGTAACAACCCGAGGTTTTGGAGTCGACAATTTATTTATTTTGGGAGAAATAAATAATATTTTATAGGAGAAATGATTAAATTGGCAATTGAGGTCAAAATTTAGAGTCGTTAGAAAGAGTGTCGAATGTTGATTCTGAGGGTACCATCGTGTCCGTAAGGGTCGAGAAAGTCGAAATGACTGTACTTGGGGTCTATTTAGGTTCCGAATTAATTTAGGACTGTTTGACTCGAATTAATGATACCGAGTCATTTAAAGTGTGTATTATCATTTAAAGATGTGTACATTGGGAGTTAAGACTTAAAAAGCCTACGGGAGATATTTGTCCAAAAGAGAGAAAGAGAAATAGAAAGAAAGAAAGAGAGAAGAAGAAAAGGAAGAAGAAAAGGGAGAGAAAGTGGAGATTTTCGGGCCAATATGCGATTTCAAGGCGGATTCAGACCCTACGAACCCGAGGCAAGTGATTAAACTTGCTAAATAATTGTTGTGTACCAATTATTGCATTATTTGTGGATTAAATTTTGGGTTTTAGGTTTAAATTGTTAAAACCTAACTTTTGGGGAAAACCTTAGATTTGTATTATATAAATGGATTTAAGGTTAGAAATTAGTTTATAAGTATTCTAGAATGAATATTAATGTTATATATGTGATTGGGTTGGATGAAAATGGTTGGAAGATGATATAAATGATTTTTGGGTATTTTGGGTTAAGAATAAAACAACCCATTTCGTAGCTTGCTGCACTTGCCGAATCGATTCGGTCTGTTGCAGATTGCCAAGGTCTTTAGGGCCGAATCAATTCGCCCCTTGCGAATCGATTCGGTATGTAGCAGACTCCCAGGTCCTTTGGACCGAATCGATTCTCTTTGGGAGCCGAATCGATTCGGATGGGCCGAATCGATTCGGAAACATGGGATTTTCTTTTGGAGATGTTTTCTAAGGAGAATTTCATCCCATTTTGTTCGAGGTTATCGATTTGGGGCATCTATAGGAGACATTTGGAGTATGTTTTGGAGACTTTTAGAGGTTTTCCATCGTACAAAAATATGGGAGTCATATTAATTATAGTTGAGGATTACCGATTAGAGATTTTGTTATATTCTAAGTGGGGAAGCCCACCTTGATTTGGAGATTCGACTTGAGGATGATAACTATAATTATGTGAATAAATGAGACAAATTTAGAGATAATGGATTTTAGAATCCAATCCCAAATGGGATAACTTTAGAAAGGTTCATAAAATGAATTGAACCCTATAGTGAATGGAAAATAATAAATGCTATTTGATGTGCACATGGATATAGAAATATCCTTATTGATGATTGACTTGGGAGATATCTCATACAATGAGAAATGCTAATTGAGGTGCAATAAGATATATAATATCCTTAACTTAACTAGAATTGAAAGACAATTCATACTAGAAGCGACATGATAGCTTCAAGCGAGAATTAGTATAGTATATACTAAGTGGGGTAAATGTGTGAGTATTGACGGTTAGTGTATCAAGAGAGGGATATACTAAACAATGATGTTAATCAAATTACGCCTAAGAGCGTATAATGATAATAAATATGATGTTGCAGGTATACCTTATATAAAATGGTATATCTTTATTATGTGGGATGTATGTATACCTTATATGATGGTGTATATACATGTTAAGCATACCCCCTCCTTGCTATCATTGGGAAGTTTCGTGCGTAGAAGGTGAGCATTCTGACTAGAAAAGAAGGATGTGGATGTTCCCCAGGCCATAGTCGTCCTTTGTGGTCAACAAATGACATATATGATATATATATATATATATATATTTATTTATTTTGGGGGTGAGAGGTCGTGGGTATGTGTCGCTCTCACTTGCCGGTTAGGAACTATGACCGCTTCCCGGACGTTGTGTGCGTGAGTAGTTCACGAGGTGGGTGTCGTTGAACCCCACTAGGTGGCCCCAGTTTGCTACTTATATGGGCTGCTGGAAGATGATAGCACGTGAGCCTGCGTCCTTCGAGTTATAGCTCGGTTGGATGGTTATTATTGCTTGTGCTTGTATTTGAGTGTCAAGTGGATAATGGACCTCAACGTCCTACATTGCCAGGATTAGTGTATCGGGGGGGTTCCTTGTTTGGATTTCGCTTCGGCGAGACGTCCCACGCATGAACCGTAGTGTAATGTTGGAACTCGGGGATAAGTTTAGTCCTTAATGCTCATAATTATATATATAAATATATTACCTATCCCGACAATCGACAGGGCCAGGAGTAGTGTAACGGGGTGGTTCCTTATTTGGATTTCACTTCAGCGAGACGTCCCACGCATGAAACGCTGTGTACTGTTGAGAATTGGGAATATTAATTAATTAATTGGATAATAATCATTTGGGTTACATGCATCTTGCATTGAGGGCATAATGAGCCCCGATAATCAATACGGTTAGGAGTAGTGTAACGGGGGGGTTCCTTGTTTGGATTTCGCTTCGGCGAGACGTCCCACGCACGAAACGCAGTACCGTGTTGAGAATCGGGAGGAGCTTAGTCCTTAACTCTTGATGCTAATAACTCATCTATAATAATTATATATATCGTTTCATGCCATATATGGGCATCACTAGAATATAAATTCTAGTAATTTAGATTGATGGTGTATGTTGATGATGTGGACATGATTGGATCATGTAACTTTATATGTTCAACAAATGAACATTATAAAGATAACTATAACAATTGCATTAAAGGTAATGTATCTAACTTAAAGTATAGAAATAAATGTAGAATTGGGAGATAGGTTAGATGGTTTCACTTAAATACTTTATTTGGGTTTAAGTTAGAATCCTCTTACCTAATTAGAATCGGACATGCTTTTGGAGACACGTGCATACGCTTAGTGCGCGCTTTAGATGAGAGGTGAGTTGAATTTTTATGGAGTGTTCGATTCCAACTAAATCATGTAATAATGAATTTATAATTATCATGCATTTTAATACACTTGCTATAAATCGTTTTTCAAAACTCGGGCTCTGACCCATTTATATTTTCCTCCTCCATGTATATATTGTATTACTTCAGGTGTTCCTCCGCAAGGACGCCTTTGATATTCCTCCATTCAGGATTTGTGGAGTTGTGGCAGTAACGGACTGTTGCGGCACTTTGCTTTAATCGATTCCTATCTATTGTACATCTAGATTAGGATTCAATTGTATTGATTTAGTATTCAAGTGTTGTAGATTAACACTTTCATATTTTATTTATCAGATTATTGTATTGTCTGTTGCCCGACAGCATATTCGGGTATTTCATTGTTGAGATTTTCGTTGTACAATGTATTGTACTCTTTTATTATTGGATCATGCACATTTCACATCATAGTTAGATGTATATTGTTGGTTGTGTGCATTATTGGTTTTGTTGTTGTTGTTAAAAATAAAAGTTTTAAATTTTTGGCAATTTGCACTTTATGATTTCGGGTAGTAAGCCTTATATTATAGTGTTTAGTTGTTGATGTTGAGACTGCACCATCTGAGATACCTGATTTATGTAGTATAGGGCTGGCCACCCGTTATTATTTGGAGCGGGTTGTCACACTTATGATTGGAAAAGAACAACATAAAAGATGATTGTTTTATTGAACAATGTAGAAAAATGACTTTTTTGAAATTACTTAACCTAGTTTTTAACAACATTAAATGTCAAGTTAAGAGACCAAACAAACTCTTTGAAAAAACTCCTTTTGATTTAAAGAAATAGCACACAAGATGTGTAAAACAGTTCCGAAATATTTAAGAGTCATGGTAATAAAAGTTTCAAAAATTCTTTAAATCTCAATAAACATCTTCGACCGAATATGTCAAGTAAGAGTCAAGAAACATTCAAAGAAGTTTAATACATAAGATTTTTATGTGGTAAAATCCCAAAGTCTAGGGAAACATCTACGGTGACCTCTACGCCGCAAAATAAAATCTTCTATAATGAAGTAAGGTTACAAGTTACAACATGCAATCACAAGATAAAAGTAAAAAAGAAAAAAAAATATATATATATATATATACGCCCAGAGCTACATCTCCTTAGGTACACTTGATTTGATCCACCCAGCAACATGAAATGCCTCCTTTAGCTTTTCTTTACATCGACTCTTTTTACGGGTAACAACACATTATTCTATTTGTGAATTGTGTGATCTAGTGTTAAAGTGTGTGTATGTGTGTGTGTGTAAGATATGTATATGAACATGCAGAACACACTCAAACTTATACAACTAGTCCTACAAATTACAGAGAATATTCTATATGCTCTTGATTTTCAAACATTAAATATTAGAAAACAATAGATTTGCCTTGGATCTTTTTTAAAAACATATCTAAAAATTATTTATATAAAAAAATATTTTACAAACTGTAAAATCAGTTAATATATCTAAACACGTAAAGAATATTTAATATGATACTCGCACTTTTAAAATAAAACGAAGTGGATCTAAAAGATTTAATGTATATTTACAGATCCAACTAAAAATAGTGTTTCTACCAAGATATTTTTCAAGAAAAAATGTTTAGAAACAGATCGAACAACATAGAGTGTGTAGAAACATATCTAAAAATGATTCTTTTCTTGATATCCAAACTAGTTGAAAAGTTTGTATGGTGCAGACTCCTAGTAAGTCAATCATATTGGGTGTTTCAATCTTTCCTTTTAGATGTTGGAAACAAAATTCCTTTGAGTACATCGTGGGTACACGTAGGTAAGAAAAAATCATAATCCCATGCAAAGTTCTAACTACCCAACCCATCCTAGAATCGAAAATAAGAGAAAAATTGAATGACATTACTCAACTAAAATACAAAATACTACCCTAAAATCTTAGGTGATCAATGATTTCCGAAAGATTGTGAAAAAATTTCTCAATGGAGCATGTTAGTTAAATCAAAATGCAAATATATAAAAGTCTCGTGATGGACTCAAACTTCTCTCCCATTTTGTCTCAAATAGACAACGAGTAATATTAACAGAGTATAAAGTAAAAATAGTCTACCTATATTAAGTCATAGCAATAGGTCATATCAAGAGTCTCTCACATTGAATATATAAAGGAGGCATCTTTTGTCATTTATCAAACTAACTTGGCCTAGATTTTTAGAGAACAATACAAGATATAGGCTGGAGATTATGACTAATTAAGTCAAAAGCTTAATCAAGCATGATCGTCCCTACTGATTTTCTCAAAAGATTTAAATCTTAAATTATCTAAGGGATTAGTAAAATGATCGTCTACTTATTTATTAGCATCCAAATATTCTATGACATGTTCTTTAGTTTCTATAAGTTCACGAATAAAATGATGTATGATCTTAATATGTTTTGTGCGAGAGTGATGAACATAATTTTTTGAGATACTTATAGACTTTTATTATCACACAATAAGGTTAATTGGTTTTCATTAGTTCCATAATCACACAACATTTGTTTGATCCATAATAACTGAGCAAAACAACTTGCAGCAATAATGTACTCAGATTCAGCTATAGATACCCTAACTCCTAACCCCTAAACCTTAAACCCTAAATCCTAAACCCTCTATAAAAAAATTTGTTCTTAATTCTCCAATGACTAAATTATTACCAACATAATAACATGCACCTAAAGTGATTTTACTATCATTGGACACCCTACTCAGTCAGCATTAGAATAATGAACAATGGAACTAGTGGTGTCCTTTGTATACCATATATCATATTTAAGAATGCCTTTAACATATTTTATGATACATTTTCACACATAGTAAATGACATTCATTAGGGGCACATTGGTATCATGCACAAATACATATGAAATACATAATATAAGGTCTATAAGCAGTGATGTATAATAATCTTCATTTCATTCTTATATTGAGAGTAGGGTCAACATTTTCCCATTTTCATCTTTAAATATCTTAGTTGTAGTACTCATGGGAGTGCATGCAATGCTAGCATTTTCTAAACTAAAATTTTTGATCAATTCATTTGTGTAATTAGTTTGATAAATAAACAACCCATCAATTAATTATTGAACTTGTAGTCCTAAGAAGTATTGTAACTCCCCCATAAGTGACATTTGAAATTCTCCGTGCATAATTTTAGAAAAGTCATTAACTTGTGTAAGGGAAGTTGAACCAAAGAGTATATCATCAACATAAATTTTTGCAATCAAAACATCCTTGTCTTGTTTTCGAAGAAATAAGTATGGTCATTGCCACCACGCTCAAATCCTTTGTTAATTAAAAAGTTTGAAAGATGTTTAGGGGCTTGATTAAATCCTGACAAACTCTTCTTCAATTGAAAGACATGGTTAGGGTGTAAAGAATCGATAAATCCTTTCGGATGTTCTACATATACTTCCTTTGCCAGAATACAATTAAAAACTATGGATTTAACATCCATTTGAAAAAATTTAAATTGTAAATGACAAAAACAACAACAAGGAGATGAACATCCTCGATTCTTGTTACGAGAGAAAAAGTATCCTCAAAGTCTATTCCCTCTATATGATAATATCCTTATGCAACCAGCTTAGCTTTATTTCTAATGATTTTCCCAAATTCATTAGTTTTATATTTTAAAATCCAACGGGTGCCAATAACCTTTTTATTTTCAGGTCGAGGGAAAAGATATTATACATCATGACTCTTGAACTGGGTGAGCTCTTCTTGCATAGCATGCATCCAGCAAGGGTCATTAAGGTCATCATTAAAATTCTTTAGTTCTACTTTAGAAACAAAGCATGCAATGTTAGCTATTTTTGAAGTTTGGATCTTATTCGCACGGGATCTTTATGGTTACCAACAACCTCATATAAGGGATGATCTTTAGAAACCTTAGTTGGTAAGGTAGGACTTCAGTAGGCAATGAATCATTTGTCTGAGGATAGTCAATTTAAAAAAAAAACTTTCTGAATCATTCTCAATAATTGATTCAGTACCATTACACCCTGTGCTAGTGTCATTAATAATTACATCTACATATTATATTAGGAATTTGGTGCGCAAATTATAGATGTTATAGGCCCTACTGTTTTGGGAATAACCTAGAAGAATTCCTTTATCACCTCAGGTGTCAAATTTTGAAAGTTGTTCTCGATCTTTACGAATATAACAAATATTCTTGAAGGTTCTAAAGTATTTGAGATTAGATTTTTATTGTTCTAGAGTTCATATGAAGTCCTTTTGGTATTATTTCTAAGGTATACACAACTAATGATGTGACAATCTATCTGAATTGACTCAAGCCAAAAGTATTTTAGCAATCCTTTGGCATGTAACATAACCCTATCTATTTCTTAGATTGTACGATTTTTCCTTTCAGTAATATGATTATTCTATGGAGTTTTAGATACACTAAACTTGTGCTGATAACCATTACCAAAGTAATATTCTGCAACTTTAGTCTCTTTTAATTATCTTACTCTATCACTTTCAATACGTGATACTTGGGTATCCTTATCATTTTCAATTTTCAGAAGGATTTTCAAAAATTCTCGAAATGTATCCAATTTATTTTTCATAAAATCAACCAAAGTGTAACGTGTATAGTCATCCACCATGACAAGAATGTAACTGTTGCAAAAAAGTCTCACATTATGAAAGGGACTCATAAGATCCACGTGGATAGGTTCTAGAGGTTGATATGTCATATATCTTTAACTTTTTTATGAGGCGCTATACTTATTTTTCCCATTTAGCAGAGTCCACTAATAATGTTTAAAGAAATTTTAATTTTAGGTAAACCTCTAACCAAGTCTTGAGAACTCAATCTTCATAGATTATCAAAATTAGTATGACCCAATTTGTTATGCCACAAATCATAGTCATCTAACCTTGGAAAATTACAGAACATACTATCAGGAATGACTATATAGTGGTTATCTGGAGATCTGTTTTCTTTAAGAGTGCACTTACCATTTTCATTCAAAATTTTGCATTTAGTTTTAGAAAGTTAACTGTATGACTAGAATCACAAAATTGATATATAATAAGTAGATTGTCTTTTAAGTCTTTTACCAAAAGAATATCATTAAGAACAGGAAGACCCTTTTCGTGAAGAGTTCCTTTACCAATGACCTGAGATGAGGCTCCGTAACCAAACAGAACATTACCTCCTAAGATGTCTGTTTTATTTGTCAGATTAGTTTGATCCCTAAGCATGTGTTTAGAACACCCAAAATCAAGATACCATCCTATTGAGGTGTGTTTATCTTTAAACAAAATTATCACCACATTGCACAAAAGTTGGGATAACAGGTCATCTTTTCAAACCCAAATGGCCCTGGTTTTAAAAAAATTATTAGGCTTTGATTTATAAAAGTTTTAAGGGGTTATCCTAAATGATTTTCTTTTAGTGAGAGACTTTTTCTTGTTCTTATTATAGTTAGAGTTTTTTTGGTTTGCCTAGGGAGAACATAAGTATTGCGCCTTTGTCTAGAATGGTTAAACTTAGCATAGACTAGAGTGTAAATCCTCTTTTGAAAATACTCGGCAAGAGAGTGACCATAGACATTACAATAGCTACATTATTGTTGTTAGATTAGCTTGAATTTATTTTCAAAGCCTTTATAAATAGGGTTGGACGCACTTTGAAAGTTAGGTTCAGCTACAATAGATTTTGAGTTTTGTCTAATGTCTTTAATGGGTGGCAAACATACTTAGCCTTATTATTAGACTTCTTCTTAGGGATACACTCAATCTTTCTGTCTTATGACACATTAAATTTCAAAATTTCTTTATGAGATTTTTAGAAATCTTGACCTGGTTTAGTTGGTGAGGTTTTAGAAGAAACAAAGATAGTTTGTGAATTTGGTAAATTAGTCTTTGCTCCTTTGGGGGTTTTGTCAAATCCTAGGCCAGTTTTATCTTCCAAATTTATTTCCTAGAACTAATTATTTTATCATATACTTTTGCATTACTCTCAAAATCAAGGTATTTCTTAAAAATAGTTGAGACTATTTTTTTTGTATTCTTACAGTTTTAGCAAAGTTGACGTATATCTTTCTTCTAACATAATTTTTTCTCAGAATGTTCATTGATTTTGGAGGCATAATTTTTTATTTTTTTCTCATGAGCCATACGTCGATTTGTGTATTCCTCAGCATTCTTCCTAAAAGTATTACTTAAGCTCTCAATGCGTTTAGTTAATTGTTTAACCGTTCTCTCAAGTTTGAGACTTTTCTTAAGAGTTTCAGAGTATAGTTTTTTTATGTCAGGTAAATCATCATCATTAGACTCACTGAGTGATGTGTGTGATTTTTCCCTATCATTTAAATTTGAGATTTAGAACTAACACCCATCCAATTCATCACAATGATTTTCACTTTGATTCACACCCATTCTAGACTTATCAGAATTATTTATCACATCAACATTGGGCACTTCATTCACACAAGCATGGGGTATAGCAATAACAATCGTATCATCGGGTAATCATGCTTTATTATTAGTGTAAAAAATTTTAGCAAAGAAAGAAATACATGATTCATTTATTTTAGATGGCTCGGGCTCATCATCCTTTGAGTCACTAGATTCGTCCCAAGTCTTACATATATGGGCCTTAGGAGTAGTCTTAGTATTAAACATACATATATTTGCATAATGTCCTATATTACAACATTTTTGACATTGTATATTCCTCAAGTTCTTTTTAGGTCTCTGACTATTGTTAAAGGTTTGTTTATCATTGTTTCTATCATGTGGTTTGGGAACTCAAAAGTTTTGATAGCTATCTTTCCCTTGTTTAGTTGGCATATCATTCGTAAACTTTATAAACTTTTTAAAATGTTTGCTCGTTAGGGATATATGATTATCAATGCTTTCAAGGTCACAATCCTCATCTAGTCCCAGGTCATAGTCAAGCAAGTTTAAATTAGGCATAGTCATTTGAGAGGAGAAGACAATATTGGATCTAGAGGGTCTTTTAACATTGGTCATCACATGCTTCATATATTCTAACTCCAGTTCTACGGTTCTTAATTTACTACTCAATAATTTAGGAGTTGAGTTAGGATCATCCATCTCTTATATTGCATATCATTTATTAACAAATTTAGTAGGTAAAGATCTCAGGATTTTCAGGATTATTTCCTTTTTATCATAAACAATACCATTTGCATGCAGTTTAGTCATAATGTCAGTAAGCTTAATGTAGAATTCACTAAAGGTATCAGATTCATCTACCAGAAGGGTATTATATTGTTGCAATAATTTAACTTTTACCAACCTTAACACACTCATCATCTTCAAGGGAAATGTCAAGGGTGTCCCAGGCTTCTTTAGATGCAGTGCATATAGATATTGTTTTAAATCCGTGTTCATTCACATACATGAATATGCAATTTTTACCCTTATTATTTTATAATGACATATGCTTTTCATCTCGGGTAAACTGATTGAATTATTTCTTAATCCTTATTGCACTACCTTCTACCAGAGGTTTAGTGGAGTAAGTATAACCATTTTCATAGTTTCCCAGAAAACATCACCAAATGCACCTTGAATGGACGTAATCATCATAACCTTCTAGTAGGGAAAATTATGTCCATCAAACATTAGACGTCTAGAAAGGTTACCAAGTTTCTCAAAATTTTCATCCATTTTAAAAAATCAAAAACAATTTCAAGAGTTAAAAGATAAAAAACTCCTAAAACTTCATTGATACCAGTTCAAATTACTTAACCTAGTTTTTAACAAAGTTAAATGTCTAGTTAAAAAACTGAACAAACTCTTTGAAGAAACTCCTCTTGATTTAAAGAAATATCACACAAGATGTGTAAAATAGTTAAGAAACATTTAAGAGTCATAGTAACATAAGTTTAAAAATTATTTAAATCTCAGTAAACCTATTGGACAGAAGTTATCAAGTAAGAGTCAAGAAACATTCATAAAAGTTTAAAACACAAGATTTTTACATGACAAAACACCAAAGTCTAGGAAAACATCCATAGTGACCTCTATGCCACAAAAAAAAATCTACTATAATAAAGTTGTGACACCCCGCCTAATTAAATACCGGGCGATCACTCCTTTATTAAATTAAAATCAGGGTGAAAAATTGGTTCATTCTTAGCATCACTGTCGAAAAATAAATTTTCAATTTAAACACCCTAAATAATTAAGCTAAGTGTCAAAATCATTTTAGACATTACTTTCCAAATTTTTATTTTATAAATCAAGATTTAAAACTTTACAAAATTCACAATTTAAAGAATCACACAATAACTATCCTGTAACATATAATTCAATGAATTAAGCACTGAACAATTAAATCGCAACATTAAAACTTAAAGGAAAACATCCTGACAGTAATAAAATCCAAAGTGTAAATACTGAATATAAATGAATCATAATGTCCAACAAAACAACAGAATAATGGGAAAGGGCGACACAAGCCCAACTGCTAAAATAAATGCTAGGAGTGGAATTAAGAAATGAGGTCGTCTAAGCAAGAGGCCTGCAACTCCCACATAAGCTGCAGCGCGTTCCTTCCAAAGGATCCTATACAAAACGCCCCTGTGGCTGGGCACCTGTAATACATACATATATATATATATATACAAGAGAGAAAAGAAATGAAAACGGGTCAGAGCCCGATTGTAAAAACGATTTAAAATTTGTTTAGCAAGTATATACATTGTTTAATGGCCAATGCAACAACATATTAGTGCGACACTCTCTTGAGAAATTCTCATGTCTCTTCTAATGTGCACGCCTATCGCACTAACCTTCCCAACGATTTAACTTATCTTATCTTATGTTGCTCGTAAGATTTAAACTGACAATTTCAATTGAGTAAGAGGTTAATTTTATTTAATAACAAAGTTCTCATTTAAACCTTATTTGCTAATAAATTTCTCAGTATCATATTATACTTTTCACACACATGTTTCCCAATTTAAATAATAATTCATTTTCTTACTTACCATAAACATAGTAGGTAGTTCCCAAACTCCAGAATTTAATATATATATATATATATATACTAGGGTGTGCCTGTGCCGATGTCACGGTGACAAAAAAAATTCTAGTTAAAATTCATTACAATAAATGTCTTCACAAAAATTATTAGAATAAGATTTCTTTTGTTATAAACAAATGCTATAAAAATAATTTTTTTAACAATTTTTAATTTATAAACAATATTTTGTGTTAAACAACTGTTTTTAAAACAATATAAAAAAATTGTTGAATGTGGGTCGGCGTCAGAAACACTAATTAATCGCAATATTTTTTTAAAAATATCGCGATTAATTAGTGCCGCTGACGCGAACCCACATTCAACAAATGATGTGAGTACGAAAATGTGGATCCGCATCAACGACACTAATTAATCGCGATATTTTTTTTATAAAATATTGTGATTAATTAATTTCGCTGGCACTGACCTACATTCAACAAATGATGTGGGTCCGAAAATGTGGGTCCGTGCCACCGGCATTAATTAATCTCATTATTTTATTCTCAAAATATCGCGATTAATTGGTGTCGCTAATGAGGACCCACATTCAACAAATGATGTGACCCAGGAATGTGGGTCCGCACCAGCGACAATAATTAATCGCGATATTTTATTGAAAAAATATCACGGTTAATTAGTACAGCTGGCGCGAACCCACATTAAGAAAAGATGTGGGCGCGAGAATGTGAATCTACGCCAACAACACTAATTAATCGCGATATTTTATCAAAAAAATATTATAATTAATTAGTGCCGCTGGCGCAGACCCTATTCAACAAATGATGTCGGTCTGAAAATATGCGTCCGCGCCAGCAACATTAATCAATCGCAATATCATGTTAATATTTTTTTTTATGAAAAAATTATAATTTTTAATTTAAACAAATTGTTTACTTTAAAAAAATTGTAAATAAACATCCCTCCTCTTCTAATTGCAGTAGCCTGTGCTTAAAGATGGATTTCCAATGGTGGACATTACCAGCAGTAAATAAATATATATATATAATTAGGTGTCCGTTACACATTATTACCTTCAAAAGGCCTGTGTTTGATCTGTAATGAAAGGACACGACTTCTATAAATAAAGAGGTGAGGGATTGACATGTATTCAACAAAACATAAGAATGAGATAAAAAGAAGAAAAACTACTAGGTTGCAACTACCATTTTACATTACTACGCAACATAACCCACATGAATATTCTCCGTGTTGACAAAAAATAGTGAGACTAAAAACCAGAGATGACAAATAAGTAATTGATACCTAAAAATTTGCAAAATGTGCATAAACCATCGCAAAGTCCCCATGAACAAATTTGCAAATATCACGGCGATATTTATATTTGCTGAAAGCACGAACCAATCAGCAAAATGACCTTATTTCAAAATAACATCAAAATTTACAACTAACCACCCATTCACATCATTTTGACTCAACCAAACAACTTAATATCAGAATAATAATAATGTTCAATTTACCTCAAGAATAATAGTAATGTTAAGAAAAAGGAAGAGCAGAAGAATAAAGGGACATAAGACCTTAAATCAAAAAGAAGTAAGAGCACCCAAAAATCCTCCAAACACCCCTTACCTTAAATTCCTTAGCTCCTAATTTGAAATCGCCAAATACCAAAGCAGAAAAAACATAATTTCCTTCAAACACCCCTAAATTTAAAATCCCAAAACACCCCTGGCTTCTAATTTGACCATTAAACCTAACCGTGGGTATACAAATCTGAACAATATACACAATAAAAATAAGGAACCAAGCTCTTCAGAATAATGTATGAATCGATTCCAAGTCTGAACAGGGTAATCGTTGTTGGGAATAAATTTGGTGATTACTTCCTCCCACCATCTGAACAGAGTAAGTCAGGTGCCCCTAAAGAAAATAGAGTAAGAGTGGTGAGGTCTCTGTTTCACAACCTCATAAAATTAAACCCAAAATGTGAGAACTAAGCTCTCAATATATCATGTTAGAAAGTGAACGTGTGATAGGTAGAGAAACCCCTATTTTATGTACCTCAAAAATTTTGAGGTTGGCTAGAGAACCCACCGCGTCAAAACACCTTAACCATCAGTGCCTGTGATGATGTATTAAGAATAAAAATGATGGAAAGAAATATTAAGATTAAAAATGATGGAAAAAAGGAAATTATGATTATTTTTTAGCTCTTACCTTAACTACCTGTGATGATGCAGGTTGTTCCACTGTGCGATTCTCGGCTCTGAGAGAGAAGAGAGGGAGATATGGGGGGGATTAAAGAAGGATAAGGAGATGAATAGTAGGGACAGTGGAGTTCTGTTTTAGAAAGAGAATGCGAAACGTGTGATGTTCTTAACCCATGTGAAGGGTAATCATATCGGGAACGTGTGATAGGTGTGATAGGTATTAGGTGGCTCTCGAATTTCGTGGTGGAGTTATGTTTTAGAAAGATAATGGGAAACATGTGATAGGTGGGTTGATTTCTCTTCAAAGTGATTACCCTATTTTTTGAGCCTTGCGCTCTGTGACAAAGTACGACAGAGGAGTTTGGGAGCGTGCCATCCTTATTTATTCTTGAGATACACACAGTCAATCTGAAGCGTGTCATGTGTGATTATACATTATACAATCAATATGAACCGTGAGTTGATAAACACTAAATTTCTCAAGTTTTGATCTCAACCGTCAATTGGGGAGGACAAAAAGTCCCTCCACATTTATTATATATATATATATATATATATATATATATATATATATATATATATATATATATATATATATATATATATATATATATATTCCAACGGAACCCCACATAATAATTATGGTGCGGGCGTACTCTACTATCCAGTCCCCGTATCACTCATACTAAGGGAAATACATGTTCGGAATCACTCTCGAACTGTACTAACACAAACACAAAAAATATTGAGGCGAAACATAGATTCCAAGTCTTTAAGAGGCCAGTACATGCCCACACATCTCTTAGGACCGTCTGGACTATCGATTCGATAGCTTGTACCAAAGGATTTCTATCTTCTAGGGTACGAGTCAATATCCCCCATAAAGGCTCATCTAGATAAGACTGTCCTAGCGCGGTAACCTCAGGGATAGCAAGTAGCGCGGGCACGTTTTTCACACGTATATAGTATATGCATGAACACAGTCATATAAATATACTACTATTACTATACCAAATTAGGTATATCTCATAAACCATAATTATGACCTTTGTCCTTATTTTTCGTTATCTAGTTATCATGTATAACATTTTTGCCTCTTATTCTTAATTTGTGGGATTATTCCAACTTATCAAATGACACTCGTAAATTCCTATACTCCCAAGTGTAAATTTCAATACGTAACTCATTTATTTTTCCAACGTAATTACCTTACGTGTCTCCCCCTTTTATAAATAATTCAATCATCCTTTATGTGTAAACATCCCCGAAGAATGTAAATCTCGTCTTACCTTAAAGGTTTCATATTTCTAATAAGTCCTACTGGTCTTCTTTATCTCCCAAAATATTTTAATAAGGATGTCCAAGGATTATTACACCTTTAAATTAAATTCAACTATATAGAAGGGGGATTATGAATCTGCCAGGAGTGGTCGATCGATCGATGGCAGGGGCTCAATCGATCGATGCGTCGATCGATCGACACTCCTGGTTCAATCGATCGATCAAACAGGTATCGGGAATTCTGCAGATTAACATTTATGGGTTCTATCATTCAACATCATTCAAATCCGTATTTTTAACACCCAAACTCCCAGAAATTTGTACTACAAACATTATAAACCCAAATTAAACATCTTCTACGTAAAGCATGCGAATTTCCATTAATATCCATGGATTAATAGGCTAAAACTTATGTAATTCTCATGAACCCTAGAAATTTCTTTAACTTTGTTCTAATCAACCTTTTACCAGAATTTCTACTTCTAATTCATCATAAATTCGTGGTTCAACCTCTACATATGAAGTGGATTTCCAGATTATCATTTATATCATTACTACATGCAATTTTCCTATCTCCAACATGGCTTTTCTTCTATGAAGCTCATCCTAATCCACCCTAGACTAACATGAATGACACATTAACGAAATTAAGCAAGATAAATACTTGCCTGGAGATTTTTGGTCACTAATTTTTGAGAGAAAAGGTGTGGTTGTGATCCCCTTCGCGCGATCTAAGATTTGGTGGCGACGGCGGTGTAACCGGAGGGTTTTGGTCCTAAAACACATTGGCAAGCTCTCTCCTTCCTTCTCTAATGGCCGTAACTTGTCTTTGGTTGTGTTAACCCTAGAATTCAACCTTAGGCTTCTGATTTATCCTTTGCAAATTCGTGGGTTTAATTACCCAAAATTATAAAATGTCCAAAATGCCCTCTCGGGGTACTAATTAAGCCTAAAAATGCCCCGAGACCCAAACTAAACCCCCGGGTACCCTATTCTGAATATATCGACCCTTCCGAACACTTTGGCGCACTCGAAACGACCATACGAGTGACTTATAATTTATTCACTTTTATTAATCAATATTTAGTCCCGACACGACACAGGCGCGTCACAACTTATAATTTCCAAAATTGTCATTTTATTCACTCGTGACATTTAATAGAACCAATATCATATATTAATTTGCTCATTAGTAATATTCAACAAGTTTTCCATACTTACTAACTCACATCACGTTAGTAATTATAAAAATTTAATTAATTTACGTATTTATATTAAATTAATAACTCACATTAAATTTAATAAATCCCCAAATTTAGAAATCATAAAAATATGGGGTAATACATACTTCCCCACTAATAACGAAATTTCATCCCGAAATTCAGAAAATAAGGCATACCTGGTAAGAATAAATATGGGTATCTCTCGCGCATATCTGCCTCGCACTCCTAGGTGGATTCCTCCACATTATGATGCTCCCACTAGACTCGTACAAGTGGAACTACCTTCGACCTGAATCTCCTCTCGCTATGGTTTAGGATAGCCACTGGTCTCTCCTCGTAAGAGCTGTCAGGCTGTAAGTCTATCTCATCTATCGCGATGTGGGTGTGAGTCATGTCATCCCGAAGGTATCATCTTAATGACGAGATGTGGAATACATCATCAATGCGATGTAAATGCTCTGGCAGTCCCAATCTGTATGCCATCGGCCCAACCCTCTCGATAATGGGAAATGGTCCCACGTACGTCGGGGCGAATTTCCCTTTCTTCCCGAACCTCATCATTCCTTTCATAGGAGATACACGTAGTAACACTTTGCCCCCAACATTAAACTCTCGAAAGAACCATTTCGCATCGACATAGCTTTTTAGCCTGTCCTGGGCTACTCTAATGCGACTCCTGATCATCTCAATCCTAGCGGAGGTTTCCTGAATCACCTCTGGTCCGAGCAACTTGCTATCCCACACCTCTAGCCAACAAGTTTGGGAACGACAAGGCCTGCCATACAAAGCCTCAAATGGAGCCATGCCAATCGTGAAATGATAAGAGTTATTATAAGTGAACTCCACCAGTGGAAGATGTGGCTCCCAACCTCCACCAAAATCAAGGACACACATGCGTAGCATATTTTCCAACATCTGATTAGTACGCTCTGTATGTCCATCTGTCTGTGGGTGATAAACTGAACTCAGCCTCAACTCTGTACCCATAGCTTCCTGAAAGCTCTCCCAGAAACGCGACACGAAAATCTTATCTCTATCTGACACAATATTCAGGCGCACCCCATGTAATCTGACAATCTCAGTAATGAACAACTGAGCATACTGACCCATGGTATAGTCTGTTCGCACCGAAAAAAAATGAGCCACCTTGGTCAAACGTTCCACAATCACCCAGATGGAGTCGTGGCCCGGCTGTGATGTAGGCAACCCTATAATAAAATCCATGGAAATACTATCCCACTTCCACGCGGGTATTTCCAATGGCCGAAGCAACCCTGACGATTTATGATGATCTACCTTTACAAGTTGGAAGGTAGAACACTAGGACACGAACTCAATAATGTCCTTTTTCATCCCACTCCACCAGTATTATCGCCTCATATCCTGATACATCTTATCTCCCCCAGGATGTACCGCAAATCGGGACCCATGAGACTGGGTCATCAATGCATGACGTAATTCTGCTCCTTTTGGGACCACCAATCTCCCATTAAACCTCAAACCCCCATCAGAACTAGCAGAATAGGACTCAGCACCCTTGGCTAAAAGTCGTACAATCTTCTCCTGGAAAAATGGGTATGTGATCTGTGCCTGTATCACCCTCGTAACCATCCCGGGTGTCACTGTTATGACATATATGAAGAAATGGGCTACTGCGTCCTGGTGACCCAACTCTTCCCACTTTGCTTTCCAGACGTCCGCTACATCGTCTATCGGTCTTCGGTTCAACGCATCAGCAACTAGGTTGGCCTTCCCCGGATGGTACTGTTTGTCGAACTGATAGTCCTTCAAAAAATCTAACCACCTGCGCTGAAGCATATTCAGCTCTCGTTGAGTGAACAGGTACTGTAGTGACTTGTGGTCTGTGAACAAACGAAATTTCTCTCCCTATAAATAGTGCCTCCAAATCCTCAATGCAAAAATGACCGCTATCAACTCTAGGTCGTGTGTGGGGTAATTATTCTCGTGCTGCTTAAGCTTGCGATATGCAAAAGTTATAGCCTTCTCCTCCTGCTGAAGTACTCCCCTACGTCCCCGTAAAGAAGCATCGGTGTAAACCAGGTACTCCATGCCCGACTTAGGTAAAGCAAGAACCGGTGCTGAAGTAAGCTTGTCTTTCGGCTAGTCAAAAGCCAATTAACAAGCATCATCCCAAACATATACAACCCCTTTGCGAGTCAGGTTCGTCAATGGGCCCTATATTTTGAAGAACCCCCGAATGAATCTCCTGTAGTACCTGGCTAATCCCAAGAAACTACGCACTTCTGTCGGTGTCGTGGGCTGTCCCCACTCCCTCACCGCTGACACTTTACTCGGGTAAACTGCTATCCCTTATTCAGAAACAACATGCCCCAAGAACTGCACTTCCCATAACCAGAACCCACATTTCTTGTACTTAGCATATAGCTGATGCTCTCGTAGAGTCTGAAGAACCTGCGTCAAGTGCTCAGCATGCTCCTCCTCGGAGTGTGAATATATCATAATGTCATCTATGAAAATGATGACGAACTGATCCTAGAACTCTCTGAACACTCGGTTCATCAAGTCTATGAATACGGCTGGAGCATTTGTGAGTCCAAATGGCATCACTCTGAACTCATAGGACGCATATCTCGTCAAGAAAGAAGTCTTTGAAACATCCTGCTCCGTAATATGTAGCTGATGGTACCCTGACCTTAGATCTAACATCGAAAATAAAGTTGCTCCCCTCAGCTGGTCGAACAGATCATCGATTCGAGGCAACGGATACTTGTTCCGTATAATGACCTTGTTCAGCTCCCGGTAGTCCACACAAAGCCTCGGTGAACCATCTCTCTTTTTCACAAACAAGACTGGAGCGCCCCAAGGTGAGGTACTCCCGCGAATGAAACCCTGACCTAACAGCTGCTCTATCTGATCTCGTAACTCTCGCATCTCCGTCGGAGCCATACGGTATGGAGCACACACTATAGGTTGAGTATATGGTAATAAATCTATGAAAAAATCTATCTCTTGACTGGGGGGTAGGCCTTGTATCTCCTAAAATACATCGGAATACTCACGTACAACTGGGATCGAGTCTAAGGGAATCAAAACCTCCTTAGAGATATCCTCCTCTATGTAATACAAATGAGCGACCGAACCTCCCTCTAGGCGAGGCATCGCCACTACAAACATCTCTTACCCCGAAATGACAAAAATAATACTCCCACCAAAACAATCTGTCATGGCTCTTTAAGCTGCGAGCCGATCCATACCGATAATAATATCGTGCTCATGCATATCTAGGACTAACATTCCTGTTAGTAATACCAAGTTACCAATCTCTACTCACACTCCCCGGCATATAAAGAAAATCAGCGATCCATTTCCCAATGGTGAGTCTACACACGTCACGGTGCTCTCTGCTGTGGATAATAACCCTAAGGCCTTTGCAAAATGGGTAGCTATAAAATAGTATGTCGCCCCAGTATCAAATAAAATTTGACCCATGGTACCATGGATAGGAAACATACCCTCAATCTCGGGTGCTGCCTATGGAGCTACTGCCTGGTGGACGTTATAGACACGTCCGTACTGTAACTTCCCCTGCTGCACTAGAGCGGCTAGAATGGCTGGTAGGGCTGGTACCTAAGCTGCTGCTGGGAGGGCGGGTAGAAAAAGTGGCCTCTGTGGCTCATTATGGGCACCCTGCTACTGTGGGGCCCTATCACCCTCTAGATAATCTTGGCACTTATGGACATGCTTGCCGCACACAAAACATCAACCTTTGAAATTTCCTCCCCTCTGACCCTGCTGACCACGGCCCTTATGGCCGTTACCGCCCCGCCACTGGCCCTGTTGGCCCTGATGAAAATGCTGTTGGCCCTGCTGACCCTGTTGCTAACGGTGTTGGCCTTGCTGGCCCTGCATATTAGGCTGGCCCTACTGACCCTGCCTATATCCCTCAAATCCATGCCTGGAATCACCTGATCGGAATCTCTTGGTAGGGTCCCCCTGATGGGAACTCTGCTCATGCTGACGAGTCTTCCCCTGGGATGTCAGTGCTCCACTAGTGCCACTACCCCCTGTCCTGCCCTGCTGCACGGACTCTCCTGCTCGCTTGTTTCCCTACATATAGAAGCGGGGATCCTGGCAGTGTAGTAAAGCAGCATTGAGTACATTTGTGAAGGTACTCAGAGACAGATTCCCTATAAGGTGCTGACGGATCCTCCAAGCTAACCCGTCCATAAACAATAGTATTTTCTTACCCTCAGTGGGTGCATCATCTGGCGCTATAGTGAGAAGTCTTGTGAACTCCTCTTCATACTCCACAATAGTATAATTCTCCTGCTTCAAGTTAAATAACTTCCGCCTCATCTCAGTTTGTACGGCGGGTGGAAAATACTTGCGGTCAAATCACTCCCAGAATGACTGAATCGAAATAGTATCCCTCTCCTCCAAGGTGGTGGTGGACTCCCACCACTACAAAGTGGCCCCCACTAGCTTAAATGAGGCCAACAACTATTTTTTCACGTCCGTGCACTCATACATACGCAGATTCCTCTGGATATCTTTCTTCCATTAGCTGACGATGATAATATCTGAACTACCCGAGAACTCAGGGGGATGCGCCCTTTGAAAGGCATCCCTAACCCGCTCCTATGCAGATGGAAGCTGTGCAGGTACTAGTACCACTGCCTGAATCTGGGGTGGAGCCTGCTGTACTACTGCTAACGCGGCATTCACCACCTGAGCAACAATAGCGGCTACCTCATTAGCATTCATCGTACCTTGTGCCGGAGCTGTTGGCTGTTCGATTGGGGCATGCCTAACCTTTAGTGCACGTCTCGGAGGCATCCGAAATGTGAAGAAATTTTATTAGTCTACAGTTATTATCAAATCTCAAATAGATGAAGACGTAATCGTAAAAACAAGAATACAACAATCCTAAAATAGGGCTCTATAACAAAAATTTTAAGCTGAAAGAGAAATAAGCCGTACAGATCCTAAGAACACTAGAACCTGATGCTCTGATACCACCTGTGATACCCCGCCTAATTAAATACCGGGCGATCACTCCTTTATTAAATTAAAATCAAGGTTAACAGTTGGTTTATTCTTAGCATCACTGTCGAAAAATAACTTTTCCAATACAAACACCCTAAATAATTAAGCTAAGTGTCAAAATCATTTTAGACATTACTTTCCAAAATTTTATTTTATAAATCAAGATTTAAAACTTTACAAAATTCACAATTTAAAGAATCACACAATAACTATCCTGTAACGTATAATTCAAAGAATTAAACATTCAACAATTAAATCCCAACATTAAAACTTAAAGGAAAACATCCTGACAGTAATAAAATCCAAAGTGTAAATACTGGAAATAAATGAATCACAATGTCCAAGAAAACAACAGAATAAGGGAAAAGGGCGACACATGCCCAACTGCTAAAATAAATGCTTGGAGTGGAATCAAGAAATGAGGTCGTCTAATCAAGAGGCCTGCAACTCCCACCTAAGCTGCAGCGCGTTCCTTCCAAAGGATCCTATGCAAGACGCCCCTGTGGCTGGGCACCTGTAATACATACATATATATATACAAGAGAGAAAAGAAATGGAAACGGGTCAGAGCCCGATTGTAAAAACGATTTAAAATTTGTTTAGCAAGTATTTACATTGTTTACTGGCCAATGCAACAACATATTAGTGCGACACTCTCTTGAGAAATTCTCATGTCTCTTCTAATGTGCACGCCTATCTCACTAACCTTCCCAACAGTTTAACTTATCTTATCTTATGTTGCTCGTAAGATTTAAACTCACAATTTCAATTAAGTAAGAGGTTAATTTTATTTAATAACAAAGTTCTCATTTAAACCTTATTTGCTAATAAAGTTTCTCAGTATCATATTATACTTTTCACACACATGTTTCCCAATTGAAATAATGATTCATTTTCTTACTTACCATAAACATAGTAGGTAGTTCCCAATAATATATATATATATATATATATATATATATATATATATATATATATTCCAACGGAACCCCACATAATAATTATGGTGCGGGCATACTCTACTATCCAGTCCCCGTATCACTCGTACTAAGGGAAATACATGTTCAAAATCACTCTCGAACTGTACTAACACAAACAAAAAAAATATTGAGGTGAAACATAGATTCCAAGTCTCTAAGAGGCCATTACATGCCCACACATCTCTTAGGACCGTCTGAACAATCGATTCGATAGCCTGTACCAAAGGATTTCTATCTTCTAGGGTACGAGTCAATATTTCCCATAAAGGCTCATCGAGATAAGACTGTCCCATAAAGGCTCAATATTTCCTATATTTCACACATATATAGTATATGCATAAACACAGTCATATAAATATACTACTATTACTATATCAAATTAGGTATATCTCATTGTAGAGGCAATTATTATGCAACACAAATAAATATGAGAGAAAGATTATCAAGACGAGAACACGGAATACGAGATGCCAATCACACAACAAAGGATGTACGTGATTCAGCCAAGATGTGCCTACGTCCACAATGGTGTAGTCGATATAATTTCTATATACTCCGGAGAGTGATTATAGAGAATACAACTTGTCCTTTTGCCCCGGACCTAGGGTTTAATATATACATGTGAATGTAGATGAGTGGGGGTGATGGGTTCCTCAACGTTTTCCATTTCCCCCATAACTTCCCATAATGGGATCCTCGGGGAGACCGAATCAATTATAAAAGATGAGGGGCCTGGACTTTGGGCCCCCAGGACTGGGCTACTCGTCCAGGCCTAGTTCTGAATTTCGGGTACCCACAATTGCCCCTAAATTTGTTGGGCCATGTTTATGGGTCCAATGGATTTAAATGATCAGCCATTATGGCTGATTTGTGATTCTTCAAAAACTGTGAAGTTGCTTTGGCGGCACCGGCTTCGCTATCCGTGCGCTATGATTAGAATTGAAGGCTTGTTGGGATAGCCACTTTTTCATCCGTCGTTTCAGCCTTTCCAGTACTCTTCCTTCTTCTGAGAACTCTAGCACCTCGTACCTTCTTCTCTGAATCCCCATTCCAATTGCTTCTTAGTCGTCTTGGGCTCGTGCTTCTTCATCGCTCGAACCGATCTTCTGTTTTGTAAGTTTCTCGTGCCCTTTCTTTGCACTTTCTTATTGGTTTGTAGAGTTTCTAGAGTTTTTTAATGGCGAAGATTGGAAATAGGTCAATCTCTGAGTTCAGGAAGTTCTATAATATTCCTGAGTGGGTAGATATTGAATGTTGTGCCTCCCTTCCTAGGAACGTTAGGGATATAGAGGATGCCCACTGGATCCATGTTTTGTTGCTCTCCCAGGGGGGACTTACTTTTCCCCCTAATGATCTATTTCTGCATTTTTTTGGTTATTTCGGTATTGTTCCCACACAGTGCTCGCCCAATGTGTGGAAGATAGTAAATGGCATCCATAGAATAAACCAGTTGTATGGTACTAGGTTAGGACTTGCCGAGATCTGTTTCTGCTATTCCTTCTCTCGAACTAGCCCAGGTGTCTTATACCTCAAAGCTAAGAGTCCTGATAGGGTATTGGTAGTAAACTTACCTGATTCCCATAAGGACTACTGGAAAGAGGGTTTCCTCATTAGAAATTGGCAGTTCCCTCCCCAATTTGAAGGGTCGAGGTCCGAGAGGTTCACTGTCCTTTTTTACGGGAAAGAATATATAAGTAGACATTGTATTATTATCTTAACCTTTGCTGACTTGTGACTTTTCTAACCTTTCTTTGCTTTTTCTTCTACAACAAGGATAAAGAATTTGGAGCCTTCTCTCAGCGAGGTTCGTATCTCGGAGTTGGTGAAAGCTTGGAATATCAAGGAGCCTCTGGGTGACAGTGAGCATCCCAGGTCTGCTGCCTTTTTGCTCGAGTACAAGAACGTAGGCTCCAGCTTCATTGTACGGCCTGTGGATAGTGTTCCAGAGTTTGATTATTTCGGAGACACTACTGCTGAGCCTATCTAGTTTGACGAAGAGGAGAGCATCTCTGAGAGTGAGCCTGCAGGAGCTGCGAGTAATTTGGGTGGAGGGAGCTCTGATAGTAGCAGTTCTTCTGAAGAGGATTCTGAAGCTAGATGATCGTCGAGCACTTCCAGTAGTTCAGGCGAAGAGATGCCTCCCAGGAAGAACCTAATTGGAGACGATGATGACGAGGACCATGTGCTTATTGCACAGAGGTCAAAGAAATAGAGGTCTTCTTCTGAGGCCGTGGCTACTGGCTCTCGGTCTTCCACTCAGGAGCAAGAGAGGAAGAGGAGAGAGGAAGAGAAGGCGAGAGAGAGGGAGAGAAAGAAGGAGGAGGAGAGGAAGAAGGTGGAGTAAAAGAAAAAGGTGGAGGAGAGGAAAAGGATGGAGCGGGAGAGAGAGGAAGAGAGGAGTAAGATGGAGTCGAGGACGACGGCTGGGTAAGCCTTGGTCCCGGTGTCAGCTTTACCCGAGGGGGCCTCAGTTGCCACTTCCCCTCAGCTGGCTCCTGCATTGCTTGAGAGGGAAGTTCTTCCTGCAGATCGCCAGAGGGGGTTATGGTCTGATCAATTAGCCCTCCAAGCTCGCCAGAGACTGTCCTTGGTAAGGTTCTCTCCCTTTTCAATTCCTTAATAAGTTTTAATTATTTCTCCTTCTTGATTTCTTCTTTATTTTTGGCAGTTTATGACGGACTTCATTGTGCTCTATCGTTCTCACGATGAGTTAGTGAGGATGAATGGTGAGCTGGAGCAGCAAAAGTCCATTCTGGAAGTCAGGGATTCTCGGCTGGAGGCTGATCTGAAGGCTGCTGATGTCGCCCGAGCTTCCTCTGATCTGGCCCTTATTAATTCTAACCGAGAGAGGGATGTGGCGGTCAAGGAGCTGAGCGAGTTGAGGCAGGCCTATGACCTAGTCTGCTCGAGCAAGCTGGGTGTTGTGGAGGAGAACAAGGCTCTGACCGAGGACCTGAAGGAGAAGGAGTCCCAGGTAGCCACCATCAAGGAGTATTCATACAACTCCGGATGGACTGCGGCTTATGAAGACGCCGAAGTTCAAATAGGCTATATCAACCGTTTGAAGTTCAAGAAGGGATGGAACAAGGCCCTCCTAGCTGCTGGTGTTGATGCTGAGTCTCCTCTATTCGACGAGCAAGACCCGGGTCCAAGTCCAACCATGGACAAAGAAGCCCCTACCCCAGCCATCGAGGGTGTTGATCTTACCTCTCAGACAACCCCTGCCGATGCTGGTCCTGCCTAGGAGAATGAGGGCATCTATGTAGAGGGGGATGCCTCTGCTGCTACTGACAAGGGGAAGCTGCCAGCCACCTCTGGGCAGCCTGAGGTTGCTAATTAATCCTCCTTTAAGACTATTTTTGTACTTTTGCTTGTAATTTTTCCATTTCCTGCTCGATGTACTTGACCTTCATTAATGAAATAAAAAGACTTCTTTTTCTAATTCATTGATTGATTTCTCTTTCCCTTGACCTTTTATATCTTGTAATTGACTGATGTAGAAGACTATATTCCTACCACATCTCAATTGGGCAGGACTCTTGGTACCAATGCCAGTCCTCAGGTTCGTCAGGCCTTTGTTAGGCTTTGCAAGTCTCTTAGCTCAAGGAAACAAAAATATAAGGATCAGTCCGAGCTAGTGGATAAGCTGAAGGACAGGCTCCAGGAGATGGAAGGCATTGGTGCCTCTGTACAAGAGGAAGTCAATGTACGGAGAACAAGGTTGCTAGAGGCCACCGAGATAAATCAAGTTGGGGAATTCCTGCAGCAGGAGAATGAAAACCTGAGGAGGGAAGTCCTACAACTTAGAGAGCATGCACCGAGCACTGTTTCAGCGATTCTGCAAGGCTCCTCATCTTCGCGAGCTGGACATACTCCTCCTATGCCGCGAGGTTCCACTCGTCCTCCCCTCCCGCGAACTGGTAGGAGCACCGGGGCAGGAACAGGGAAGCAGAAGAACAGCGGGATAAGGAGATGGAAGAGCTCCGTGATGATGTCTGCCGAGCATATGTAACTGCTGCTGGGCTTCAAAGGGACGTTACTCAATTGAGGCATTTATTCAAGAAGGGTCCTCGACAAGCATGGGCTGACGGTTATGATCAAGGCTGGGTAGATGCTCCCACAAGATTATCCGAGTTTGAAGAACTTTCTTTCATCAGAGGGTGGTTGAGTGCCTTGAAAGAACTCCAGGTCCCGAGGAACTCAGTGTTATTGTATCGTCACAAGATGTCCTCCTCCACTCTGATGCCCAATCCATTCAGGAGGGATGATAGATGGATCCCTATTGATGCTATTCCTCGGCAACTATTAGAGTTGGACGCAGATGAGGCTGTGGAAGAGCTGGTCCCTGCTCCTGATGATGGACGAAGAGCTACGGTGGCAGACTATCTTATTCGGAGGCTTCTCCTTCTTGATTTTTTTGCAAGTTTTTTCTTTTTGATAATGTAAACGCTTTGGGCGAGCTTCGCCGACTAAACGTGTATTATCTTTGTTGTAAATATAACAAGTTGTTATTCTTTTGTCCTTTTTGATAATGTAAATGCTCTGGGCGAGCTTCGCCGACTAAACATGTATTATCACTGTTGTAAATATAAGAGATCAATGAAAAGTTCGTGTTTTGGGCGATTTTTCCGACTAAACGTGTTCATCCAATCTTTTTATATTTTTGCTGCTTCATAATCCTTTTTATTTTGCCATTCAAGTGTCCCCCCAGTCCAGTATAATACCAAAATACCATTATGCCCCATTTTACCTTTTAGGTTGTGTCGTCACACTCCCTCAGGCCTAAGTAGGTCAATTGGCGAGGACACACCTGGTATTGGATGTCTTCATCCGATCAGGATTTTGCTCAACCAAAGTAGGTTTGATGGCCAGTATAAAATCTGGTCGTATTGCCTAAGAATCCTCTGTAGGGCTTTATATATTGCCAAGGGCAAGTCTAAGAGGTCTTTCGTGTTTCATGACGATGACCTGAGGAGGGGTATTCCCCTGCTATATCGACCATTGTGCCTTTGATTTGGAAAAAGATGTGTGATAAAATGCAGTTTACTGATTTCATTAGTAATAAGGAGAATGAACTATTCCTTTCACATAACAAATACAAGAAAAAGATTCAACAATAGAATTCCTTGAGAATTTAAAAATAGAATTTCTTGAGATTAGCTGCATTCCATGCTCGTGGTATCTCTCTGCCCTCCATTGTTTCCAAATGATATGCACCTTGCAAGTTGTCCCTAGTTATTTTAAAGGGTCCTTCCCAATTTGGGCCTAGCTTGTCGTCTGATGACCTTGCTGTGTTGCCCAGGACTTTCCTTAGAACATAGTCCCCAACTTGGAATCTTCTTGGGTTAACCCTTTTGTGGTAATGCCTTGCGAGCTGTTGCTGATAGCTCGTAAGCTTCACCAGGGCCAGTTCTCTACTCTCGTTGGCGAGGTCAAGTTCAGCGAGCAACGCCCCATCATTCTGGCCTTGGTCGATAAGGTCGGATCTCATTGTTGGCAAGCCCGCTTCTGGTGGAATGACTACTTCCATGCCATATGTTAGAAAAAATGGGGTTTCTCATGTTGCTCACCAAGGAGTTGTTCGGTATGCCCATAGGACATGGGGTAGCTCGGTTGCCCATGCGCCCTTGGCTCGCTCTAATCACTTCTTCAATCCATCGATCATAGTTTTGTTGGAAGCTTCTGCTTGCCCATTGCTCTGAGGGTAGGCCACCGAACTAAAGTTGTGCCTGATCCCGTGATCGTTACATAAGTCCTGAAAGGGGCCACTCTCGCATTTTGTCCCATTATCAGTGATGATGGTTCTGGGGATTCCGAATCGAGTGATTATATTCCTCCATATGAATCTTATCATGTCAGCGTCTCGGATGTTTGCCAATGGTTCTGCCTCTATCCATTTGGTGAAGTAGTCAGTTGCAACCAACAGGTATTTACGATTGCCGACAGTAGTGGGTAGTGGTCCCACGATGTCCATCCCCCATTGGGCGAAGGGCCACGAGCTGGTCAAGGATTTTAGGTCGCTGGCTAGTTGGTGGACCATTGGAGCGTGAAACTCGCATTTTGGGCATTTGTGAACATATACTGCGGAGTACTTTTGCATATATGGCCACCAATAGCCTTCCTTCATTGCTCGAAAAGCTAGAGATCTTCCTCCGACATTACTTCCAGAGATTCCTTCGTGAAGCTCGCGCAACACTTGCTCGACATCGCCTGGGTGGACACATCTAAGGTACGGACCGGATAAGGACTTCTTATATAAGTCGCCTCCTCTGGATATGTGAAAGCGAGCAACTTTGACTCTTATCTGGTGGGAGATTTTCTTGTCCTCGGGGAGCGTGCCCTCCTTTAAATAGTCTCTTAAGGTGTCCATCTAGCTGGGGGCTGATCCCACCTGGAGTATTTATTCCACGTTTGGCATCTTGATGTTGTGGTTAATGCTTGGAAAAATGAGGAAATCGATGGGAATGACCCTTTTAAGAGTAGAATCAACTGTCGAGCTTAGGGATGCTAAGGCGTCGGCATGACTATTTTTCCCTTTGGTAAACTGCTGGATGTTGATCTCCTCAAAGCTCGTCATTAGTTTCCTCACCAGGGCGAGGTAGGATTCCATCCTTCGCGTTGTAATCTCCACTTATCTGATTGGAGACTAGTTGAGAATCGCCGAACACCTGTAAACGTTTTGCTCCCAGAATTTGCACCTTTTGGAGATCGACTATTAGGGCTTCGTACTCTACTTCATTGTTGGAGGTTGTAAATCCAAGCCTAATTCCTTGCTCAAGGATGGTGTTTTCTGGGGTGATGAGGACGATGCCTACGCCTGCCCCCTTTGAGTTGGAGGCTCCATCAACGAATAGTTTCCAGGTTTCCACTGTTGTTGGGTTCTCCTTTTGCTTTGTTGGTTGAGGTTGGTCGGGGAGTTCTTCGCCAGTGAATTCGACTATGAAATCAGCGAGGATCTGACCCTTGATAGAGGTCCTTGGTTGAAATTAGATGTCGAACCGGCTGAGCTCGACTGACCACTTAGACAATCTGCCCGATAAATCTTCTTTCCTTAGGATCGCCTTAAGGGGGTGCGATGTAAGGACGATGATAGTATGAGCTTCAAAATAGTGCTTCAGTTTCCTCGAGGCTATAACTAGTGAAAAGGCAAGCTTCTCTAATGGCAAGTACCTTTGTTCGGCGTCTAATAAGGCCTTGCTCGCGTAGTAAACGGGGTGTTGGATTCCTTCGACCTTGCATATTAATTCCGAGCTGGTTGTGTGACTGGATACCGAGAGGTATAGGTACAAAGAATCCATTGGTTGTGGTATGACAAGCAGCGGTGGAGAGCTTAAGTAAGACTTGAGCTCGTCCAATGCTCGCGAGCAGTCCGGGCTCCATTCTATTGGTTTATTCCCTTTTAGAAGCTGGAAAAAAGGCTTGCACTTCTTGGAGGATTTGGAAATGAAGCGATTTAAGACAGCGAGCATTCCAGTGAGCTTCTGCACGTCCCGGACTGTTCGAGGTGGTTGTACCCTGTTGATTGCATCGATTTGGTCCTAATTAGCTTCTATTCCTCTCTTGCTGACTAAGTATCCAAGAAATTTTTATGACTGGACACCGAAGGAACACTTGCTTGCATTAAGCTTCATTCGATACTTCCTGAGGATTTCGAAGGTCTTTGACAGGTCTGAGAGGTGATTTTCCTTCTTTTTGCTCTTAACGAGCATGTCATCGATGTAGACCTCCATTGTGTCTCCCATTTGATCCTTGAACATTTTTGTGACCAGCCGCTGGTAGGTTGCCTCTGCATTCTTGAGCACAAATGGCATGACTTTGTAGCAATACAACCTAACCATCGTGATGAACACCGTTTTGTCCTGGTCTGGGGCATACAAGGGGATCTAGTGATATCCCGAGTATGCGTCCAGGAAACTCATTCGCTCGTGAGCTGCAGTGGCATCTACTAGTTGGTCTATCTTTGGGAGGGGGAAACTATCCTTTAGGCGTGCTTTGTTGAGGTCAGTGAAGGCGATGCAAAATCTCCACTTCCCATTGTTCTTCGGAACTACTACTGGGTTGGAAAACCACTTGGGGAATTGTACTTCCCGTATGGATCCTGCATCCAGCAGTTTTTTGACCTCCTTTTCGACCGCTTTACCCTTCTCAGGTGCAGTTCTTCGTGCCTTCTGCATGACTGGCTTGAACATGGGGTCGACGTGCAGCTGATGGCAGACCATATCAAGATCAATGCCAGGCAACTCGTATGGTTCCCATGTGAAAACATCTACGTTGTGTCTCAGCAAGGTCGTCAACTCCTTCTGTTCTTGATCGGTGAGAGATTCTCCAATCAAGAAGACTCTGCTACTGTCACCAACTTTGACTATAACTTCTACCAGGTCCTCGATGACACGCTCGGAGGGGAGGAGCCTGGTCTCCTCTACTCCTGGTCTTCCATACTTTAGTTGCTATTTAGAAGGTATCACACCCTCTTCAACTTCTTCGCTAGGTTGACCGGCCTTCTTCTCTGGCTTTGGTCAGATGGATGCTATGAAGCACTTACTTGCATCGCTTGGTCGCCGTGGATCTCCATTACTCCTCGCTCGGTTATATACTTGAGCTTCTGATGGTAGGTCGAGGAGATCGCCTTCATTGTATGAAGCCATCCTCTAGCGAGTATGGCCTAGTATAGTGATTCGATGGCAACTATCAAAAACTCAATCATCTTGGAGACGTTCCCAGCACGAACTGGCAACACTATATTCCATAGGGGCATGGTCATTTTCCCAGTGAAGCCGACCAAAGGTACAGTAGCTTCTTTTAGGTCGGCGACGCTCAACTTCAATTTCCTGAACAGGTCGAGGTACATTACTTCGGTTGAGCTTCCTTGATCGACGAGCAACTTGTCGATGTCAAAGTTGGTTATCCTGAGTGTATTGACCAGGGCATCATGATGTGGGGTCCTTACTCCCATCAAATCTTCATCCGTGAAAACAATATGCTTGTTATAGTTGACATCCTCTGCTCATCAACACTTTCCTGACTGTGATTTTGCTGGATCGATTTGAAAGGCCTGCATTACCGCTGTAATTTTTTTCATCTCCATTCGAGCTGAGTTCCCTTGTATCTGCTTGACGTCAGATACTCCATGAATTACGGTGAACTCATGTCCAGCATCATCCTCCAGCACTTTGTCGGGTCTCATCTCTTTGTTGGCAGTCACTTTCTCTTCCCTTTTCTCCACAAAGTTGTTCAAATGCCCGGACTGTGCCAATTTTTCGAGGTGAGACTTAAGAGCTTTGCAGTGCTCGGTCTTGTGGCCTCCCTCTTTGTGAAAATCGTATCTCAACTCATTGTTCCTCTTCGAGGGATCTCCCCTATCTTCCTGGGCCACTTGATGAATGGCTCATCCTTGATCTTCGCGAAAACCTTGTAAATTGGTTCTTTGAAGATGGTGTTGACCGCCTGGAATGCTTTCGATGCGTCCTGGTTCCCTCCGTTTTTGGAACCATTTTTGCCCCCGTTCTTTCCTCCTTTCCTCTGGTTCTCAGTTTTCTCACCTACCTTGGTAGTGAGCTTAGCTCGATCGTTTTCTCCTGTATTAGAGCGGGTGACATCTTCCACCTTTGCGTATTTCTCGATTCGGGCCATAAGGTCGTCAATAGTCATAGCTTCCTTCTTCGTCAGGGATTGGTAGAGGAGGGAAGAATTAGGGAGCCCAATTTTGAAGTAAGCCACTGCCACCTCCTCCGCGCAGTCCTCGATCTCATTGAATAACTCCCAGTACCTCTTCGCGTATTCTCGGAGGGTCTCTTGAGGCGTTTTCTTCATTGTCAATAGAGCATCCATCCTTTTGGGATGGGAGCTACTGGTAATGAATCGGTCCGTAAAGAGTTCGGCTAGGGATTTGAAATTCCTGATCGGCCGGTGCGGGAGACTTTTGAACCACTTCTGTGCTACATCATGAAGGCTTGAGGGGAAAATACGGAACATCAAGGCATCCCGATGACTCCAGAGGGTCATGGACTGTCGGTATTGCCTGACGTGATCGATGGGATCAGTCTTTCCGTCGTAAATCTTGAACCTTGGAATAGCAAATTTCTTGGGAGCTTGCTCCTCCTCGATTTATCTTGTGAAAGGTGACTTCATCTGGGGTTTGAGAGCTCTCCTCGCGACCTCTCTAGTTGATCTTGTTCCGTGGTGAGCGGGATGCTGGTCCATCTCCCTGCGGACCATGTTTCGTATGTTCTCGTCGCTGCGAGCAAGGCTCTAGTGGCGGCGAGCTCTTCGCAGCTGTTCGCGGTGGTCATTGTCCGACTCGCCTCCTTCGTCCCTTTGAGATTATCGCCTAGGGCTAATTCCTCGGCTGCGAGGCTTGCTCTCCTGAGGGCTAGGAGTGCGATATGGGCATCTTCGATTATCAGGGCAAAGCTCCCTTTCTAGTCTTTCCAGTCTTCTTTTCAAGCGAGCATTCTCAGCCTTGTATCTGCGAGAAGACTCCCTCTGCTCGTGCAGCCTTGCCTCGTACGCATCAATCAACCCTTGATATCTACGTGGACCTAGCTGGTCCCTGACTCTCTTCTGAAGCTGGTCTTTCCAAGCGATCTCTCTGATCTGAGCGTCGGACTTCAGACCTAATCCTGCGAGGAGCAGGTGGCTCTTGAATATCTCCTACTTGGGGGGCATTGCTGCTGTGACCAGACATCTTAACTTCCTTTATTGATGTGGGCTCCTCTCAGGGAAAGATGAACGCTTCCCACAGACGGCGCCAATTGTAGGGGCAATTATTATGCAACACAAATAAATATGAGAGAAATATTATCAAGACGAGAATAAGGAATACAGGATGCCAATCACACAACAAAGGATGTACGTGGTTCAGCCAAGATGTGCCTACGTCCACGGTGGTGCAGTCGATATTATTTGTATATACTCCAGAGAGTAATTACAGAGAATACAACTTGTCCTTTTGCCCCAGACCTAGGGTTTAATATATATATATATGTGCATGTAGATGAGTGGGGGTGATGGGTTCCTCCACGTTTTCCATTTCCCCCATAACGTCCCTTCATGGGATTGTGGGGGGAGACCGGATCAATTATAAAAGATGAGGGGCCTGGACTTTGAGCCGCCAGGACTAGGCTACTCATCCAGGCCCATAGTTCTGAATTTCGGGTACCCACACTCATAACCCATAATTATGACCTTTGTCCTTATTTTTCGTTATCTAGTTATCACGTATAACATTTTTGTCTCTTATTCTCAATTTGTGGGATTATTCCAACTTATCAAATGACACTCGTAAATTCCTATACTCCCAAGTGTAAATTTTAGTAGGTAACTCATTTATTTTTCCAATGTAATTACCTTACATGTCTCCCCCTTTTATAAATAATTCCATCGTCCTTTATGTGTAAACATCCCCGAAGAATGTAAATCTCGTCTTACCTTAAAGGTTTCATATTTCTAATAAGTCCTACTGGTCTTCTTTATCTCCCAAAATATTTGAATAAGGATGTCCAAGGATTATTACACATTTAAATTAAATTCAACTATGTATAAGGGGAATTATTAATCTGCGAGGAGGGGTCGATCGATCGATGGCAGGGGCTCGATCGATCGATGTGTCGATCGATCGACACTCCTGGTTCGATCGATCGATCAAACAGGTATCGGCAATTCTGCAGATTAACAGTTACGGGTTCTATCATCCAACATCATCCAAATCCATATTTTTAACACCCAAACTCCCATAAATTCATACTACAAACATTATAAACCTAAATTAAACATCTTCTACGTAAAGCATGCGAATTCCATCAATATCCAGGGATTAATAGGCTAAAACTTATGTAATTCTCATGAACCCTAGAAATTTCTTTAACTTTGTTCTAATCAAACTTTTACAAGAATTTCTACTTCTAATTCATCATAAATCCGTGGTTCAACCTCTACATATGAAGGGGATTTCTAGATTATCATTTATATCATTACTACATGCAATTTTCCTATCTCCAACATAGGTTTTCTTCTATGAAACTCATCCTAATCCACCCTAGACTAACATGAGTGATGCATTAACGAAATTAAGAACGATAAATACTTGCTTGGAGTTTTTTGTTCTCTGATTTGTGAGAGAAAAAGGTGTGGTTGTGATCCCCTTCGCGCGATCTACGATTTGGCGGCGACGACAGTGTAACCGGAGGGTTTTTTGGCCTAAAACACATTGGCAAGCTCTCTCCTTCCTTCTCTAATGGCTGCCACTTGTCTTTGGTTGTGTTATCCCTAGAAGACAACCTTAGGCATCTGATATATCCTTTGCAAATTCGTGGGTTTAATTTCCCAAAATTACAAAAATGTCCAAAATGCCCTCCCGGGGTACTAATTAACCCTAAAAACGCCCCGAGACCCAAACTAAACCCCCGGGTACCCTTTTCTGACTATCTCGACCCTTCCGGACACTTTGGCGCACTCAAAACGACCATATGAGCAACTTATAATTTATTCACTTTTATTAATCAATATTAATTCTCGACACAACACAGGCGCGTCCCGACTTATAATTTCCAAAATTGTCATTTTATTCACTCGTGACATTTAATAGAACCAATATCATATATTAATTTGCTCATTTGTAATATTCAATAAGTTTCCCATACTTACTAACTCACATCACGTTAGTAATTATAAAAATTTAATTAATTTCCAGATTTATAATAAATTAATAACTCACATTAAATTTAATAAATCCCCAAATTTAGAAAGCATAAGAATACGGGGTATTACAAAAGTAAGGTTTCAAGTTAAAACATGCAATCAAAGTATCAAAGTAAAAAATAAATATACCTACACAGCTAGAGCTACACCTCCTTAAGTACTATTTTTTCGATCAACCTAGAAACTTGAAATGCCTCATTCCTTAGCTTTTCTTTACATCAACTCTTCTTACAAGTGTATTCTACTTTTGAAGTGTGTGATATCGTGTTAAAGTGTGTGTCTAAAAAATGTATATCAACATGAACAACTCACTCACACTTACACAACAAGTCTTACAAATTATAGAGAATATTTTGTATGCCTTTGATTTTCAAACTGAAAATATCTGGAAAAAAAATTAGATCCGATGTAGATCTTTTAAAAAAATAGATCTAAAGATTATTTATCAAAAAGATTTTACAAACTGTAAAATCAAGTAAACAGGGTCAGATCAGAAGATGCAAAGAGTTTTTAATTTGATATTCTTCGTTTTCAAATCAAACGAAGTGGATCTAACAGATTTTAAAGTATATTTTAAGAGCCAATAGAAAATAGCGTTTATAGTAAGATATTTTTTAAGAAAATATTTTTAGAAATAGACCTAACAACCTAGAGTGCATAAATGCATCACTTTTTGCAAGATCCTAGATTTTATGCATTACTTTTTGCAAGATCCTAGATTTTATGAACTAAAATCAAGTCCCTAACTCGTGAAGACTGTTCTTAGGAGAAACGAGTATAAGAGGAGTTTTGAAAAATAAAAAATTATTGAAGAATCTTAAAAGGTCACCTCTCAAAAATGAAAGTGATAAAAATTTGGAAAAATTAAAATAGGATTTATCAGAGATGTTTTTATTTTAAAAATTAAGGATTGAACCTTTTAGTTTGTTTAAAAACCCTAATCTAAACTTTTGGTTTTTGAAAAACAAATTTCTCTCAATTTTTAGAGTTTTTCTCTTTCTATCTCTAAGATCCCCTCTCTTTCTCTCTCTATCTTCCCTCTTTCTATAATGACAAAAGTCTCAAAATGCAAAGACAAGGGTCATTTAAATAGGAAAGGTAGAAAGTTATAGAATGATTGAGACAAATGGACGTCTCATATCAAATGTACCATTTAAACCAAATCTAATGGTTGATAATGAATCTTATAGGTTAAGATCAACGGTTTATAGACGATTATAGGTCCCCTTATGTGATTAGTCTAAACAGGTAAGACAAGGATCAATGCAAGATTCAATTATGGCCTATTAAATGAAATCAACGGTTCAATTTAATCCTCAAATATGTGAGTAACAATAAACACAGTTTCAACCAATAAGGAACAAGCATGTGGCCTACGGGTGTCACCTTCTCACAAGGTTTAAAATGCCTGTTCATGAGGCTATTAATAGATTTAGTAATTCCTAGTTTGCTCCCGATGTGATTTTAAAAGCTCTAATTACGGACTAGAACAATTTCCTAAAAATTCATTTTAAGTCCAAATATTTTTAAAACTTATTTTTAAAGAGTTTTAAAATACTTAAAAAATTATAAAAATTCCAAAAACATAATTAGGACACAAAAATCCAATGTGTGTGTTAGTATTTCCTAAAGTGTGCCATTTTATACATTTTATATACCACATGAGACTATCTGGATGATGGTGATTTAGATGCTCTTAGCTTGAACTTTGCAGTACCTTTAAGGGGCTCTTAGCAATCTTAAAACTATTTTGTCTTCATATGCAAACTAGTTGAAAAGTCAATACGATGCAGACTCCAAGTAGGTCAACTATATAGGGTGTTTCATTAATAACATTTTCATTATATTTATAGGACACACAATAATTTTGTTATAAAATTAATCCTTAAAAGTATATAATACCAAAAATGTCCTTTTACCATATTAAAATACAATTATTTAAGTACCTCTTTCATTTTCTTAGACCCATAGTCTACTTTCGAAAGGACAATCAACTTTATATATATATATATATATATATATATATATATATATATATATATATATATATTCCTTATTTTATTTGTCTTTCATTTACTTGTTTGCATTAATCTAACTCCCCCCATCTTTTGTTTTGCTTCGAATGAGGTTTTTATTTAAAAACACAATAATAAATCCATTTTTCTTTTTTAAATTGGACTAAGAATGTTACTGAACCTCTATTCATCGAAACTCTTTTCACTATTACTCTTTTACCGAAGTGCAAAATTAATTTTTAATTGTCAAAGTTTTATACCTTATACTTGATATTGATATTTTTGATGTAATGGTACTCTGCTGCTAGTTTACAAAGTTATATTTTCATTATATTCTTTACAAAATAAAATTTGTATTATTAATAGAACAACCTTTTTTCATATTGTAATATTTAAAAGAAAATCAATATGCAGCAAATTATATTTTTTATGAAAAGAAAAATTGAAGGATATAAATTATTAAAAACGACTAGAGAACAAAAAAAAGGACATTACAAATTTCATTTTTCACTTTGAAAAATTAGTACTAGTGGTTGTACTATATTGATGAAAGTCCGACGACATCCATAGTTTAATGTTTGAAAAGACTATAATATTAGTATAGTTGTTTTTTTAATAAAACACATAATTTTAAGGGATAAAATAGGCGATAGATTTGCTAAAAAGAAACTTATAAATATTGCATTTCAAAGAGATTATGTTTTTATTTTATTGCGGACAAAAAAAATGCGTATAAATTTTAGAAAAGAAAAGTTAGTTGTCCTAAAACCATAATAGAAGTTTAAACTTAAATATTTTTTAAGGTCAAAAGAAATATGGACCATTTTCCCAGAAGAAAATTTTAATTTTATAAAATCATAAAATAATTCTAAACGTATATAATTTTTTTATTAAGGAAAAAAAATAGGGATCGTTTTTATAAAAATAAAAGTTTATTACCAAGCGCAAATGGCCTTACGGTTTAGACGAACGATCAGTCGAAAACCCCCGGTTCAGAGACCATCAGGTGCTTTTGAGCACTATTTGACTTCGATAAACTCCCAGACCTGAGAGTGGCTCATAGATTCTTCAAGGGATCTAAATTCCTTTTCTAACAGTACCAACCGTGCACATTTTGGACTTACGGTCTGTATTTTATGCCCGCTTTTTCGAAAAATCAGTTTCGAGCTCCCTATAGGCACCCTAACTATGAGGAGGGTGTACTTTTCCTTGCTTAGAAAGGAAGGAACTATACTGATAGGCAAACCAGGGGCCATGTCGATCGGCACCCCCTTAAACCTAAACTCCACTACAAAAGGGCCATAACCTCATCGTTGGAAAGTGGTCCCTTTAAGCAGTTAATAAACATTCTCCTCGAATTCATAGCTTTATATTTAAAAAAAAATCAATTTTACAATATTCTCTCACGTAAATTCCTTACCTCACTTAGTTACCAACTACATCCTATCATATTAGCTTCATACCACTACAAAAATCAGCAAACGTACATTCTAAATTCATCAATAAAGATCTATCAAGGAGGTTCATCCCTCATTCTTTTATAGTTTTATTCATTCAAGTGCTATTATTCACCTTATTCTCATTTTGTGACACCATATAGTTTTGTTTCATTATCCTACATCAAATAATTTTCATTTTTTATTACTAGTATTGGACACAACTTATTTTCATATAAAATAAAAAAAAAAGCGGGTTTTTCATTAATTTCGAAAGTAAGACTTCCATTTTCCCACACTTTTGCACTTGAATACAAGTCTCTTAAAAAATACACAAGAGGAGTCATACATTTGGAATTATGGGTTGAACCCAACCCCTATGCTATTTTTTAACAACGTGGACTTTGATGTCCCTTGGGCTACATAAGCGTCTTGACCCAATCCCGAGATTTAAGTCCTCCCTTTTTATTTCATATCTTTTATATTATATTATATCTATTTTTTGACCCTTAGACTCCTATATATCTGTGTCTCATCCGACGTTCACATTCGCTCTTTTATAGAGACTTGTGATTCAACAAACACTCATATCTTATGTTTATGATTATTTTCGGGTACATTCCTACGGATGAATCTTCTCCGTCCATTCCGTGATGTGAGTCAGATAATTCCATTCTCATCATCATCCTTTCCTTAATCCCATCACATGGGTTGGCCACATTGATTCTCACTTTCCATTCAAGTCTATTATATATAATATTATCATTCAACTTTAAGTCCTTGAAATCTCTCCTAATAATTTCCTCCCAAGACAGCTTAAGGAGGACCATTTCTCCTTTACCCTCTATTTTCAATAATATTCCTCTTTTTATAGGTGCATTTGTTGGTCTATGCAACACATGTCCGAACCACCTAAGTCTTCTTTCTCTTAGTTTATCACTAATGGGATCTACTTCCAACTTTTCTCTCACATAATGGTTTTTAATCTTGTCTTTTTAATTAATTCCTATAATTTATGTTTTTTTCTTTGAAGACGAACACTCTGCTCCATAAAGGGTCGCTGGTATAACAACTGTTCAATAAACAATTTCTCTTAATTTATTAGTTATCCTCTTATCGCAAAATACCCCTTTTTCTTATCTCCATTTCATTTAACCAGTCGATGTTCTACCCGTAACATCCTCATCATTATCTTCATTACTTTGTATCACTAAACCTAAATAGTCAAATTTATTAGTTTGGTTTATCACATTTTCTTAAATCTTTAACATTATGCTATGAGACATATTATTATTAAATTTACATTCCATAAATATAGTTTTATTTCTACTGATTTTTAGTCCATTAGACTCCAAGGTATTTCTGAAGACATATACTCTCACCGCTATGGCATCCTTTGAAGTGTCTACTAAAACTATATCATCCGTAAATAACATACACCATGGTACATCTTCTTGTACTCCCTTAATAATCTCATCTAATACTATGACAAATAAATAAGGACTTAAAGCCGATCTTGGATGTGGAACCACTTTAATCATAAAATCATTAGTTTCTCCACAAATGGTTCTTACTCTAGTCTTTGTGTTGTCATACATATATTTAATGACTTTAATATATAACTCATAGGAATTTTTTTCCTCTTTAAATCCCGCTATATTATATTCCTAAGTACTCTATCATATGCCTTTTCTAAGTCTATAAAGACATTGTGTAAATTTTTATTCTTACATCTACATTTCTCTTGTCCATTAACTATCTTAATAAGTGAATAACTTTTATAAATTATTCCTCAGACCCTTCGAATAAATTGGTTTAGCATGCATCAGGTTGACCTTGATGCGACAACACACTTTTTTAGGTTTTCAGCAAAATAGGCCAATGACTCTATCTATCCGTGTTATCCCCATTTGATGATGACCAATTTACATCCGAGGCTAGACCGTGAAGATTTTAACACGAGTGGCAGAAAGAGGACCTCCATATCTTCGAATCCCGAAACGTGAAAGGCTAAAAAAGAGGAGAGAGAGAGAGAGAGAGAGAGAGAGAGAGAGAGAGCATTTTTTCTTCCTTCTTCTTCCCCTCGTCACGACTTCGAGGCCCGAGCCCACATCAAAGGAATCAAATCTAGATGGCTATAGTGGAGACCCTGCTGGGGACGTTATAGGACTAGAATCTATTTCTACATGGGTGTCATTCTTTACTCTCCTATTTTTCTACATGTGTACATATTCTCCCACTTATACGTTCCCTATACTCCTTTGCTTACTTTTTGTATATTTATCTCATGCTTATCTCTGCCATGCACTCTTCTCATGTACATATCACTCTTCACTCACTTGTACATGCTCACCATGCTTCACCTTTTGTTCACTTGTATATATTCCTCATGATCACTTCACACACTTACACTTGTATATAGTCTCACCTTTACTTACATGCTCCACGCACCACTTGTAGATTATCCATACTTAGCTTCACTAACACATACCCTAACTTCTCTCACTTGTATATAACTCGATGCTCACTTACACATCTCACACACCACTTGTATATGATCCACGTATAATCTCTCACTAACACACACCTTCACTTGTGTAACGCCCCGACCCTGATTTAGGGCTTACCCATGGTCAACCCGGTCCGACTCGAATGTTAGGTGTGAACTGCGATGAGATAACCTAAATAATGTTGCTAGTCCATTTTTGTTTTATTAACATTTCACTAGTTTAACATGGAATTCAAATGTATATTAAACTACGTGAGGTACTCGTGGGAAGCTCCCCTGAAATCCAAGCATACGGAGCTACCAATGTAAAATAAAAGAATACTTACCTGAGTAAAGCTCTCAAAATACAAAACCACATACAACCTGCCGTAATGAGGAAGAGGGAATGAACTGAAAGACAAGTGAGAAAATACAACAATGTAATATTGAATCGAATGGAAAAAAGAGAGTCTCTAACACATTAAGTCTGCATGCACATGCAACTACTTCATATATATATATATATATATATATATATATATACACACACACACACACATACTAGGGTATGCCTGTGCCTGAAGGCATGACGTAAAATTTTGAAAGTGTACATCATTGATAGGATCATACGGCGTATTTAGTTTGCAATAAATAAATGTTCTTTGAAATAACCTAGGTTACTAAGCTATTACTTTAAAAATTGGGCAATTTTTGAATCATATAAAATTAAGTCAAAATATTTTTTACAACACAATTGTAGAAAATTTAAAATTTTTGGGACAATAGTAATAGTCCATCTTGGACCTCATATAAGCAAAATAATTTAAGTAAAAAAATTATGACATAACTAAGTGTAAACAATTTACGAAATTTAGATAGAGTTTCTTTTATTTGTAGGACTATCCACCCTGTTTATAAAATAAAAATTACCTAAACAACAACAATAGTCATTTTCACCAATTTCACCAGTAAAAATGATACCTTATATTTGGGTATCAACAATAAACTCCTATACAATCAATAAAATTTGTACCGTTGAAAGGATCCGCACTGATACCTACACAGGTTGACTACCCAAGGCCAACTGCAGTCATAAGTCAATGTGCCAGATCGAGAGACAATTTCGATACACCCTCATTTGTGGATGTAGCCAGGTATAATTACAATTTTGCATTCTCTGGGTTTAATGATATTAGGGTAGTTTGGTCCAAATAGTTGAGTTTTTAACTTCTTTTATAATTCCAATTCCTTCTGTGATGCACACAACCAAATTTCAGCCTCCATTGCCTCAGAATAGCTGCTGCTGCAAAAGGTGGAGGGACATAAATCATGGATGCATTAGCCTTTGTGTTAGCCTTCTCTTCTTCAACCGAGTTGAAAATTGGGTGTCCCAAGTGCTATGTTCCACCTTTTTTGGGGGGTAACACTTCCAACCATCTTAGTGTCTTACTCAATGGCTTGTTCGTTGTGTTCTTTGTGGAATGACGTGAGTGTTTTTATCAACGAATCAAATAAGAAAGATCTATTGTTAGGCTGTAGATTTGAGGATAGATTTGTGATGAGTTTCATTTGGTGATCTGACTGGAGCCTGATACAAAGGAAAAAAAAGAATGAAAGAAGATGTCATTGATATGACCAAACATCCAACCCAAAAAGTATACAAAAAAATGTCGATCTGTTTATTATTACAAAAAAAATGTTCATCAGTTACCCAACTCATGTAACAGTTACATAACTCATGTAACATAAAAGGGTTTTAGTTGTTGATTTATCCATTATCAAACTAATGGTTCAAATTTTTTTATTATCAGATGCACATTATCGAGTAAATAACTGTATAGTTTATATGTCGGATAACTGAAGTATGAGATTGAAAGAAGCATTGAAAACGTACAACTAAATATTGATTATGAGTGTGATAATTCTCATCAGCTCCAACTAATCTCATAGTCCATTACCAAGTCAAGTCCTTCCAATGGATAAAAATCTAAAAAAAATGGTAAATCAAGGAGTAATTCATAACCAATTTAATAGGCATTTGAACAGTAATCTATAATAGAAGTAAGGGATTTCATTCAATCATCGAACCCAATATTAAAATGTTAAATAACATAAAGGAATAAATAGACAAAAACATTCAGATTTCACAACTCAAGAATTAGGTATCAACTAAAGCTAAAATTAGAAACTAAAGATACTAAAACTGAACCGAAAGCTAATTTCTTACATACTAAACAATGAGGTGTTATTTTCATTAGTTCAAAAAATTGCTAAAGAACGTGTGTTATTATCTATAGCATGTGAAGTAAAATAAATTGAGTGAATAAAAAAATACAAACATTAACTAATTTTTCACATGAAAACGATAGCACAATGAAGGTTGGTGTCCAGTCAAACAATATACATGAATATCAAAATACATAACCAGAATTCATGAATGAAAATGAGGTACCAAAAATCAAATCACAAAAGAGGAATACCTGTAATTGTACCTTAATCTGACCACGCATTCAACGCACAAAATTAAAGAAGTTCTGAAACCATTCATATTCATATTCATTCTGAAACCACGTGAACAACTCATCAAAACTATCCAACTATGATTAGCACATCAAAACCATCTAGGAAAAAACTACAAACAAAATAAAGCTGATATCATCCAGAACCATCCAACATATGTTGTCAATCTACCTTTATAAAAAGAACTCAACAAAATTTTTGGGACGAAACCATATAGAACTACATTGACCATAAAATCATATTAAGTAAACTGAAAAATAGAGATGCCCTGAAATAAACTTGAACAAAGTACAATGGTTGGTAAATAGATTCCAACTTTACTTTCAAATAATTCCAAATTCTCAATTTCTCTATCAATGATAAACTAAAAAACACACACAGTGGCAATAAAAAGTGAACACCTGTAATGTTCATAATATCCCTCTAGTGTGTGAATATTAATTAGAGATGTGATAAGGGTACGCTCAACACAAAGATAATATCTTGTTTGACCTAGGAGATGTGTAGTACACCATTTATAACACCTTAAAGTTATGAGATGGTTGAAGCTGTGAGATAACTAACTTTTCCTTTTTTTAAAAAAAAAAAAATAATCTCGTTGAAGCTAGGAGATGTAATGCATTTAGGCCCAAAATCTAATTAAAAATAATGGCACTGATCGAGTAAGGCATCTAGTGAACATACAAAACATATAAACTGACACTAGTAACTATTAGAATGCCAAACCACTAAACTTATATGAGAAGATTACCTGTTCATTAATTTCATTATACTTCTTTTCTGCTTCATTCTTTTCTCCTTCTAGCCCTGACTTCCCTATGTCCCACTTGGTCTTTACTTCATTCCGTAGAAGGATATGCAAGGTATATCAAATCAGAATATAAGTTGAAGAAAGAGGTAAACCTATGACTAACAAGAACTAAGGCATCATAATGTGTCATAATTTGAACTATATATGTTAATAATGAACTGTGTTTTAGGAATTGTGGTTCATCATATTCCTAGCTTGCAAGTTGAAATAAGAGTTAGAAAATAAGAGACTAAGTTAAAATAAGGAGATTCTGACTCCACATATAAAACTCCTGTTTCACATAGTTGACAAATTCCAGAAACAAAATACCTGAATCGACATAAATCTGACAAAATCGAACATTTGGGAAACTATTGTCTTTCTAAGAAGGTATTAGACCTATTTATTTCTATATAGTTTCAGTTAAAAAACAAATGAAAACCCGAATCACATGTCCATCAAGTGTGGCAGGCTGCTACTGATTTTTATGAAGAAAAAGGAAAGAATGTATCAAAGTTAGCAATGCAATACAACTTATTGAATAAAGACATTTCTTCGATACCGGTGGAAATGAACTCTGTTAAACAGGTTGAGATAAATGTGGCTGCTTCTATAGACCTTGCGTTGACTGGTAAAGATGAAAAACACTCTCTAAGATTGAAAATATTTTGAAACCTTTGAAGAATCAGACATGGCCTAGTGGTATTCAATAGAGTTGATGTTTATTAAACAAACATCCTTTAAGGAGCCACAACCAATTGTTGTCCACCCTATAACCATGGGCCCCAGTGGTTCATAAATTAAACTCCCATTAAATTTATTAAACAACTAATATTCCATATATTAAAATCATGCGTTAGAATACCTCTTGCTTAGAGAAAACACTAAAGTTAGTTGATTTATGATTCAAATGTGGACTGGCTTAATGGTGTTATTCATTAGAATCTATATATCATATGTAAACTTGTTTTAAAAAAAAACGGAATAATGTTAGGAGTTGAAATAATAATAATTACGAACCTTCAAAGCAAGCAATACCCAATTTGCCTTAAGATCGTGCATCTGAAACCAAGAGGGCAAGGTCGAATTGTACTAATCCGCAACTGAAGTAGCAGAGTATCCACCCTTATAAAGTGCAAAATCTTCTTGTTAATACTTCTCATTGCATAGGTGACAATGCTATACATATTGTTACATATAGGAAAAAAAGAAAATACCTCCATTAATTTAAGCATGGCTAATGTGCTATAAAATTTTACCATCTCACTAAACAATAGCACTATGTAACCAAATAGTATGTTTCAAAGTTAATTTAAGAATGAGTAACGTGCTGGAAAATAGTTATACCTAAAGAACACATAGAGTGCTCTTATTCACACTTTTAACAGACCCAATAACTAATTTCTTAAATTAAAAACTCTTACATTTTGATAGGCTAAAAATAGTCATGTTCCTTGAAAAGAAAATGTTAAGGAAATATAGTAAAACATCCAATTAATTGATTAATCAAATGCAAGATAATATAATGTAAAGATAAAAAGAGATCTTTAAATAATTAAACCCCAAAATCCAATCAATGTGTGGCAAAAGAAATTAAGAGAAAAATAACATTCTACATACAGTTGGTGGTGGTGGTTAACCCTCATAACCTTAAATATAACATAAACAATGAATCGTCAAATTTAATAGGTAAACATCAAGGAAAAAGAACTTACATAACAAATTACATGTCCATAAAAACTCTAAAATTTAAAAATAAAAAATAAAAAATGACTAAGAGATATATTGAGTACCTGAGATAGGGGAGGCTCGAAAGAGACGGGCGAGACTGCCCCAACACAAAGAGTACCCAATAGATCCTTAAGTCATGCAAAGGAACAAATATAAACAAAAAATTAGTACGTCTAGAATAAAAATAAACTAAAATAAGACCTTCACACAACCAATTTGAAGTTTAGTAAAAAGTAACTTAATATCAAAACAACCAATTTGAAATAACCAAATTAGAACACATATACTAAAAAGTAAAAGCTCTAGTTTTTTAGGTAGCATGTTTTCAAAATTGACACATAGACGGAGAAATAAAATAGAGCAAGTACCTTAGTTTGCTCAAAAAATAGAAACAACGCCAGTTTAGGGGGAGTATGTCAATGAATATGACAACAATCGGGGGTGTATGTCAATGAATATGAGCAACACAACTAGGGTCAACAAAAATAATATTTTTTGTCACAATGCTTTTAAAAATTAGGTGATACCGCTTCGTATCACTGAAGACGTTGCTGAGTGCACACCATTGTATAAGAAGAATATTCAAACCTAAAACCAGGTAAACACAATAAAACCAAAAATTAAAAGTTAAAACTCTTTTAATAAATAGAATGCGCTTCAAAGACCATGAAGGCATTTCTTGTAATTTCACAGAACAACCACGAAAAAGATCAAGAATCACAAAAAAAATGAGTAAATGAAGAGAAAAAACCGAAATAACAACTTCTTTTACTAAATTAATTTTAAAATAAAATAGAGGAACTTAAGCAAAACTATCATTTTAGATCCAATACTAAACATTGTTTTACCTACAAAGAACTATAGCAATCCAAATATCATTTGATGACCATAGACGCCTTACCTCATGTGGCAAGTAAATAGTTATAAGGTATGGTGCTGGGGTATAATGCAGTCTAACATTTTAAGAATCAAAGTGGAATGGATAGTGGTGAAAAAATCACCTGAACCGTAGAAGCATCCACCTTGTAAACAAAAATCTCAAACTTGAAACGCATATGAAAACATGTATATAACTTACACTTTATCTGTAACCCATTTAAAAACCACCCAATATGAAACCAATATGAAATCTAACATATATGAATCCGTGAATAGAAGAAGTGTCTATGAAAAACATACATTTACTTTACTCCATATGTACAGTGAACCCAAGGACCATAAACCCCCCCAAAAAAACTTCTTCAAAAGAAATAAGTTTACATGTTCAAATTTGGGGGTTTTAAATATATTATTATGCAACACCAAAAGAGTCAATCCCTAAAATGAAACAAACCACGCGATAAATAGATTTAAAACCAAGAGGGGTCTTCTATTTGAAGAAACGCTAGATATAAAACCAAGAAAACCCAAAACCATTGATGTGTATTTAGGGTTTACAAAATGTAAACTAAACAAAAGTATTAGGGTTTAATATTCATACCTCATCGAGAAGAGAAGACGGGGTGAGAGAGAGAAAGAGAGCAGTGATCGACGATATATATATATATATATATATATATATATATATATATATATATATATATATATATAGAGAGAGAGAGAGAGAGAGAGAGAGAGAGAGGTGGAAGGGTTTGTTACCAAGAGAGAAAGAGAGTGAATGTCGAAACAGGAAAGGTTGAAATGTTGGGTGAGTTGAGGGTTGATGGTGTTTATATACTAAAATATCCTTGATATCGAATTAAAGTAAGGAGGTGGAAGAAATTTAGAGAGTGAGAAAAGGGGGAACTCAAATATATAAGGGGCAAAATAGGTATTATAGGATTAATGTAACTTATGACATACGTGATATCTTTTTGTGACGTCACATGAATAGTGCACATGTTTTATCCCTTATTGTATATATACACACACACACACACACACACACACACACTTTAATGCATGAAACTATTTTATTCCAAAAACGTTAATTGTCTCGATCAATTCACCTAAATCTTATAAAAGAATCCCTTTTGACTTGACTTGACATTTATTTCTTGATTTAATGCACCCGATCAAATAGTTTGAACAATACCTTTTTATGTAGGGAAAAGCACCTCCTTTATTAAAATCACCCATTTATCACACCAATTTTACCTCATTATATTCCTTGAAAATTACATTTTAACACACCTAACACTGTGCTGGAAAATACTTATTTTTTGTTGAAAAATGTTTACAAAAACACTCATGTATGAATTATGGGTTGAACCTCTTTAGGTTGCCTGATTGCCCATTTAATCACTTATCTTTGCCATTATTTTTAACTTCACGCACATTAGTTATTTTCTCATATTACTTGTCCACATTATCTTACAATTGGAACATATATTAAGTTCATTCAAGTTAGGTTGTCTTTTCTTATATCCTCCATAAAACCCATTTTTTAACACGTTCCAATTTTCATTATCCTTTTCTCGAAATCTTTCAAATATCTACATACTTTAATGGGCTCCACACCTCCGGCTATGCTAGCATATACGTGGGCTAGTGATTTTTTGTTTTCCACCCTAGGGCTCTGGGCCCTTGTTAATTATTTTTGGTGTCATCTGAGTCCATATTAAGATATTTTATCATTTATCAAATGTCTACATCATTCCACTTTTTACCCACCGAAAAAAAAAACCCGAAAACTTCACCCCACCTTGTGTTACACTTTAAAAATCATGATTTTTGCCCTTTATATACTTGCGCTGATTTTATCGCAAAACAAATTTCTTTTAGGACTATTTGTGTAAGACCGTTTCACAAAAATGTTGCACTTTATGTAAAATTACCATTTTACCCATTTATTTTCAAACTTGCATTTTCCTCCATTTTCACAAGTGTTGTGTTCCTAAAAATATTACTAAGTTATACATAACAACCTATCAAATATGTTTACTTATTAACTCTCACTTCACACTTTGAAGTTAATACCCTTTCTAAGTTGTAAATATATTTATTTCATTACTTTCTTTACTAAGAAAACCCTTTTTTGTAATTTGGAGACTACTTTACAAGAAAACACCATTTTCCCTTTATTTTAACATGTAGTCTTGAAATATTCATTTATCACATTTTTTACATCTTCTAACACGATTTAAGGGATGCAATTTCTATCTTCTTGATTTAATGTTAAAACCCATTAAAACCTTCATTAAAATTGCTTATATGATCATCATCAAAATACTACAAGTTTATATTCACGAGGATATGGATTTTAAGTCCAAAAATCTCATTAAATAGGTCTAACATATTGCTCGTTCTAGAGCGAGTCGAGTTTTGGAGCCCACTTGTATAGTAAAGGAGAGGGACGCCTCGCGAGCCGGGCTTTTAGAGATGATGCCTTTTGGCGAAGCCAAGTCAATTTTGGGCCACCAAACCCTACAACTGATGAGAAGGCCCTATGGAGTAAAGGGAAGCATGTACGTTGTCACACTGCCTGCCTTCTAAAGGTGCCTAGAGGACGGTCCAGACGCAGTAGAGCGACGACCCCGGAGAGGATTCCACACCGGTAGGGGGACAACATACGACCATCTCAAGGCACATCACGACCTACAGGCAACACCGGCGAGACCTGCGAAGGCAACCCGATTGGGAGTCAGAGGATCCATAGTACCTGCAGCCTCCCGGACTTCATATTCATCATTTTAAAAAGCGGGGGAAGGGGATCTTTTTTCATAATATTTACATAAACATGTTTTTCAAACTAAAATACATTTTTATTTTATCAAAACTTGAGTAAATGTCCATTTATATAAAAATCCAAATTTTGACAAGAAAATCTTAAGAAATTGGTTCATAAAATATTTTCAACAAGAGAAATATCATTTCCAACATTATATTCCATAAAATATTTATATATCAAGATTTTTTGAAATATATTATTTTTCTCAAAACTCCTGGGATCTTTCACATATCATATTTTTTCACAAAATCATAAGAAATTACCTTCATAAACCATATATGCATTCTACTCTAACAAGCTCTAGATACAAGACCAATATTAAGCAAAATAGAGTTCTTAAGCCAAGAGTAGAGTTTTTCACCTCAAAGGAAGCTTCAACTATGGTGGATGAAGTGTAAAATAAGATGGAAATCGCCCACGTCGTAAGGTTGCCTTAAAGAGGTTTCTTAGCTCTACTAAGATTGTCTCCTTGAATTTTTAATGAAAATCCCCTTTAAACTCCATACTTTCTTCTTCTTCTTCTTCTTCTTCTTCTTTAAACCCCCCTCACAATATCTCCATGAATTTGTAATTCTGTCCAATAATGATGTAGGTTGATTTTGTAAGCATAAATATGGTGGAAAATGGTTATATATGGTGGTTTTTGGTGAAGGGATGGTGGTTTTAGGGTGGTGTGTAGTGGTTGGTGGAGGAGGAGCTCCTAGATTTAGAGAGAGAGAGAGAGAGAGAGGCCAAATCTGATTGGAATTTGTCGAATGAGAAAAAACATCTTTTATATACCCCAAAACCCTAAGGGTTAAATCCCATAAATTCTCCTACGCTCAACCTTTTCACCAATGGTCTATAAAATCTTTATCTAACATTTTGGTTTGAGCCGTTGAAAGCTCGATAGGTCACCCAATTTGACAATCCACGTTGTTACAACACATTAAAAATGTGCAGAATTTTGTAGATTTTTCTTGATCGTTCGAATGACTTTCAACTCATTTTACTACGTCCCCTCTCATTTAAATGAGGGTTCTAACGAGGTACAAACAAGGAAAAATCAGAGCTTATATGGGGTATGAGAAGCACCTCGTTTGAACGAGAAGTACCCATTCATTCGAATGACTAAGTACTTCGTTCGAATGTGGATTTCTAACGAGATTCGAGAGAGCGAGGGAAATCGACCATTTTTTTAGTCTTTTGAAGTTGTTAGAACCTCGTTTGAATGATAATGACTTTTTTTTGAATGACTTCCAAAAATCTCAATATTAACTTTAGGCCATAAAAACTTCATTTCCATTTGTCAAGGCCACTATGCTGCCAAAATTTGACTTATGATCCAACTCAACAAGTCTATAGTCTCATTGGTCATACCAAGTCACAAAATCATACAAGTACGATCAAAGTCACTGGGTGGGTGTTACATTATTCCCTCCTTAAGGAATTTCGTCCTTAAAATTTTTAATCCATTAATTCCTCAAATTCCCGAGGGTATCAATCCTTACTCTATGCCACATGAATCTTTCAAGGCTAAGTCATTGAAGTTCTTAATCACTAAGAAGTCATCATACGCCCTTTCACAAGGGGATGTCACCAAGGTACTCAACATGCAACTTATTCTAACACTCACAATCAGGCTAACCCTCAAAGTTACATAAAAACCCTCGAGTCTCCACTTACCCGATCATCCCATTCAATTAATTCCTAATTATTCTTTTCTAACACACATTAAATACCGATGCGTATACCATATATAACCAATTACCTAATCCACCATCATTAATCATTTCAATTCTTAGGACTACATACTTTGAGTCTCCTCAAATTCTCAGGTCACCCTGACAACACATGTTCCCTTAAACATAGGAGTAACCTAGCATTGCTATTCTCTCACATTAAGGGATGACATGCCAACTAAGTCCCAATTCATGTGTCTCAATAACACATTCCATAAGATCCTTTTATGAACCTAGGATCGTTCTAGGCGTCGAACTATAGAACATTCACCCAAGTATTACACCAATCCACTCATTCTGGCAAAATAACACTCTGTGCTATGTTTCCTTGAGTTCTAACGCTAAACGATGTCCTCAAATCATCATCCCTCAATTTATAACCAGAGATGCCAACTGCCATGCCTAATGATCCATAAGGTTATTAATCTTAAGGAAAACGAATACTATGAGCAAATCGTGAAACAAAAATTCCTAGTCACTTGTACATAGAACTTTGTGCCATACAAAATGATAACTTAAATGATGCATAGTTACCAAGATGCTATAATACCACGTATTTTTGTGACTTTTAAATTTGGGGATTTATTAAATATAAATTGAGATATTAATTCAGAAATTATTTTAAATATTTACTAGCGTGATGAGAGTTAGTAATTATTGGGAATTTGTTGAATATTACTTAATGAGTAAAGTAATATGTGTAATCGAATTTATTAAAATTATCATGAGTGTATAATTTGATAATTGTGGAAATTAAATGGGGATGCGCCTATGTCGTGTCGGGATTAAATTATTATTATTAAAAGTGAATAAATTGTAAGTCACCCGTATGGTCATTTCGAGTGCGCCAATGTGTTCGTAAGGGTCGAGATAGTCAAAATAATGTACCCGGGGGTTTAGTTCGGGCCTGGGGGGCATTTTTAAGCCTAATTGGCATCCCAGGAGGGTATTATAGACAATTTACATTTTTGGGCAATTAAACCCACGAATTTCCAAAGGATATAGAACCCTTTCAGAGTTTTCTTCTAGGCTTAACAACCATAAAACCAAAGAACGACCATTAGAGAAGGAGTTAGAGAGCTTTCCAAGCAATTCAAGGCCAAAGACTAATCCGTTTGCACCGCCACCACCACCACCACCAAAGCGTAGATCGCGCGATGAGGAACGCAACCATACCTCTTTCGTCGACAAATCAGAAACTCAAATTCCAGGCAAGTATCTATCTCGCTTTATTTTTAGTTAATGTTTTAATCATGTTAGTCTAGGGTTGTTTAGAACATGTTTCATGGATGAAAATAATATATTTGAGACTTAAAATCATATGTTGTAGAGGAAGTAGACATATTCTAGACATCTAAATCACATGTAAAGGATAAGCCACGAATTTGCATGGATTTAGAAGCAAGTAATCTGGTAAAGAATCGGAAGAATGGAAATTAAAGAAATAAAATTAGGGTTCTTGAAGTTTATGTCAATTTTACTCCATTAAATCGTTATACTTGATGAAACCGGACATATTTTATGTAGAAAATCATGTAGTTAGGTATATAGTACCTATAGTATTGTTGTTTGGGAGTTTGGGGATCTATAATGAAGATTTGGTATAGGTTGGAGAGGTAAACCCGTAACTTGTCAATGGCAGAATTCATCATAACTGCTTAATTGATCGATCGACCAAGAACATCGATCGATCGACGCTATCGCTCGATGGACCCCATTCCTCGATCGATCTATCCCTCTTGGAAAACTGCATATTTTACTTCTTTAAGTTTAATCCGATTAAAATGTGTAGGAGCCCTTGATCATCATTGATAGAGCATAATGAATTATAAAGAGGACCAGTAGGGTCTAGGAAGACCCTGTTGAGTGAAATTTAAGGTAGGATGAAATTATGGGTTAACGGGGAGCTATTCACACAAACGAAATCATGCGTACGTCTAATAAAAGATCGAGACTCGTGAGTAAGTTAGACTAGAAGATAAGTGAGAGTGCCTACTGAAATTATACTTAGGGAGATAGAATACTTCGAGATATGAGAAGTAAGTATGGAGTAACTTATATAACAGAATAAAAGTGACGAGTTTGTTATGCGAGATAGTCGAGTAAAATGTGATAAGAACGAATAATTATAATTATGGATCGTGGGCGCACCTAATTGAGAAATATGAATATTTATATATATATATATATATATATATATATATATATATATATATATATATATATATATATATATATATATATATATATATATATTATTGTGTGATGGTGCATATATTATATATCTATGTAAAAATCACAACCGAGCCACTTGCTATCACGGGGGTTTCCGTGCCGGAACAGTCTTATCTCGATTGGGCCTTTATGGGGCATAACGACTTGTACCCTAGAAGATAGTATCCTTGATACAAACTATTTGGGTCATAGTCAGATGGTCCTAAGATATGTGAGGGTATGTGCTGACCTCTTAGTGACTTGGAATTATATTTCGCCTCCAATTGTATGTGTTTTATGTTAATACAGTTCGAGAGCAGTTCCGAACTAGTATTTCCCTTAGTACGAGTGATACGGGGACTTGATAGCATAGTATGCCAGACTATAGATTTTATGTGGGGTGCTGATAATATATATATATATATACACACACACACACACACACACACACACTTAAGTATGGGAACTTTTGACTGTGCATATAAGTAGTTAAGTAATGAATAAATACTCCAACTTTATTATAAGTGTTTGGAAATTTTGTGACCTCACTGGGTTATTTTAAATAACATAAGATATATGAGAGAGCTTAATTTTTAGAAATTAATTATCTTAGCCATAGTATTTATTGGAGTGAAACCTTATGGGAAAGTTAAGTAACAATAAACTTTGCAGATTAATAGTACGGTAGCCGTGCACACTAAATGAGATGTGAGAATTTCTCAAGAGAGTGTCGCATACTAACATGGTTGTTTCATTAGCCCGTAAACATTTTATATACTTCCTAAACTAGTTTTAAACTGTTTTACACTCGGGCTCTGACCTGTTACCTGCTATTTCTTTTCTCTTGTATATATACGTATATATTACAGGTGCCCACCCACAGGGGCGTCATGCATAGATTCCTTGGAATGGATGCGTTGTAGCTTATGTGGGAGTTGCATGCCATTGCTTAGACGACCTTGTTGTTGACTCTATTCTTATTTTAGTCTCGATTAGTTATGTGTCTACCGTTTCCCTATTCAGTTGGATTTGTCAAAGATTTATATTCATTTATTTTCAGTATTTGGTACTCTTTGGGATGTAATTCGTGTCAAGATGATTTCATTTTTAGTTTTAAACTTGGTATTGGTTTATCAGAATGGTTAAATTCCTGTGTGTTAATTGCCATCTTTAACATTAATGCGATTCTTAAACTGTTAATTATTGAAAAGGTTTTCATAACGGAATTAAATACAATAAAAATATGGTTTAAATTGTTTTGACACTTAGCTTAATTATTTAGGGTGTTTAAACTAGAAATTTATTTTTATGACAGTGATGCTAAGAATGAACCAATCGTTCACCTTGATTTTTAATTTAGTAAAGGACTGATCACTCAATATTTAATTGGGCAGGGTGTCACAGGTGGTATCAGAGCATCAGGTTCTAGTGTCCTTTAGGATCTATACGGCTTATTTGGCTTCCATCTTAGCGTCCTTGATATAGAGCCCTATTTTTAGGGGTGTTGTATTCTTGTATTTACGCTTACGTCTTCAGCTATTTGAGATTTTTAAATAACTGTAGTGTAATAAACTTCCTTCTCGTTTCATATGCCTTCGAGATGCGCACCCCGAGACAAAAATATCCACGCCGAGCATCCAGCATCTCCATCTCAGTGAATGATGAACGCAACTGAGGTAGCCGCTATTGTTGCTCAGGCGGTGATTGACACATTAGCAGTAGTGCAGCAGGATCCACCCTAGATTCAAGAAGTGGCACCAATACCAGTACAACTTCCATATGCAAGGGAGCGGGTTAGGGATGCCTTTCAGAAGGCACATGCCCCGGAGTTCCTGAGTAGTTCGGACATAGTAGTCGCCAACCAATGGAAGAAAGATATCTAGAGGCATCTGCGCATGTATGAGTGCACTCATGTGTAGAGATAGATTTTGGCTTCCTTCAAGATAGTGGGGGCCACTTTGTAGTGGTTGGAGTCCACCACCACCTTAGAGGAGAGGGACATCATCACGATTCAGTCATTCTGGGCACGGTTTGATCGCAAATACTTCCCATCTTCCGTGCAGACTGAGATGAGGCTGAATTTACTGAATCTAAAGCAGAAGAGTATGACTGTTGCTGAGTACGAGGAGGAGTTTAATAAAATTCTCACTATAGTGCCAGATAAGGTACACATTGAGGAGAAGAAGATACTATTGTTTGTTGATGGATTAGCCAGGGGTATCCGTCAGCACCTCATCGGTAATCTATCATTGAGTACCTACACTGATGTACTCAACACTACTTTGTTAGACTGTCGGGATCATCGCTTCCATCAGTAGGGGAGCAAACGAGTAGGAGATTCTAGCAAGTAGGGCAGTATAGGGGGAAGTAGTACTGGTGGGGCACCAGCAGCCCAGGGGAAGACCAATCACATTTAGCAGAGTTCTCATCAGGGGGACCCTTCTAAGCGGTTCCGATTAGGTGACTCCAGACAGGGATTTGGGGGATTAAGGCAGGGCCAGCAGGGGAGTCTAATCGGCATGGCCAATAGGACCAAAACCCTCAGTAGCAGGGACAACAACAGGTCCATCAGGGTCAATAAAATTTCTAGCAGGGCTAGTGGTGAGGTGGTAAGGGCCAATAGGGCCATGGTCAGCAGGGGCAGAGGGGAGGTAACTTTAGGGGTAGATGTTTAGATTGTGGTAAGAATGGCCATAGGTGCTAGGATTGAACAGAGGGAGATAGGGCCCCACAGCAGCAGGGTGCCCGTAATGAGCCGCAGAGGCTACTCTTTCCAGCCGCCCTCCCAGCGCCAGCTCAGGTGCCAGCCTTACCCGCTATCCCAATAGCTCCAGTTCAACAGGGGAAATTACAGTACGGACGTGTCTATAATGTCCACCAGGCAGCAGCACCTCAGGCACCACCCGCGATTGAGGGTACATTTCCTATCCATGGCACTATGGGTCGAGTTTTATTTGATAATGGGGCATCATACTGTTTATAGCTACTCATTTTCCATGGGCCTTAGGGTATTAGACACGACAGAGAGAACTGTGACATGCGTAGACTTACCATTGGGGAACGAGTCCTTAATTTTATTTATATTCTGGGGTGTAGGAATAGAGATTGGTATCTTGATTTTACCGACAGACATGCTATTCTTAGAGATGCGTGATCACGATGTTATTATTCACATGGATTGGCTCGTTGCGTATAGAGCCATGATAAATAGTTTTGGTGGGAGTATTATCTTTGCCATTTTAGGGCATGAGATGTTTTTGGTGGCGATGCCTCGCCTAGAGGGAGGATCTTCAACCCATTTGTACTATATAGAGGAGTATACCTTTAAGGAGATTGTGATTCCTTTAGATTTGATTCTAGTCGTTCGTGAGTATTCCAATGTATTTCAGGAGATATCGAGCCTACCCCCCAGTCGAGAGATAAATTTCGTCATAGACTTGATGCCGAGAACTCGATCGATGGCACGTGCACTGTATCGTATGGCTCCAATGGAGATAAGGAAGTTACGAAATCAAATAGAGCAGCTGTTAGGTCAGGGCTTCATTCGTAGGAGCACCTCACCTTAAGGTGCTCTAATGCTATTTGTGAAGAATAGAGATGGTTCACTAAGGTTATACGTGGATTACTGGGAGCTGAACAAGGTCACGATATGGAACAAATATCCATTGCCTCGAGTCGATGACCTGTTCGACCAACTAAGGGGAGCAACCTTCTTTTCTAAGATAGATTTGAGATTGGGATACCATCATCTATGAATTATGTAGTAGGATGTGTTGAAGACTGCTTTCTTAACAAGATATGGGTCCTATGAGTTCAGAGTCATTCCATTTGGACTGACAAATGCTCCAGCTGTATTTATGGACTTGATGAACCAAGTGTTCAGAGAGTTCTTGGATCAATTTGTCATCATCTTTATAGATGACATCCTGATATATTCTCACACTGAGGAGGAGCATGTTGAGTACTTGATGCAGGTTCTTCAGACTTTATGAGAGCATAAGTTGTATGCTAAGTATGAGAAGTGCGGATTCTAGCTATGAGAGGTACAAGTTTTGGGGCATGTTGTGTTAAAATTAGGAATATCGGTTGACCCGAGCAAAGTGTCGGAAGTGAGTGAGTGAGTAAAGCCCATGACACAGATAGAAGTGCATAGTATATTGGGGTTAGCTGGGTACTACAGGAGACTCATTCGAGGCTTTTCGAAGATAGTGGGTTCGTTAACGAATCTGACTCACAAGGGAATTTCGTATGTTTAAGATGATGCTTGTTAATTAGCTTTTGATGAGCTGAAAGATAAATTGACTTCGACATCAGTTCTTGCTTTGCCCAAGCTGGGAGTACATTATATGGTGTATATTAACACCTCTTTACGGGGACTCGGGGGAGTACTTCAGCAGGAGGAGAAGGCTATAACTTTTGCCTCCCGCAAGATAAAGCCTCATGAAAAGAATTAACCCACCCACGACCTTGAGCTAGCAGTGATCATTTTTTCATTGACGATTTGAAGACATTACTTGTTGGGGGAGAAGTTTCTCTTGTTAATAGACCACAAGTCACTACAATACTTGTTCACTGAGCGAGAGCTGAATATGCTTCATTGCAGATGGTTGTAGTTCATGAAAGACTACCAGTTTGAGATACAGTACCATTCGAGAAAGGATAACGTGGTTGCTGATGTGTTCAGTCGTAGATCGGTGGGTGATGTAGCAGACGTCTACAAAGAGAAATGGAAAGAGTTGGGTCACCAGGATGCTATAGCCCAATTCTTTGTATCTGTCATGATAGTCACACCAGAGATTGTTACAAGGATGGTATATGCACAATTAGAAGATTCATTTAATCAGGAACAAATTGTATGGATATTAGCTAAGGGTACTGAGTCCTATCCAGTAAGTTCTGATGGAGGTTTGAGGTTTAATGGGAGATTGGGGGTCCTTAAAGGAGAATAATTATGTCAAGCAGTGATGACACAGTCTCACAGGTCCAGATTTGCAATACATCCCTGAGGAGATAAGGTGTACCAGGATATGAGGTGGCAATACTGGTGGAGTGGGATAAAGAAGGACGTTGCTGAGTTCGTGTCCAAGTGTTCTACTTGCAAGATGGTAAAGGTAGACCACCAGAGACCATCGGGGTTACTTCACCCATTGGATAACCAACGTGGAAGTAGGAGAGTATTTCCATGGACTTCATTATGGGGATGCCTACATCACAGCGGGGTCACGACTCCATATGATTTATAGTGGATCGGTTGACCAAGGTGGCTCATTTTCTGCCAGTACGAAAAGACTATACGACGGGCCAGTATGCACAGTTGTTCATTGCCAAGGTTTTTAGACTACATGGGGTGACCTTGGATATTATGTCTGATAGAGATAAGAATTTTTGTGTCGCTCTTCTGGGAGAGCTTTTAGGAGGCCATGGGTACAGAGTTGAGATTGAGTTCAGCTTATCACCCCAAACGTATAGATAAATAGAGTGCACTAATCAGATGTTGAAGGATATGCTACGCATGCATGTCCTTGATTTGGGAGGAGGATGGGAGCCGTATCTTCCACTTGTGGAGTTTGCGTATAATAACTCCTATCAGTTAACGATTGACATGGCTCCATTTGAGGCATTATATGGTAGGCCTTGTTGTTCTCCCGCTTGTTGGCTAGAGGTGGGGGACAATAAATTTCTTGGACCTAAGGTGATTCAAGAAACTTCAGCTAGGATTGAGGTTTGGAAAGAAGGATTGATTCATGAAACTGCATCCCGAAATTTCTTGGACCTCATCAGGAGTCGCATTCTGGTAGCACATGATAGACAGAAGAACCATGATGATGCGAAGCGATTTTTCTGAGAGTTTAGCGTCGGGGACCAAGTATTACTCTGCGTATCTCCTATGAGAGGAGTAATGAGGTTTGGAAAGAAGGGTAAGTTGGCTTCGAGGTACAAGGGACCATTTCCCATTATTGAGAGGATTGGGCAGGTGGCATACATATTGAGGTTGACAGAGCATTTGCACCGCATTCACGATGTGTTCAACATCTCGTCGTAGAGATGATATTGTCGGGATGACATGGCCCATACTCACATCGCGATAGAGGAGATTTATTTACAGCCCGATAGCTCTTACGATGAGAGACCAGTGGCTATCCTAGACCATAGCGAGAGGAAATTGAGGTCGAAGGTAGTCCCACTTGTACGGGTCCAGTGGGAGCATCATAATGTGGAGGAATCCACTTGGGAGCGTGAGGCAGATATACGGGAGAGATACCCAGACTTATTCTTAGCAGGTATGCCTTATTTTTCGAATTTCGGGATGAAATTTCGTTATTAGGGGGAAGTATTTAATACCACATAATTTTATGACTTTTAAATTTAGGGATTTATTAAATTTAAATTGAAATATTAATTCAGAAATTATTTTAAATATTTACTAGCATGATGAGAGTTAGTAATTATTGGGAATTTGTTGAATATTACCTAATGAGTAAAGTAATATGTGTAATCTAACTTATTAAAATTATCATGAGTGTAGAATTTGATAATTGTGAAACTTAAATCGGGATGCGTCTGTGTCGTGTCGGGATTAAATTATTATTATTATTAAAAGTGAATAAATTATAAGTTGCCGGTATGGTCATTTTGAGTGTGCCAATGTGTTCGAAAGGTTCGAGATAGTCAAAATAATGTACCCGGGGGTTTAGTTCGGGCCTCGGGGCATTTTTAAGCCTAATTGGCATCCTGGGAGGGTATTATAGACATTTTATATTTTAGGGCAATTAAACCCACGAATTTTCCAAGGATATATCGGCCTTTAGGAGTTTTCTTCTAGGGTTAACAAACATGAAACCAAAGAACAACCATTAGAGAAGGAGTTGGAGAGCTTTCTAAGCAACTCAAGGCCAAAGACTCACCCATTTGCATCGCTACCACCACTAAAGCGTAGATCGCGCGACAAGGAACGCAACCATACCTCTTTCGTTCAAAAATCAAATACTCAATTTCCAGGAAATTATCTATCTTGATTTATTTTTAGTTAATGTTTCAATCATGTTAGTCTTGGGTTGTTTAGAACATGTTTCATGGAATAAATTAATATTTTTAAGACTTAAAAATCATATGTTGTAGAGGAAGTAGACATATTATGGACATCTAAATCACATGTAAAGGATAAGCCATGAATTTTTAGAAGAAAGTAATCTGGAAAAGAATTGGAAGAATGGAAATTAAAGAAAAAAATTAGGGTTCTTGAATTTTATGTCAATTTTACTCCATTAAATCGTTATACTTGATGAAACCGAACATATTTTACATAGAAAACCATGTAGTTAGGTTTATAGTACCTGTAGTAATGTAGTTTGGGAGTTTGGGGATCTATAATGAAGATTTGGTAGATGTTGGAGAGGTAAACACGTAACTTGTCAATGGCAGAATTCATCATAACTGCTTAATTGATGGATAGACCAAGAACATCGATTAATCAACGCTATCGATCGATCGACCCCATTCCTCGCTCGCTTGATCCCTCTTGGAAAACTGCGTATTTTTCTTCTTTAAGTTTAATTCGATTAAAATGCGTAGGAGCCCTTGATCATCATTGATAGAGCATAATGAATTACAAAGAGGACTAATAGGGTCTAGGTATACCCTGTTGAGTGAAATTTAAGGTAGGATGAAATTATGGGTTAACGGGGAACTATTCACACATACGAAATCAAGCGTACGTCTAATAAAAGATCAAGACTCGTGAGTAAGTTAGACTTGAAGATAGGTGAGAGTTCCTACTCAAATTATACTTAGTGATATAGAATACTTAGAGATATGAGGAGTAAGTATGGAGTAACTTATATAATAGAATAAAAGTGACGAGTCCGTTATGCGAGATAATCGAGTAAAATGTGCTAAGAACGGATAATTATAATTATGGGTCGTGGCCGCACCTAATTTAGAAATGTGAATATTTATATATATATATATGATTGTGTAATGGTGCATATATTATATATCTGTGTAAAAATCATCCCCGAGCTACTTGTTATCACGGGGGTTTTCGCGTCGGGACAGTCTTATCTCGATTGGGCCTTTATGGGGGATAACAACTTGTACCCTAGAAGATAATATCCTTGATACAGGCTATTTGAGTGATAGTAAGATGGTCCTAAGAGACGCGAGGGCATATGCTAACCTCTTAGTGACTTGGAACTATACTTTTCCTCCAATTGTATGTGTTTTATGTTAATACAGTTTGAGAGTGATTCCGAACTAGTATTTTCCTTAGTATGAGTGATACGGGGACTTGATAGCAGAGTATGCCAGCACCATAGATTTTATGTGGGGTGCCGATAATATCTATATTATATGAGAGGAGGGTGTTTTACTATTTCAAAAAATCAACGATTAGGATCGAATTTTTTAAGGCGATCTAAGGGTTCCAGATTGTGCCATGTCAAATTGTACCATTGTGACATGGCACAACTTGGACATAACCCTTTTGAGTCAAAACCCTCTCCCGCTCATTAAGACCCTAATTCTCCCCTTCCCATTTACTTTAATTTGAAATCTTGGGACTCCCCCAAAAAGAATGATAACGCGGGGCTCAATACAAGGCTTTTCACTTTATTTTGAAAGTGAACTCTTTATCTTCTCATATACCCTATCTTCTTCCCCACCCTCTCTCTTACACGGTCACAGTAATATCTCTCTCTATCTCCCCTCTTACACATACGCACACACACAAATTGATCTAACAATCTATTATTTTTTTCTTCTTCGTAACCCCCTCTCTCTACATGTATTCATCTGTTTTGTGGTATGAATTTTGATTTTGGTTTGAGATTTGAAGTGCATTTCATATTCACGTTTGATGTGTCATAAATTTGATTTTCATTTTGGACAGATACTTTGAGGTTTTGACTGGAGATGTGCGTGGGTTGGGCAACATGAACATGGTTTCGGTATGATGAGAAAGGAGGAGGTTTCATTTTATGGCATGGGCGATGCATTTTCCATGTTCATTTTATGGCCTGGGTGAGCAATAATGAAGAGAAGAAGGTTGTTGGCCGGTTTTAGTATTTATTTGTTCATTGAATGCTTATCAGATAACGTTGAACATTTTTCCCATTTCAGGTATCCTCGAACATACACACCAAATAAGCCTCTTAGCGTGAATGGCGCACAAATTAGTATCCTCGAACATACCCACAATTTACGGTGATGATTTTTTCCAGATTTCCGTTGATGAGTTTGTTTGTGTCCGGCTTCATATTTTTCGGTTTATTATTTATGTTTTAGTATTCTCTATTTTTTTTTCCAAATTTTTGGTTTATCATTTATGTTTGGAACATAAATGTGTTTTTTACAGAACTCCGGTAACTTCTTTGTTCATCTCCGGTGATCCAACTTTTCGGTGAAATTACATATCTCCGGTAACTGCTTTGTTAGTGATGAGTTTTTTACCTCATCTTCGCTGATTGCGTTTTTTATCTTTATAGTTTCATTTTTTTTCCCGTGTGAAAATGAAGATTAGTGGCCTACTAACTAAGGGCCCTTATACATAAATTTCAGTGATAGGCGTGGACTTGGACATAAATTACAGATGGAAGATTTCAGAACGAAAGCCCAGTCCTCTTCATGTGCGAAAAAAATTGGGAAAAAATGATGGGGCTTCTTCCAGAGTTCTCACTGGAATTCCAGGTGTTGGGTTTTCCACGTTTGATTATGGAGATCTAAGGTAGTGTTAATTTTTAGAAGTTTTTTTCTTTTTTCCCATTTTCCCACATTTGATGGTGGAAATATCATCTTTGACTTCAGTTTGGGTTTTACTGTGGTTTTAAATATGTCTTTTAATGTATCTTATGTTATCATGTTGCAAGCAGATACAGGGGAGCTGGGTTTCCGCATGGTGGTTTTCGCATCTCGGAGCTGGGGTTATCAAGGGTTTTTTATTCCCATCTTGGGATATTTATGTGTTCAAAGTTTTGAGATTTTGTTTTTTGATTTCATTTATTGAACGAGTTGTTTAATTTCTTTTTCCAGAGTAAACCGGAGCACTTTTTTGGTATATAAGAAACCTTGCACCTTTTTTATTTTTTGGCTTCGTCATGAAAAACGTAACAATTAATTTTATTTTTGTTTTATGTTATGAACGTAATAGCACACGTAACTGATATAAGCATTGGTTACCCTTTTTATATATCCACAACATCCATCCATGTCGATTTTAGTTTGGCTTTTGATGCTTTTGTCAATCTTAATATTTTTTTAGGTGAGGGGTTTATTGATTTTTTTATGACTAATCTGAAATGATATAAAAAAATTAGACACATTTTAAGTTTTAAAGATATTTAATGAATACTCAAAAGTATGAGTGAATATCACAAATAATAATTAGAGATAAAAAAATTTAAATCTACTGGCAGATTATATAATGCCATATTTAAGATAAAGTCAGTAATGAAATTTATTTAATAAGTATGTTTGTTTCAGCGTGTGATAGCTTAAAAAATTCTGTCACTAATAACGCACTCACACGGAGTCCAAGGCTATTTGTTTTCTTCACCATAATTATCAACTTGCGAGTACTTTTTACATTTATTGTAACATGAGTTTATTTAATTTATATCTTTTGCCCTTTAGCACTTTGTCTTTAAGCATTGGTAGGTTTAGATTGTTTAGCACCCCACGTCATATTTAAATAAAAAAAAGGACAATAGAAGCGCATGAATAAAGTTTGAACAATGAAAATATATTGTATTGAAAATCAGATTTTTAAAAAAAATTAGCTCTCTCACTTTAGATCATTATAGATACATGAAAAAAAGGTAGTGTGCAACTTTATTAAAGATGGTGTACAGTTATTTCACTTTTTCATTGTTGGTCGAGTGATATTAGTAATATATTTTGGTTTAGATTTTGTCCGAATAGGTAACTTTTAGATGATCTAGACCATTTGTTTCCGTTTTAAATCATTAGTTTATTACTAGATATTTGGATTAACTTTTTTCAGCATTCGGTTCAGGTTCTTTATGGATATATTTATTTATAAAAAAAATTAGCTCGAACAAATATAATATTTTGTAAAAATTCTATTGTTTATTCTGTTGAATTTGTCAAAGATTTATATTCATTTATTTTTAGTATTTGGTACTCTTTGGGATGTAATTCGTGCCAGGATGATTTCATTTTTAGTTTTAAACTTCGTATTGGTTTATCGGAATGGTTAAATTCTTGTATGTTAATTGCCATCTTTAATATTTATGCGATTCTTAAACTCTTAACTATTGAAAAGGTTTTCATAATGGAATTAAATAAAATAGAAATAAGGTTTAAATTGTTTTGACACTTAGCTTAATTATTTAAAGTGTTTAAACTGGAAATTTATTTTTGCGATAGTTATGCTAAGAATGAACCAACCGTTCACCTTAATTTTTAATTTAAGAAAGGACTGATCACCCGGTATTTAATTAGGCGGGGTGTCACAGATGCATTGACCATGATAGGTCCAACTGTACTCTATTGAGACAAATCACACCATACCACACAACGATACAATCCTCGGCTACCACAACCGAGGGAACACAGTCCTTAGTTATCAGAAGTGAAAGGGGCACAAAGAATATGAAACAATGAAAAAACGTTTCGAGAAAATTCCATCTTCACGCAACATACTATTGTTTACGAAGGGTGAATCTATGCCACACACTATGAAGTCTATGACTTCTCCCAGATGTTCTCATCGAATAATAACCTACGCACACACCGTGGCTCAAGTCACCAACCATTACGAATCAGATCACAAACCATTAATTGCCATAATATGAAATCAACATACACACATATTGTCCTCTGGGAAGTCAAATGATGGACTTCACTCCTTAGGGGTAAGGCTTCCTCCTTTCATCCTTGACAGATGTGAACAACTTCAGTTGATGAATGCCAAACACCGTTTTCAATACCGACCTCATCCATATCTCGAGTAAATGTAGCGTCATGAACAACCTAACATACCTAGGTCATTATTTACTTTATCACACGGTGTTTGCATCCCAACATATCCTTACCCAATGTACAATTTGGCGAGACACTTATCTCGTCACCACCACCAATAATCACCAGTTCATTATCACACCAATCCCCAATTTCTACGCAAAACTGAATCTACGTGATGGCCACACGGGTCATCAACATCACTCTAAGGATATCAAGTACTATATAGGGTACATCTAATTCATGCCGATTTTGGCAAGGTTTTCCAAGAGCTAGTTCGTTCCTTATTGTGGCTATTTTAACATACATGGTCGACACATGTCAATATCCTAATTATGCTTTAGTATCCATACCGTGGTGCTATTTTCAAATATATACATGACATCATCAATCTAAGTCCAAATGCATTTCCTAATACCCATGAAAATCAAGTACTACACTTCCTACACTAATCATCTTAGGATAAATGATCATCATGCCCAATTATAACACCACTATCTAATTTCCCTTTGGAGGTGGCATCGCCTATTCATATCAAATTGGGTGACATCACTTGGGACTAAATGACTCGATCATTTAAAATTTTGAACAATAACTTTCGGTCATCACATGACCCTTGATATGACCATCATTAAAACACTAGTACTCCATGACATTGAATCTGACTTGTTCCTTAAGGATACCAAGCACACCCCAACATAAATGTCATAAAAAACATGACGGGATTTCATCACTTATGATCCTCTTATCGTATGTAGGCCCTACTGATTTTCCCAGTATATGCATCCTGGCAATTAGGCACTCATAAAGATGCTAGCCTACAAGTCCCCGCACACGGTGAACTTTAACCATTGAATACCTCAAGGCATCACTGCAAGTCTAATTCTATTCCTCAATGATGTCACACGCAATCGGTCCCAAGGACACTCCAAGGAGTTCCTAAATCACACCTACAATGGAACTGCCTCGCATTCTATCATTAATCATGAAGCTAAAACGAGCCATGACATTCAAATAAAAATCTTATCTCCTTTTGGTTTGAAACTTTAGAAGAGGTCTATCATGCGACTCTCTCCTCAGGAACCAATAAAGGTCCAAAGACCTTCTTCCAAATAGTCGATGCCATAAACCACGTATCAAACCACATACTGACACTACTAAGGATTCTGGAAGGATAGGACGTCGTATACCACTTATAAGACTCTAAGTTCACACTTCCTACATCACTAAGGATCCTATTCCTCACAGTTGCATGACATTCTCTAAAACCATGCCATGTAAGACTATTTATGGTTCACTCATACGCCGCTTCAACCCTTCACTATTACATACAGAACATGCATATCACCAATGTCTGATGACTATCATTATAGATTAGGAGATAAAACTTTCAATTATCAATTACTAAAGCCCTTACCTATAATTATAGTATCCTATCAATTACATCCAAGTACATATTCTCAGGTAAGGACCGACATGGGTCTACAAGCCCATCGAATTGTCTAATGCTTATGTAGCGACACTACCCTAAGGATAAAATTTGCCTAATCATATCATCATCATCATTAACTAACTTCAAGTACGTAACTAAGTATTTTAATGCATCTATATCACAAAATCAATATCGTTTAGATATGACACTCTAGTCACCTATCTTCCAGAGTTGACTTTAAATGACTCAAGACTATAATTTGATGAACGATACTCACTTTTGTTCACATATTATTAGGACTCTAACATCATCAAGGGTTGACACAAAATAATCTCACACTAAAATCGCAGTGTCGCCAATATTGTTTCAGAGAGGCACTCGTAAATTACTAACATTTCTAAATCAGAAGCGCGAAAGCTATTAATGGCAACCTAATTGGCAATAGATTGCTCATAAGGATAATAACCTTGACTCTATCGTAGAGAACATGAACTGAAATTGTCATCTATCTAGTGTGACTGTCCCAAAACCAACACCGATGTTGAAAGATCCAACATCAACCTCACCATGTCACTCCCAAAAGGAACCTTAAACCTAGAGATTTGATACCATTTGTAATGCCCTGATCCGAATTTATGGGTTACACCATGGTCAACCCGATCTGACACGAACGTTAGGTGTGAAGTGATGTGAAACAACCGAAGTGATGTTACTATCTAGTTTTATTTGATTAATATTTCACTTGTTTAGCATGCGATTCCAATTTAAATCAATCTACGTGAGGGACCCATGGGAAGCGTTCCCGAAATCCAAGCATACATAGCTATTAACGTAAAAAAAAAAGAATTCTTACATAAGTAACACTCTCAAAATATGAAACCACATACAACCTTCCATAACAAAGAGGAAGTAATGAGCTGAATGCCTAGTGAGAATACACAACAATGCAATAAAAAATTGTACGACATAAAAGAGACTCTAACACGTGCAACTACTTCACACACACACACACACATACACACACACACACACACACACACACACACACACACACACACACATATATATATATATATATATATGTATATACCTTTCAACACGCACTAATGCTATGGAAGAAAATACTTATTTTTCATTGCAAAACATTTCATAAACACACTCATGTGGTAATTATGGGTTAAACCTCTTAAGGTTGCCTAATTACCCATTTAATCACTTCTCTTTACCATTCCTTTTTACTTCATGGACATTAGATAATTTCTTATATTACTTGTCCACGTTAACTTACAACAGGAACATGTATTAAGTTTGTTCAAGTTAGGTTGTCTTTTCTTATGTTCGACATACAACCAATTTCTTGACACGTTCCAGTTTTCGTTATCTTTTTCTTGGGTTTTTCCAAATATCTGCATACTTTAACGGGTTCCTCAGTGCTGACTATGCTACCATATGCTCTGGCCAGTGTCATTCGAGTCCCTATTAGTGTGTTTTAACATTTATCAAATGTTCACATTATTTCACTTTTTACTGGCCGAAGCCAAATTCCCGAGGATTTCACTCCACCATGTGTTACACTTTAAAAATCACCATTTATTGTCCTTTATACCCATGCGTTTTTTTTCAAAAATCACTTTCTTTTAGTACTATTTTTGTAACACCTTTTCCAACATTTTTATTTCATAAAAATATTCCATTTTCTGTGAAATTACCATTTTAACCATTTATTTCCATGCTTGTATTTTTCTCTTATGTTACTAAAAGTACTTTTAAGTTATACATACCAACTTCTCGAATGTTTTTACTTATTAACACTCACTTCACACTTTGGAGTTAATACCCTTTTCAATGGATATCTTTTCATTTCGTTACTTTCTTTACTAAGAAGATTTTTGTTGCATAATTTTGAGATTACTTGACAAGAAAACACCATTTTCCTTTATTTTCACATCTAGTCCTGAGATATCCATTTATGACCTTTTATGCACCTTTTAACATGCTTTAAGTGCTACAATTTCTATTTTCTGTATTTCAAGTTTAAACCCATTAAAAGCTTCATTAAACTTGTTTATATTCTCATCATCAAAATATTGCAAATTAATATTCACGAGGAGATGGATTTTAAATCCAAATATCTTATTAAATGGGTCTAACATATCGCTCATTCTAGAAATTTCACAATTTTTTCATAAACATGATTTTCAATCTAAAAGATATTTTTATTTCTTCAAAACCTTAGTAAATGTCCATTTATATAAAAATCTCAATTTTCATAAGAAAACCTTAGGACATTTGTTCATAAAATATTTTCGATAAAAGAAATATCATTTCAATCATTTTATTCCATAAAATGTTTAAATATCAAGATTTCTTGAGATATATCATTTTTGTCAAAACTCTTGGGATCTTTCATAAATCAATTTTTTTTAAAAAACCATAAGAAATTACATTCTTAAGTAATATATGCATTCTGCTATAACAAGCTCTAACCACAAGACTAATAATATGCAAAATGGAGTTTTTAAGCCAAGAGTAGACTTTCCCACCTCAAAGGAAGTTTCCCACCTCCTAAGGTTGCCTTAAAGAGGTTTTCTAGCTCCACTAAGCGTGTCTACTTGAATGCTTCATGAAAACTTCTTCAATCTCCATACTTTCTTCGTCTTCATCAAAAACCTCCAATAATATCTCCATGGATTTGTAACTTTGTCCAATAATGGTGTAGGTGGGTTTTATATGCTTAAATATGGTGGAAAAGAGTTAGACTGTGGTGGTTTTGGGTGAAGGTATGGTGGTTCTAGGGTGGATATGTTGGTTGGTGGAATATGAGTTCCAAGAGCTAGAGAGAGAGGATAGATCTGATTGTAATGGTTTAAATGAGCCAAAACATCCTTTAAATACCCACAAACCCTAAGGGTTAAATCCCACAAATGCCCCTGTACTCAACCTTTTATCTAATGGTCCATCAAACCTTTATCCAATAATTTGGTCTGAGCTGTTGAGAGCTCGACACGTCACTCAATCTGACGTTCCACGTCGTGATAACAAATTAAATTTTTTTTATATTTTTTTCGTCATTCGAATGAGTTTAAACCTCGTTCTAAAGAGGTTCCATCACAATCGAACGATAGTTCTAATAAGGTACAAACTAGGAAAAATCATAGGGTTATATGAGAAATGATAAGTACCTCGTTCGAACGGGAAGTACCCCTTCATTTGAACGATTAAATACTTCGTTCGAACGTATCTTTCCAACGATATTCTAGGGATCAAGGGAAATCGATCATTTTCTCAGTCGTTAGAAGTCATTCGGACCTTGTTCGATGAGTCATTCGAACGATAGCGACTTTAATTTGAACAAGTACCAAAAATCTCAATATTAACGTTATGCCATAAAAAATCCAATTCCATTGTGTCGAGGACACTATGTTACCCAAATATGACTTATGATCGATGACCATAAGTCTAGAGTCCCATTGGTCATACTAAGTCTCCGAATCATATGAATACGATCAACGTCGTAGGGAGGGTGTTACAACTTATGTAAATTCAAATGGATTTTCACTTACACCATTACCATGTTACTCTCTCACTTTACAAATCTAACTCACGTGCATATACTCACATGCTTCCCTATAACCATGCTTAGTATAGTCTGAATGCTCCATGTTAGCTTTAAGTTTCACGATATTTTATATTTTCTCTCATAGTGGTAGTACCCCCTTTACTTAGTATGCAAATAAAAAAATCTCCATAAGATACTAATAAAAACCCATGCATTTTTGCACAATATATCACTTGAACATGGAAATATTGACCTTTTGTCCCGTACTAGAGGTCACTTCATGATGGGTGTCGGTCTTGCGGGGTGTGATTAACCTAAATGATACGATTATTACCTTTCATTGGCGTCGTACCTTCGACATCTATCGAACGGTTCCCCCTTCATCGTACCGCTTAACTGAACTCACGATGGGAGGTATATATTAGGGAGCTCGTTCACGTACAACATGTATATCGAATTCGCTCTAACACATACCATAGCCATGAGGTATATCATGAGGCAGTTGTAAGGACATATTTTTAATAAGTCCGTCATGATTAATTATTTCATATACCGCTACAAGTCATCGAAGAATTGTGAAGATTGCATCTACAAAAGACGAATCCGAATTACCAGTTGCCTTCAACATTCAAGCCCAACAATATGAACTTTGGTAAGATATTGTTTTAAAATTTCATTTACATCTCATATTAAGAGTGTTGGGATATTTTTAAAAGGGTTTTAAAAAGCTTTTATATAAAAATGTTTTTTAAAGAGGTGATATAACTGTTATTAAGAGAAAGTTTTGTTTTGAAAATCTTTGTGAAAAAACTGCTACTGCAGTAAACGTACCTCAGTTTCAATGCCAAGGTCGTTCAAGAGAGATATCAGTCTCGTTCGAACGACATTGGGATGTCGCACGTAGTCGTTCAAATGACACGTAATTTCATTCAAGCGATATGGGGTTCTCATTCGAACGACCCTGCTTTTTGGCTGACACGCTGCCGTAATGCTTATAAGACTGGGTCCTGGTAGCCTTGAAAAAATGTGGTGAATAGTTTCAACTTTTAAGAGTCTTATTCTTTTGAAACTTTGGTGTATCTACTTAGATTTAATTCAATAGCTTTTGGCAGAAAGTTTTTCTTCAACAATTTTAAGGGTTCAAAAAATTTCTCTTTTGTTTACAATTCACAACAAATCCCAATAACTTTTATGTGAGTTATTTTGTGGAACCCAAGAACATATTTTGTTATTTGCTCATACTTTATGGGGTGAGCTCTACAACCGACAGGTGCGTGATATTATAAAGGGAGTCCTTATAAAGTTCACATCTTGTGAAGAAGCCATTTTTCTTCTTCATTGCTACCCTCTTGGAAAGGGAAAATTCTAGCCGTAACTTGTGGAGGAGCCGTCTTCTTCTTCACTACTGCCCTCCTGGAAAGGGAAAGTTACAACCAAGACATCGGAACCGAAACCTGTGGGTATTTCGTATGTCACCCTATTTCATTGTAATCCGTGTAAGTCGTTTTCTTACAAAATTATAGTGAAATAAAAGGTTTTGCCCCTTTGGGGGACTTTTCCAGAATATTTGTGTCACATGCTTTATTTATTTATGGGTTGACACACGCTGTTTTAGATGCATGTTTAGGGGCTGGATTAATTTGGTTTAAAAATAGAACCTAAATAAATAAGTGTGCCGAATTAGAAACTTGCGAATAAATTTAATCAATTATCACACAGTCGCACTTTACAAATTTTTATCCGAGCGGGTTACGCTAATTTACCGCATGATCCTGATTTTTTCAAGGGTTTTCTTTCTGATACAATTTGTCTACTAACATTTACAAATTGGTATCAGAGCGGGTTGCGCTAATTTATTGTGTATTCCTATTTTCCGCAAAATTTGTGTGATATTGATTTTTTTGAAAAATCATGTTTGTGAAAAAATCGCAATTTTTCAATGGAACGCCTATTTAATGAGGAGCCTATTTTTGAAAAAGTTCACGACCATGCTGAAAATTTAAAAATTTTAAATTTGAAACTTTGAAAAGAATTAAAGTTTTGTAAAATGAAAGTTCTCTCTTTAAAAGTAAAATTGAATATTTGCAAGTGTTTCAAACTCAAAGTGATATTTGTCGTGAGCACTTTGGTAATTTGTGTATTAATTTTGATTATTTGAAAATTGCCAAAAAGAAGAGTGATGAGAGAGTACTTGTTTTAGAGAAGGATTTAGAGGACTTAAAAAATTCTAGGGTTCCCGTTTGTGCCGTCGAGGATAAAAAATTAATCGATGATTTTACGGCACGTGAAGAGACTCTTAAAGAAAAGTTTGCTTTGATTGAGGGATAGAGAGATACCCTTTTAGGAATTGTTGAAAATTTAAAAAAGGCATCCCTTAATTTGGAAGAGTCTAATTCTTTTCTTGAGTCAAAAATTTTGAAGTTAAAAAATAATTTGACAGACTCGGATAGGTTTGATAGTGATGGTAATGGCTCATCTTGTTCTCATGCTTCTAATGCTAAAGCCAAACCCATTATTTTTTTTATAGGGTCAACTCATTCCAAGGATGTTAGAAAAGATCACACTTTAGGTGTTGTTCCACCCGTTTACACATGTTCATATTGTGGTAGGAAATGTCACCTTAGGAGATTTTGTTTTGATCTTGGAAGAGGTCCTAGGAATTCGAAGTCTAGTGTTTTATTGGTTCCCAAAACCCCGTGTCGACGTGTTACATCCACTTGGGTTAGGAAATCACTTTTGGATACGCTAGATTTTAGAATAGTTGATTCTCATTTGTTTACACATGATTCTTCTCTTGCCATATATATAGATGATTGTGTTCTCATGTTTATCATACACTAGTTGTGGTTTCAAGATATATATTTTCTAATGTAATGACATGTACTTTTTGTATAGATTTTTTGTTTTGAAATATTTTGAAAAAAACCAAAAGATTTTATTTTGATAAAATTTTGAAAAAATCCAAAAAGATTTTTGTATTTTGTTTGCACCTTTTATGGATGGGCACTTTGGATGACCGAGTCACAACATCATTCCATTATTTTCATGTGACTATTTGATAGTGTTATGAGACAATATGTCAGTTCATCCTTGTGCTTTATAATGTTTGGAGTCATTAAGATGTAATTAAGTGTTACTACCTACATGTTTGACTCATGATTTCCTTTATTGCACACATGCACAAATTTGTTTGGTTATTGTGCTTGTCTGATCACATAATGGTTGGCTATTTTCACTTCAATCCTGTCCTTAAAACAAACCAAGTGCGATAAAACTTGATAAAAGGTTGTGCATATAAAAACCATTTTGTGAGCTTGTGTGTTTTGTTTGAAAATGGGGAAGGGCTGCGAAAGGTTCATTTTGCCTTTGCAAATACTAAGCCACCATTAAATTGGACCAAAAAAATGGAGGAATTTTATTATCCGGGGTCCAAAGAGGTTTAAAAGAGCCAAAAAAATTTAAAGGCAATAAAAAGAAATACATGCCAATTATGGGCCATTTAGTTTTTTGCACCAATTCTCCAAAGTTTGAGAATTTAGATTACCTCTAAAAGAAAATATATATGAGGGGGTTTGGTTGGAGAATTAAAATGGGTTTTCACGTCCTTGAAATTCTTGAAAAAACGCTAAATAGTTTTGGACGTTATTCGTGTGAAAATCATTTAACTTTGATTTGTTGATTTGTATATGTCATTTAAATTCAATAAATTTTTACACATAAGGATACTTTTGATGTTCATTCGTTAGGGTTACACATATGCATCATGCACATATGATTGATTGATTTTATTTACCTATCGAATGTGTTCACATCCATTTATTCCATTTCCATGGCTTGGTTGTTTGTGTTTAAAATCCATGGTGTGATTGATTTTTTGTATCTCATTTTTGTATGAAAAATTGAAAATTCAAAGATAGTTTGTGAATTTTTTTTGTCATACCTTTGCCTGCGAGTAGATTGTTCTGGTTTGCTATGCATTTTATCGTGACACTCCATATTTTGATTTTTTTTTCTTCTTATCTTTCTATTTGGGGACATCATAAAAAGGGGGAGAAAGAATTATCATGTTATCATGTTATGGGGGAGTTTTTGCATTAAGGGGGAGATTTGATTATTAATGCTTTATTCTTATATCACTTCAAACTTGATGCATCACGAAGGTTTTTGCTTTATCTCACGTGTGTAGGTATGAATATTGAAGATCATTATGTTGCACACCCTGATGAGAAAATCTTTGAGAGTTTTGATGTTGAAGAAAAATTTGAGAACTTGCAAATTTTACCTTTTTAGTTTTGGGATTCATGGGATGGTTGATTTCTATAGGCATTTTGGTTTTTGATAATTCAGATGTTTTTATGTATGTACCGACATAGACATAGGGAGAGATTTGTAAGGATATATTTTTAATAAGTTCGTCATGATTAATTATGTCATATACCACTACAAGTCGTCAAAGAATTGGGATGATTGCATCTACAAAAGACGAATCAGAATTACCAGTTGCCTTCAACATTGAAGCCCAACAATATGAACTTTGGTAAGATATTGTTTTAAAAATTCATTTACATTTCATATTAAGAGTGTTGGGATATTTTTAAAAGGGTTTTAAAAAGATTTTATATAAAAATGTTTTTTAAAGAGGTATTATAACTGTTATTAAGAGAAATTTTTGTTTTGTAAAGCTTTGTGAAAAAACTGCTACTGCAGTAAACGTACCTCGGTTTCGACGCTAAGGTCGTTCAAGCGAGATCTCTGTCTCGTTCGAACGACATTGGGATGTTGCGCGTAGTCGTTCAAAAGACATGCAATCTCGTTCAAGCGAGATGGGGTTCTCGTTCGAACGACCCTGCTTTTTGGCTGACATGCTGCTGTAATGCTTATCTTTTGACCGACTCAAATTTTGTATAAAAAGGTGTCCTGGCAGCCTTGAAAAAACGTGGAGACCATTTTTAACTTTTAAGAGTCTTATTCTTTTTAAACTTTGGTGTATCTAACTAGATTTAATTCAATACCTTTTGGCAGAAAGTTTTTCTCCAACAATTTTAAGGGTTCAAATAATTTCTGTTTTGTTTACAATTCACAACAAATCCCAATTACTTTTATGTGAATTCTTTAGTGAAGCCAAGAACATATTTTGTTATTTGTTCATACTTTTTGGGGTGAGCTCTACAACCGATAGCTACATGCTATTGTTGAGGGAGTCCTTATAAAGTTCACATCTTGTGGAGAAGCCGATTTTCTTCTTCATTGCTGCCCTCATGGAAAGGGAAAATTCCAGCCGTAACTTCTGGAGGAGCCATCTTCTTCTTCATTGCTGCCCTCCTGGAAAGGGAAAGTTCCATCCGAGACATCGGAACCGACACCTGCGGGTATTTCATATGTCACCTTATTTCATTGTAATTCGTGTAAGCCGTTTTCTTACAAAATCATAGCGAAATAAATGGTTTTTCCCCCTTGGGGGAATTTTCTTGAATATTTGTGTCACATGCTTTATTTATTTATGGGTTAACACACGCTCTTGTAGATGCATGTTTAGGGGCTGTATTAATTTGGTTTAAAAATAGACTCTAATTAAATAAGTTTGCCTAATTGGAAACTTGCAAATAAATTTAATCAATTATCACACAGTCGCACTTTACAGCAATACATGTACACTCAAGTATATCAAATATCTTGTCCACATGTATTGATGAATGATTACCCTTACAGGTAAGAGGTATATCAAGGAAGTAATTCCAAAGGAGGGAACCTTCCATTAACCTACCAAATACATAAACCTCATATATTCATTTTCCTTACAACACCTATAATTAGTTTTCCAGTTACCATGAGAAACTCTGCCGAAATTCTAGATCTCCTTACAACTCGAATTTTCGCACTATTTTACACATGTTTAAAATAAGACCCTGTCTGTGAGCCTCAAAACAAGTCAAACTGTGTCTTTTTTTTATACCCTATCTTTTCCCCAGGCTTGGGTCCTACCCAACATTTTCCCTTGCATTTAGGCAAACATAATACTAGTGAATAATAATAATAATAATAGTGATAATAATAATAATATTAATAATAATAATAATAAAATAATAATAATAATAATAATAATAATAATTATTATTATTATAATAGTAATAGTAGTAGTAGTAATAATAATAATAATAATAATAATAATAATAATAATAATAATAATAATAATAATAATAATAATAATAATAATAATAATAATAATAATCAATTTGGGGTTTTCCCATTTTCCCACTTTTTCTAAAGATAAAAATACCAATTATATATTCACCTTTTCCAAAATACCAAATACTCCTCTTTTCCTCCAAAATAACAAAAATCAAATTTCCCTCTTAGTTTGATCCCATACCCAACTTTGCCCTAGCTCCCTATTGGCTTCGATCTTTTATGAAATCACCTCGAAGATCTACTACTTCCTCTCATACTTTAACCTAGTTTAGGATCTACCTCCAAAAATTACTCATGGAGAATGCTGATCAAGCATCGAATGTTCAGCCAGATATGATGGCCATTTTAGCGTAACTCTGAGCTAAGATTAACAACCTTTAAGAAGATGTCCAAAAGATGCAGTGACATTAGGTTTAGACTCTTGAAGCTTATGAACCTGATGTCCTCCATCTTCATTCCATGGGTCCACCTACCTCTGAGCTTGTTTAGGTCCTTAGAGAATACCCAATGCCGAGCATGCCCCGCCTGCAAACGGGCTGCCACCTTTTCAACTCTCGATTCTAAACCTTTCCCAGCTACTAGCTAATTTTCCACTGCCCGTGGATTCTAAAGAGGAAGAGATAAAAAATTTCAAGGAAGACCTATGTGACCATCCCTCCCCAATAGGCATGCACGCAGGGGTGGTTTGCGCCCTTCCTCATGGTGCTTTGGCGGCCATTGTCAGTTGGGGTGATGTATATATGTAGACTTGCTGACCTATTTTTCATAAAACAAGAATATTCTCTCCTCTAGAGAACGACATTAAAGACATACTGATGCTTACAGAACTAATATTTCAAGGATTTGGGGACTAAGTTACAAAATTGGAAGGTGTTAGGCACCTATCCCGTCCTTTCGATCTCTCATGGGCATGTGTTATTCTTCTCCTTAATAACTTAGTGAAGTGTGTGTATTTAAATGGAGTGTGAAATTACTTGACTCGCATCATAGATAAAGGCGTAGTGATGCCATCCTTAAGAGTGCCCCTAAAATAGTAATCAAAATATTATGTTTGCATTTATCAAGTGACCGATCATTTATAGGAGGACGGTGGTGTAGGTTGGACAAAACAGAAGCATGAATGACAAATATATGATCTGAAAATAATATATGAACAAAATAAGAGAGGTCACGAATCTCGAATTTTACTCGAGATGCCTCTATAGTGTAAAAAAGTCATCAAAGTCCACGCAGTTCGCATATAACACGGGGTGGGGTTTATCCGATAAATCCAACCCAGGACTTTTCTTATATGTGTGTGTGTGTAGGAAAAGTATTTTTTAGTGTGAGAAAATGTAGCGAGAAATCCCCATTTGGAATTTACAAGAAAACCCTTATCTTCTTATTTCTTTCATTTATTTACAGAAAATATAGTTTGTGTAATACTACTACTACTACAAAAGGTTGAATAGTAATATGTGTGATCTAATAGAAATGAAAAGCTAAAATAAGAATTATCTAACTAGTACGAAAATAAGAGAGCTTAAAGAGAGGGTGAAAGATTTGGAACTTCTATTGAAACTTTGAAGTTGACCTTAGATGTTGTTCTTATAAGTGGATAACATTGGTAAAAGGAGATAAAATGTAATTCACCAAATTGGATAAAGGAAAGGATGGAAATGGAATGTGGGGGGTCGAGGTTTCAATATGGAAATCACGTTGACTACGAGAGAATGTTGCTGAGATCACTGAAAGGGATGTCTTTGAGGTGCTTCTTGAAGTGAGCTCATTCTTTCCTTATATAGGGTCAAGGGTATGACCATAAGTATTGTCCTTGTCCTTCTTCTCGACAGGAAACCCCTGACACATGACTTATAGGTAGGGAAATGGGTTTGCCATTCGGCAGTGCTCTGCAGATTTTTTAGAAAATGGTCATAAAATCCAATTCGTAAGTCCTAATCGTGCACGAGACAAATTATTACAAAGGTTATTTAGATACCTTTAAGACTTCATTGGTCCAGTCGCAGGTTTACGAATTTCCTGTGGTCAAATGGGGCTCAAAAGTGGCTATCGATCTTTTGGATAAGAGGAAAACAGATTGTTCGTTCGCATCGTAAAGCTGATTCTCACACGGGATGAATATTTAGAAAGGTTATATAGAGATCTTCGATGTTACCAAAATCTTTTCATGATTTGGAGAGCTGACCAGGTCAAATGGGGCTTAAAAGTGCTCGCTGACCCTTCGGAGTGTTGACCAAGGTTAAGCGGATATCGAAAGCGTCTGGTGATCCTTTAGAGTTAAATAGGTTGTTCATTCATATTATAAGCCTGATTCTTGCATGGGAAGATTTTTGGAAAGGAGATTCAGAGCCCTTCAAGGATCTAAAGAGCTTCGCTCAAGTTAGAGAGGTGACTAGAGTCAAATGGGGCTCGGGAGCACCCAAATGCCTTTATATCAGTTTTTGAAGGCAAATTAATCATTCGTCCAAAATGCAAGGCCAATTGATAGACGAGATAGACCATTCAAAAGGAGATTCAGGGCCCTTCAGATATCCAATGAGCTTTTGCTCAGGTGATAAAGCTGATCGACAGTCAAATATGGCTCGGGAGTGCCCAGTAGCCTCGAGATTAGTACTTTGAGGATGACCCAGGGTTTATGACGAAGAAGGAAGTACTAGGAACCTAAAGAGATTCTTCGGATGGTCCTAGAATATGGTGTCCATAACTATTATCCAAGAGTTTTGACTAAGTCAAGATCTCTAGAAACTATATGGATTACACCCACGTGTCTCCCTACCCCAATGGTAGTTTTCCAAAAGCGATGAAGATGCTAACAATCGAGAAGTTTGGCTATAGTGAGCCCTAATTATTCACCTACACAAATACCACCGAGTCATAACCCTTCTTGGAGATCCGAAAGAGATAATGGTGCAAATGTTCCAATAAACCTTGAAAGAGAGTTCCTTCCGATTGTTTCCTTATATCGAAGAATCTAGAATTAGTAGTTGGGAAGATACATCCATGGAGTTCATGATGTGTGTGTGTTTGTATGTTGGTTTTGATCATATATCCACTATTGGTCTCATAATTTATAACCTTGTTAAAAATCTTTGTCTTGTTAAATTTTAGAAGGAAAATTAATGAACAATTATCTTGGGAGATTGTTTATTTCGGGAGAAGGAGTCTATTGAGGAGAAAGGATGTAGCCGAAATCGGTATATAATTTCCCTTAATTTGCAAAATCATTAAAAAATTCAGGATGCTTCAATTAGCCTTGGGGGCTCATAATGCCCGTTCTTAGCTTTGGGGATGCTTCAATTAGCCTCGGGGACTCATAATGCCCGTTCATAGCTTTCAATATGCTTTAATTAGCCTCAGTGTCTCATAATGCCCATTCTTAGCTTTTGGGATGCGTCAATTAGTCTTGAGGTCTCATAATCCTCATAATTAGTCTTGGGTGGCTTTATTGATAACCTAGTATATGGAGGCTTGAAAAGAATTAGCTTGGGGAAGCTTTATAATACCTAGCATTAGGAGGCCTGAAAATTCCTATCTAGCAGTGGGTGACTTTATTGATAACCTAGTGCGTGGAAGCATGAAAATAACTAGATTGGGGAAGATTGATAATACCTAGCCTAGGCGGCCTAAAAATACCCACCAAGCCCGAGGAGGCTTAAAAATTCCCCGAAATCAATGAAAAGAGATACAATCAATTAGAGTGGTCCAAATAGTTATTTCTTTGTGGCAAACGAATTAGTTCCTTAGAATCCACCACTACATAAATAATAAACTAAGGGTTACTGAAAAGAAGATATTGCTGCTGTCTATGAGGAACCGCAACCAACATCTACAGTATCAAGGGACAATAGAAGTTGAGAAAAATTGAAAAGGTGGGCCAAGGACTTAACATTACATGACAAGGGAAGCTCCTCGATCCACATTCTCAATATTTCTTTAGCAAAATTTCTAATCATAGTTCGAATCGAGAAATTTGAAGCTTATAGCCATATCCTTTTAGGCCATAAATAATTTTTAGCGAAGTACCATACAACTGCAGACTGCCATTAGAGTGCAAGCCCTATGTCTCAATTTCTATTACAAATAAATGCACATTCAATATTCATGTATTTAATAATATAGAAAATGGTGCAATGCCATAACATGTTCAAGATAAATTCAGAAAGGAATGAAAAAATAGAAGAAATGGCATCTAACAAGTATGTGGCTCCATCCAAATATAGAAATAACGGGCAAGGGATGGATTAATGTTTTACATCAAAGGTGGCCGCAGCCCAATATACATTGAATAGATCAAAGTCACAAATTAAGAGATATTGTCAATATATACGCACCCTTAAAAAATATGGCCTTGGCCCAAAAAAGATTACAAATGAAAAAGGGCATATGGTCAACTACGAGGCCGTATCATCTTTATGTTCACCTTGTACATCATCTATCGTAGTCTCAGTTTCCTCATCCTCCGTAGTGTCCTCCAGTTGCTTCCTATCTCTCTCTTCTACGGTAACCCTCGATTTTCCACACACTCAAGTTCTCAACATCACTGAGCTTTCGGGAAAAGATGACATCCTTTGCCTCAGGGATATTTTTGGCAATTCTTTACCGGAGTTCGTGAAAGATGTGGATATATTCCCTATTATTATAGATGAAGAAGTCCTTGGAAGTCTTATAAGAGGCCACAACTTCATACTTAGCTTGTACTAAGGATGTGGCATAATCATTAATCATTTTTATGATGACCTCATAATGTTGAGCTTCAAGCGACTGTAAGGATGCGACATGGCTAGTTGTCATTTCATTGTTCAAGGCCTCAGCAACAACCAACTTTTATTGAAGGGATGAAGCTTGCTTGCAACCTCTGTTGACACCTTCCTTATAGTATCCAAGTCTTTTGCAGTCTGATTAAAATTATCTTCTGCCTTTTGTTCGGTCTCAATTGCAGCCTCTATCTAAGAATCTGCGTTCATCTTATATGCTTCAAGGGCCACAATAGAGGATTTCTTGCCAGCTTCGTAGAAAGAAGTCTTAGTATTCTGCAAATTAATCTTGTAGGTAGACTTCGTAGCTCTATGCATCTTGAAAAACACCTCATATTTGACCCTTTAGAAAATGACCACCTCTATAGACTAGAAAAGATAAAAAGATAACCTAAATATGTAAAAATGCAGCGAAAAGAAGAAGAGAAGTTTGAAGAATGATTACCCTCAACAATCTATGGATGGTATATTCCTCTAAGTCCTCTACATCCTCATCCACTAGACGGTCAAGGTCAGGAACATCCACTTCCTTTCTCATTTTAGAGACAACCTTGGCAGTTTTATCCCAAGAGAATTTGGGATCAGGCTACTGTAATTGAGGCCGCAGATGACAGTCAGGTTTGCTACTAGCTCTGCTTTGGTGAGTTGACCAGTTACCATTAAAAGACACCACAATCCGCGACCTTGGTGACTGTCATGTGCGTATAAATAAGCCCCCAATTCTTCCAAAAGGTGGCGAGTTGGGGTTGCAGCTGTATTCTATGACCATGCCATGGTGTCTTGTTCATGATTTTGATGAATAATATGGGTATAAATAATATGGGTTGATACCCATATTATTGCCAAGTTAGGAGTTCATTTCCAAGTTAGAACTATAAAACGGGAGAGTGAAGTAACTTGCTGTCCCCCACCTCCAACCAAGATGCTGGGTAATGACAAGGTCTGCCGTATAGTGCCTCGAATGGATCCATACCGATAGTAAACTAGTAGGAGTTATTATAGGAAAACTCGACCAGTGGAAGATACTGCTCCCAGATTCCGCCAAAATCAATGATGCATATACGCAATATTTCCTCTAATATATGATTTGTCCACTCGGTCTGTCCCTCCATCTGTGAGTGATAGGTTGTGCTCAGCCACAACTCCGTGCCCACGTCTCTTGAAAACTCTCCCAAAATTGAGACACAAACACTTTATCTCTAACATGCACAATGTTGAGAGGCACCCCGTGAAGTCTGACTATCTCTTCTATAAATCTCTGGGCGTACTATCCCGTGGTGTAATCTGCTCGAGCTGGAAAAAAGTGGTCTACCTTATTCAGTCGATCCACTATCACCCATATTGAATCATGACCCCTCTGCGATGTTGGTAATCCCATGATGAAGTCCATGGAAATGATCTCCCATTTCTACATAGGAACCTCTAATGGCTGTAGAAGTCCCCGTCATTTTCCGATGGTGCCCCTTTACTAGATGACAAGTGGCATATTTTGAGATGAACTCAGAAATATCCTTCTTCATCCCGCTCCACCAATACTATATCCACATATCCTGGTACATCTTATCCCCACCCGGATGTAACCGTGCGACTCTATCGTCACCTTGTGTCACTAGTATCCTCCCTCAGGAACAACCAGCCTTCCATTAAAACGTAGACCCCCATCTGAACCCACAGTATAAGACTCGACCCCTAATGCTAGAAGCTACACTATTTGACTGTGGCAGAACGGATCAGTTGCTTGAGCCTGTACTACTCTCGTAATAATCTAAGGTGTAACTGTCATCACACACACGAATGATCGAGCCACCACATCTTGATGTCCTAACTCCTTCCATTTCACTTTTCAAACTTCATCCACCTCCCCTACCGGCCTACGGCTTAATGCATCTGCTACCACATTAGGCTTCCCTGAGTGGTACTGAATATCAAAGTGATAATCCTTCACAAACTTGAGCCACCGGCCCTGACGCATATTCATATCCTTTTGTGTGAATAGGAACTGTAATGATTTGTGATCTTTGAACAAGCGAAATTTCTCCCACATGAGGTAATGTCTCCAAATCCGAAGTGCAAGCATGACTGCCGCCAACTCCAAGTCATGGGTGGGGTAATTCTTTTCATGAGGATTAATCTTACGGGAAGCATAAGCTATAGCATGATCCTCTTGCTGAAGTACACCACAAGTCCTAATAAGGATGCATTAGTGTAGAATAGATACTCCATGCTTGGGCAAAGCTAACACTAGTGCTGAGGTTAACTTATCTTTCAACTCATCAAAGTCTAACTGACAGGCGTCACTCCATATGAATGACACCCCTTTGCGAGTCAAATGTGTCAACGGACCCGCTATCTTCAATAACCCTCGAATGAATCTCCTATAATATCTGGCTAGGCCCAAGAAAATCTGTATCTCGATAGGTGTCATGGGTTGTCCCCATTCCTTCACTGCTGACACCTTCCTCGAATCCACGGATATCCCTCTGTAAGAGATGATATGCCCCAAAAATTGGACCTCCTTCAGCCAAAAACCACATTTCTCATATTTTGCTTACAACTCATGCTGATACAGTGTCTAAAAAAACCTACCTTAAGTGTTGGGCATGCTCATCCTCGGTCTAGGAGTAAACCATAATGTCATCTATGAAGACGATGACAAACTGGTACAGGAACTCTCTGAACCCCCATGTTCATCAAGTTCATAAACACAGCTGGGGCGTTGGTTAGCCTGAAAGGCATAACCCTGAACTCATAGGAATCATATCTTGTCAAGGAGGCTGTATTCGATAAATCCAACTCCCTGATATGCAACTTATGGTATCCCGATCTCAAGTCAATCTTCGAGAAGAAGGTATCTCCTTTCAATTGGTCGAATAATTTATCGATTCGAGGCATCAGATATTTGTTCTATATCGTGACTTTATTTAACTCCCCGTAATCAACACATAACCTCAACAAACCATCTCTCTTCTTAATGAAGAGTACGGGAGAACTCCACGGTGAAGTAATCCAACGGGCAAACTCCTACCCCAAAACTCCTCAATTTGGTCACGTAACTCCCTCATTTCTACTGGAGCAATACAGTAAGGTGCACGGGCTATCGATCGAGTGCCCAACACTAAATCAATGACAAAGTTTATCTCTCTAATCGGTGGTAACCCCATAATATCCTAAAACACATCAATGAACTCTCGAACAACATGAATCGATTAAGGTGGTACCACCACCTCCCTAGAGATCTGCTCCTCTATGTAGTATAAGTGTGTGGATGATCCTCCCTCAGGGCGAGGCATCGCCACCAGAAACATCTCCTGATCGGGTATGGAAAAAGCTATACTCCTACTAAAATAATCGATCATGGCCCTATACCTGACAAGCCAATCCATACCTAAATCGCGTCATACACGGACATATCCAATAAGAGCATGTCAGTTGGTAAGATAAACCTCCCAATCTCTATATCAACTCCCTGAAAAATAAAAGAAATCACGGAACCTCTACTCAACGGAGAATCAACACAAGTAACCGTACTCTCTGTTGTATCAAATATTCTCGCAGTACGTGCAAACCCCATGGCAATAAAACAGTGTATGGCCCCCGTGTTAAATAAATTGTGCCCAAAATTCCCTCGGATAGAAAACATACCCTCAATCGCCTGTGGGACCTGCAAGACTGTAGCCTAGTGAACATTTTTATATATTGGGCTCTGACCTATTTCTTGTACTTCTTCTGTATTGTCTATGTATATGTATATTAACAGGTGTCCAGCTATAGGGATGCCATAGTTGACTTATCTATTCTACGGTTATGCAGCTGCAACATTGTGGATGGTTGCAGGACTTGATTTAGACGTATCATTTCTTTATTCCTAGAGTAGGATTCTTATCTTAGTTCTAAATTCATTCATGGCATGTTTTCCCTTTTATTTTTAGACTCAGTATTTGGTTTATGTATTCATTTATTGGATTATTATATTGAGATATTGAGCCGATTATTTATTCGGCAGGTCATTTATTCATTTAGTACTATTTTAGACTTATTGTTTGGTTGTATGGTTTATTTGTTATTTAGCATGCATATTTAATTGTTTAATAAAAATATATAATTTGATATCAGTATTTTTGAATACTAGGTGTTTAGTAAATTTTTAAAAAGTTTTCGGTAGTGATGCTAAGAATGAACCCTTGAGATTCCTATTTTAAATTTGATATAGGACTGATCACCCGATATTTATTTGGACAGGGTGTCACAGGTGCACGGACTAATCTATGATAACAATAGTGATGATGGTCATATGGGTACGTAGCCCATCGACTTGGAGCTATGTTAGCCTCTAATATGTGTGATTTGTTTGATGGTTTGCGAGAAATTGAACCTATAGTTCTTTATGCAATGAGTGATGCAACTGGACATGATAGCAGAGTATGCAGGCACCGCAACTTTGTCTCGGGGTGCTGTATAATATATTTATATAACATAGTGTGCTTATATATATATATTCAAGCGAAATGCCCGTGCCTGAAGGCACGATGAAAATTTTCAAAGTACGTAATCGCAAAATGATAAAAAATTTCAAAGTTCGTAAATGTAAAGCGGCAAAAATTTCGTTACCCAACAAAACAAAGTGTAATTTTTAAATGAAAACCATAATCTTTGTTATTTATGGGACTATCCATTATGCGGATGTTCACAAAGCACGGCGAAAATTTCAAAAGCACGTAATTACAAAAAGGTGAAATTTTTTGAAGTACATAAACTATTCACACTGCTTAACAAACAACAAATAGTCCAACATTCAAATAATCTAAAATCAAATAAATTCACATATAATATAAAATATACAATATTCATCAAGTGAATTCTCATTGTGTCTCAAAAAAATGGAGTGTCAAAGTTTTAAAAAAATTGGGCAGAGTCTCCTTTGTTTGTTGTACTATCTCAAGGGATAACAACAAATCCAATAATATAAAAAAAACAAATTCACCTAAAAAAAGTTTCAATGAAACGAACATAGCATCCCTGTATTAGATATTACCATAGCAAGCCTGTATTAGTCCCATAGAAGCTCCGTAGCATACCCATAGCAGCCCAATAAAAGTCTCGTAGCATAAAAATTAGGTCCGTGTTTGATTGGTCTTGGATTAAAACCTGAGGCACCACAATGATAGCCATAGCATCTTTTAAAATTAAATAACAAAGATATGAATTTTAATTATTCTTTTAAAGGCCTCCAAAAAAAAAGGAATGAAGATATTAATTCAATTTATGTGTTTGTATGTTTTTTTTTGTGTGTGTGTGTGAGAGAGAGAGAGAGAGAGAGAGAGTACCTCAAAATTTGTAGCTCTATATTATACATGAAATTGAGGTGGATATACCCCAGATTCACCTATAATGTCTTAAAACTTGATAAAAAAAAATAAAGAATCCAAATTAGACTTCTCAAATTTAAAAAAACTTTAAAACATACTGCTATACAAACTCAAAAATACCTTTAATAGATGACCAAATGATAGCTTTGTGAAGTTTTTCCTGCTACACTTTATCTTTCAAGTATGGCAACCTACAATGATTTGAAGAGAGAAAAACTTGAGAAGGTTAACATAAACTATGTCAAATAGAGCCATAAGTTGAAGAGAGAAAATAGGTGATACAGATTAACGGTCCAAGAGATTAATGGAACAAAATACTAAAGAACAAATTCCAAAACATATACAGATTAATTTTTCCACGTGTTTATATCACAAAGTAATTATATCAAAAAATATTTATACAGAGTAACTGTAATTACAAAACAAATCGAAATTTTTTATATATAATTAAAAAAAAATCCAAAAATTAAACCATTCTTAAATGTGCAAAAAAAAAACATTGTTACTCTTAGATTTTAGTAAAATGATCAAAATTACAAAAAAAAAAAGTATACCTTTGCGTGTTCAAATACCCATGTTGCAAGTTTGTTCAAATACCCCTATTGCAAGTTGAAAAAAAAATGTCAGTAACAAAAAATCGAAATTTAAAAAAAAAACAAATCCAAATTAAAAAAAAAAAAAATCGGAAATATAAAAAAATATCATCAGATCCATGGTTTTGTGTGAGTGCGTGGGCATGAGGCAGAGAAATTTCAAAAAAAAAACAAATCGAAATATATAAAAAAAATAAATCGGAATTTAAAAAATATATATATCATCAGATCCATGGTTTTTTGTGAGTGTGTGGGCATGAGGTAGAGAAATTTTAAAAAAAAAAAACAAATCGAAATTTCAAAAAAAAAAATCGCAGCCATCAGATCTGTGTGTGTGAGTGATGTGTGTGTGTGCGTGAGGGGGGAGAGGAAGGCGGCGAGGAGCACGAACGGGGGCTGGGGAAGGGGCAGGGGCAAAGGCAGGGGCGGGGGTGATCTGTGCATGCAGGGGGCGGGGCGGGGACTGCAACGTGCGTGTGTGTGTGAGATTCGTGGGTGTGTGGGTGTGTGGGTGCATGGGGGATGAGGGTGAGGGGGAGGGGGAGGAGGAGGGGAGGTAGATTACCTGGAGAGGGAGGGGGAGACCGGAGATGGAGAGACAGCCAACGTTCCGGGTGGGTTTGAAATTGAGAGAGGGAGAGAACGTAACTGAGAGATGGAGAGAAGGAAGAGTCGGGGTGGGTTTGAGATTGAATGAGATATTATCTCATTTGCCACCTCACAATGGATACAATCCTACGTGGCACAATCCCACACCATTAGATCGCCCAAAAAAATGCGATCTCAACCGTTGATTTTTTGGAACAGTAAAACACCCCCTCTCATATATATATATATATATATATATATATATATGTATGTATGTACTTGTGATGATATCTACTGTGTGAATTAAGTAGACATGAATAATAATAAAATCTGAAATGAATACTAGTCCTCCAGGGACATGATAACAGAGTATCATTGCGCTAAGTGGTCGTAACACCCCGCCTAATTAAATACTGGGTGATCAGTCCATTATTAATTAAATCCAGAATATCGAGTTGGTTAAGATATTGTATCACTGTAAAAAAATCATCAATTTTATTTAATTAAAACTAACCACCTAATATTTAAAATGGTTGATGTCAAAATTTTATCTTGTTATTAACCATCATCAAGAAAAGAAATAATTAACTAATACTATTCATCCCAAAAGCATAAGGAAATAACAGCTGAATTAAAATAAAGAACTGGAGTAAAAGCATCCAGTCAAAATCTCGTAAAATAATCCAAAGCCATGAAATAAATGTCTACTAACAGAATAAAACATCTAAATATCTGAATGTAAAATACGAGGGGACGACATGCCCAACTAAAGTAAATAACTGATAGATAAAGAAGAATAGAATATGAATTGTCTACTAGCAATGTTCTACATCTTCCACAACAGCTACAACTCGGAAACTGAATGGAATCTCCTAAGCTTAATGTCCCTGTGGCTGAGCACCTAACATAAAGGAACAAGGAAAGAGTTTTGCAGAAAAACAGGTCAGCGCCTGAGTAGAAAACAATTTAAATATAGAAAGTGCTTAAATTGGTTAATTATCACAAATATTATTCAAGTTAACTTAGCATACTCACTTGAGATGCTCACCTCCCATCTAATGTGCCCGCCTACCGAGCCTAACTACCCATACTAGTCATGATACTCTGCCTGACTATACATAGTATAACCACTATGTCGGATACAATATGTAAATAACCCAAAGATAATATTTATATTATTTAGGAATAGGTTAAACTATGCTTTAACTCAACTGGTGACCCAATAAGTATACACTACAATAAAGTGGCCATATGAAACAAATAATAGGAACTCCATATACATATATAAAATCGCAATATATATACATATATATATATATATATATATATATATATATATATATATATATATATATATATATATATATATATATATATATATCTCAATACTTCACCCGTGGTTAAGAAACCCCTGGTGCTAGGCATACTTGATTATATTGTCCCATTGCAATGCTCACGCATGAAGGCCAATAGGTTCAATATCTTAGGAACCAATAAAACATATAAACATATTGGAGGTGAACATAGTTCCAAGACGATGGGCTACGCACATACCTACGCACCCATCCGACCAGTAATACTATCATTCTCACAGATAGCCCGTACCTAGGTTCCATGCTCTAGTGGTACGACTCAAAAACCCCCAAAGGCACACAAGACATGGTCGTCCACAATGGGATAACCTCCGTTAGATAGCCAGTAGCTAGGTATGTCATACACATAATATATCAATCAATAAGTATGCACACAACTTATATAATTTAATAGGCGTTCACACACCCGATTTCCATAATGCGTAAGTAGTATTACTATTTCTACCACTCATCGAAACTCATTTGTGTATTTCCTCTCTCAAAGATACATCCCCTCCTAGGTTCTATAATATTTCTATATCTCGAGAATTATCACACTCCAATCTCAATATCAATTCAGAATTTAGGTCACTCGTCATTCATGTAGGTTATTTCTTTGACTTGGATGAACCTAGAATGATTCTTAAATTGATTGGGCCTTAAAAGTGTATTCTGGAATCTTCTTATAAGTTAGAGGATTCTCATTCGAATGAGGTCGTTCGAACGAGTTTCTTACTTTGAACGAACTCAATAATTTCTTTAGAAGTGTCGTTGGATTTTTCGTTAGAAGGCTCGTTCGAACGACCTGGGTAGGTCTTCGAACGAAAAATCCGAACAGGCCCAGTTCTTCCCCAAAATCATTTTTCAAAATTTTCTAACTTCTGATCTCGACCAAACACTAAACCAACATCGAATAAAATGTTTCTAAACTATTTCTAATACCCCTAATATACATTGTAATACAAATTAAAGGTCAAATATTTATATACTCAAATGGAATTCAACAATTTCTTTAATTCCTAATAAATTTCTTAAACATGAACCCATAATTTAAAACCTTCAAAAGCCTCAATAAATTTCGTGATTTGAAGATATAGTTACCAAATTTAACAGTTCTATGAAGGGAATTTCCTCTACATGCAACCTTATCTCCAAATCGTAAGGTTTCTTTACAAATCCTTCTAATTAAACCTAAGTTTTTTATTGTAACAAGTTTATAACATCTAATCTAAATCAACAGGAACAATATAATGCTAAAAGAGGAGCAATATAAACACTTTCCTTTTTGTCGATCACCGATTTTCTGGCTGAAACTGGTATGGAATCGCTCCTCTCTTTGCGATGTACGCTTTGGTGCAATTCTTGGTGGGAAATCTTGAGTTCTTGACTTAGTTCTGCTATGGGGTCTTCTTCCTCCTTGGTTCTATCTCTCTTTCACATATGCTGCAACTGACTGCAACCTCTAACCTACATTGCTTTTAATTAAAACCTAATTTTCGTCAATTTAATTTTCCAAAAATCCCAAAAGACCAAAATACGCCTCTAGGGTGTCGTTTTGGGCTAAAATTCTCCGGACTCCAAATATAACACCCGAGTAGTGTTTTCTGACTATTTCAATCCCCTTTCGGACATATTGGAGCACTCAAAATAATCATTCGAGTTATATAAAATAATTTACCTTTTTACCCCCCAAATATATTATAGTGACGCGACTCATACGCGCATCTCAAATAATTATATCTTAACTACCGTATATCTCATCCTCGTCCATATTATTATTTCCGAAACGATATTATGTTACTCACTATGTAATGTTCAACATAGCTGTTACTCATCATGATTTCACTATAATTATTTTCGATAGATACTAACTCTCGTCATGCAAGTAATCATAAATTAAATTTACTCCCTTTAAATTAATTAATCCCAGTTTTCATGATTTCATAATAAAATAAATATGCATAAAAATACAGGGTGTTACAAATATATTGTCTAAAACTGAGATAAATAAATATAATCCCCGAATTAACCATCAGGTAAAAATTAGTGCATCCAAACCAAATGCCTAAAATAAACTCAATTACATATGTCTGAAATGAAGAGACAACATTATTAAGTGACAACTAAATTAAGGAACCTAGTATAGATATCAATAAATGAAGCGACTACTCTGAATCCTATAATCCTCCACATCAGTTGCATCTATGTGTCCCTAGAAGGATTCATCATCCTCGGCGTCCCTATGGATGGGAATCAAAAAGGTTTTGAAAATATTTGATATGGGTCAGAGCCCAAAACCTTTTCAAATATTTAGCAAGTGTATAAGATTCAGTTATTGAAAATGAAAAGCAATCTTCATATTTAAAGTGGTAGCGCACTAGCCAGGGATAATCCTCATCCCTAATTTAATGTGCACACCTAACGTATGCTCTTAACCCATGGAGTTATTCTACCCTACCTAACTAGCCTCATTCATAATTTGTAACGCATTACCCTAGCTCGAGTATTGTGTTTTCACTGATTTGATACTTAACTTATTTCTTTATTTAATTCATTATCTCATTATTATTCATTGTCGTAAACTTATTCTAGTTATTTGTAATACTCACAATTTATATCTCGAATTTGTATATAATTATTGACCTCTTTATATACGTATAATTGAAACACATAAAATTCATATAAAAACATATATCGCTCATTGTATGTATATAACCTCTATCCCTCTTATCTTTACCTTTCTAGATGAAAAATCACTAGCACGCTATCAAGCTCTAGGGATTCCACCATAACCTAGGCAATCAGGTCGGGATCTCACCACCAAACCCAAATGCGTAACAATCACCGGGGGCTATAATGGCCTTATGTATGTAGTCATAACCATACCATAGTATTTTATGGCACTCCAACCCTAAATAGCGTGGGCATGCACATATCTAAGGGAAACATCACAACCTCTCTTGAGATTTGTCGAAGTGACGTACCACGACGTGCAACCTCCATCGATATCATATCCTCTAGGATGAGTATATTTCATATAAATATAATGTACAAAGATGTTAATACTCATATAGAGATATAATATCCCTATACCCCCCCCCCCCCGTGCACACACACACACACACACACACACACACACATATATATATATATATATATATATATATAATCCGTGCCTAACACTCGAAGCACTAGACTGTAAGTCACGAGTCTAACCCCGACTCTTAAATATTTAATTATTCACTAATTACATTAAGCATCGTTACATAACCTTTTTGAAATACCCAGACTTTCCCAACCAGTTTGTAAATTATAATAATATTTCCTGAATTCTTGTACCCTAAATTCATAATTTATATTCTGAGTGTTACCCGTCTTAAACACTCGTAACCAGACTCTGAATCCACTCTCCCCATACATGAGGTCGAAAAACTATTTATAATATTCTGAAAAATACTACAATACCTTAAGGACCTTTTAACAATTTTTGATATCTCAACAGCCCCTCTAAATTCAATAAACGATATGACTATCCGTCATAGCAAGTCCGAAGAGATTGAGACTCCTAGTCGAATCGATTCGCTTGTATAATTAATTCACCCATGAGGCTGAATCGATTCGATTATGGACAGTAACCCAGTTCTTGAATTAAAGTGATGTGTTTTCCAATCTCTAACCATTCAATTCCCAACCTTTAACAACTGCCACAGTAGTTTTAGCCTTCCAAGTGTTATTATGCATAAAACTTAATCTAAATCTACCTTAATGATAATAAATTAAATAATCATTAACCCGATTTCATCAATTCAACATATTAAAAAAAAATTCCCCAAATTCCTGATTTCTTCCTCATTCATTTACTTCTCCAATTAGATTCTTTTCCAACTCATTTTTTCACGCATTTTAAACAATCATCAGTATTATGTTTCACAGCAAGCAATATTTATGTCACTTAAATCAAGTGTTACTCATACAAAAATCATGATTTGAATCATCATATAAATCGTGTGTAATTCTTTTCCAAAATCCCATTTTACATGTTGAATTCTGATCCCCAAATTAGTTATTACTCAACCAATTTTAATATCAACCAAAACAGATAGAAAATAAATAAGCAAGTTATACAGTTGGCTTGAATGGTGGCTAAATCATAGCCTCCTCCTTATTGAATCTTGAAAAGATAGACTTTTTCCACCCTTCTTCGTGTTCTCCATCCCTTTCTCACCAAAAGAGTCCTAGAGATTTATAATGTGTAATTTGGCTGCCTCTTAACCCGAATCTCCTATTTAAGACTCTTAATCCAGAAATTAGGTTAATCTCTTCAGAAAAAGTGACTTAAATGCCCCCAAATGGGTCCCGACTAGTCTAAAAAGCTCCCCATAACCAGTCTCCACCCTCAGGTACTTGATTTTGACTATTTTGACCTATTCTGAAGCAGTCATGCACTCGAAATCACCATCCGAGTCACCAAACATAAATATTCCATCTCAACCTAAAAATAACCTACATGTATGTCCCAATTGAGATATCGTTAGTTTTCGTCGTTATTACTCACTATGACGTACTACCGATATTTTGAAATTTATTTACTTAATCACACTTAGTAAGTTTCATTTCCTCATAAATATTAATTTTATTCTCTCTAATTAATATTTATTAAATGATCAATATTATTACGAGCATGTGTGTAATTAAAATGTTAAAATTAAGTATTAAAAAATACGGGGTGTTACATACTTGACATTTTAGAAGGACATGACCTTTAAATCTTTGAGATAAGTTGCAAAAGTTTCATACATTGAAATAAACATTTCAAAGGAAAAATAAAGTTTAAAAGAGAGAAGATTTAATTTTGGTGATGAATGAACCTCCTCCAGGTCCCCTTTTATACACAAAAGTACCCATAAAGAATAAGAAACCTGAGCTGCTGCCATGGCTCCTATTCCTAAATAATTTGATGCACTGAGGAAGTGCAATCTAATATAGGGAAGTGATTTGGACACCCATATTCTACTAGGTAGGCCAAGGGGCATGCCGATCGACACCTCTATTTTTGGAAATTCTCTACTTTCCTCTTTTGTATATATCATTTCAGAAATAATGACCTTCAACAAACCTTATTCCCCAGCCACTAAGTCGAAACTCCCAGGAGATCCCAGCTGGCCTTTTTTAGCCCTGCTTGCTCAACTAGGCTACATGTACAAGGAAGTAAATATTAGTACTTTTTATTTTTTTGGCAATAAATCTTGAGGTGGAGTCCACTCTAGGTGGACCTCCTCTCCTTGTGTCATTTATGTGGCAAGTCATTTTGGGCAGAGGGACCACTCTATGTGGACCTCCTCTCCCTTCCTCCATTTATGCGATATGTAAATTAGGGTAGAAGCGGCTGCTCACAATGCCCCCTTATCTTAGCCTTTTTCCATGGTTTTAGGATTGGTACGAGGGGATTCTCATGACGGGCCCTCCTCACCCTTACTTATTATTAGTGGACTTGTTCTTCGAATGAGGGGTTGCTCATCATAGGCCCACCTCGTACTTTCTTACAAAATGTGATTTGGTCTTTAAGAAAAGAGGATGCTCATGGAGATCCCTTCTCATCCTTACTTTATTTTTGTAGCTTCTGTTTTAGAATGAGGGGTCCCTCGTGGTAAGCCCTTCCTTGTCCAACTGTTCATTATTGTTGACTTAAATATCTTTTGAAGGGGTTTCTTGTGATGAGAATCCCTCGTTCTTACCTTTTTTCTATAACTTTAAACTGGAACTAGTCCCCTTTGCTCTAAAACTTTTATTGAAATTTTTTGGGCAGAGACACCACCTTCATGTGGGCCTACTCACCAATGTATTTTTCTAAGTGGATGAACACCCCATTACATTAGTACACCGTAGACCAAAGGGTTTTGTACACAATGATTAACTTTTTCTTGGAATACAAAAGGTTTCTTTCAATATTATCATGGCAATATTGGCATTAAATAGGCTTGTTACATCAACCCACATTGAGGGTCTCGTTATGACATGTGTTAGAAAGAGAATATGTATTGCATCATTTGGGGAATAATTTGCTTCCCTTTTGATTGGCGGGAGTGTGTGGGCTTAATGGGGGGGGGGGGTGATGATACGAGAAATCGTACACAGGTAGATCTCGTACCAGCAGATCAAGTGTAAGTGTAGAATAAGTTGATAAAGCAAGTAAATAGATAGAAAGCAAGGTATAGAGTGGTTCAGCCCTTAAAATAGGCCTACGTCCACTGTGTTGCTCCGTTCTCATTATATACGATGCACTTTACAATATAAGCCTGCCTAGAGAGGCGTACAAGTATGAGAAATAGGGAGAATACATGGCTGTCGAGGTTCCGGGTGTGCCGGAGGTCAGGCCACGTAGCCCCCAAGTCGTATGTTGAGGTCGTACGGGGAGAGCCGTGCGAGGCTTAAGCAAGCGTTGTAGAGACTGTTCCAGAGGAGAGGAAATCCATCCCTTATTTCGAGGTGCGGTCCTCTATTTATAAGAGTGATGTGAGGTGTCACGTGCTATGAGCACATGGTCCGTAGTTGGTTGCAGTGGAGAGGGATGCGGCCTATAAGATAGATGATAAGTGCGGCACCATATGCTGAACAGAAGGTGTCGGGCCCTCCAAGGGAGGGGCCGCGGCCTGTGTATGTAACGCGAGTTGGTTAGGGCCGCACCCTGTTGGTTAGGGCCGCGGCCTATAAGCCCGCCCATGTATGAGTACCTATCCGCGGCGGGGTGCTATATTTGTCATATCAATAAGCCCCCAAGCCGTAGTGCCAATTGGTAGAATGTTGGGGCTGCGGCTGAATTATGTACCAACCGCGGATGCTGAGAGATGTTTCGTGCTTATTGAATTATGTTGCGGCCTGTTTGATCCCAGGCAGCGGTGTTGCATGACGTGCCGCGGCCTGATCGAGGCGACGTTTCATCTTCCGCGTTCCCTTATATAAATGGCTTCTGGCCGTGGACTTCTTTACATTTTCGAAACCTTGAGAGAAAATTCTGTTCCTCCTTGTTCTTGCGTTTTCCGGCGACTTTCGAAAGCGGTGTGTGGCGGTTCCGTGGTGGTTGAAGGCTGAGCACCGCCGGTTTCTTCATTAAAAGGTAACTTTTCCACCCATCAACCTTTTAACAGTTCTTTAACTTCTGCATTCGTAAATATCTCAACCTAGAATCATGTATTCTCCTTCGTATTAGATTTGCCATGCTCTTTTCTGCATAGTTGTTTTGGGATTTGTACTGGGTAATAGGTTTTGAATAGAACATCAATGTTGCAGTTTAGGGTTAAACTTTAGGGCTTCTGAGTTCCCATTGTGTTCTTGAGTGTTCTAGGGTTTTGATCTTCGGATTTACAACTGCTGAAGTAATTACCTGTTTGTGTTTGAGGCCGCGGAGTGAAATAATTTCTTAAATAACTTAGAGCTGCTCAGTCAACATATCCTTCATTGCTTAATAAAAATCATCTGCGGCATGTAGTAAATAAGGGTTGTAACCAGTATTAAATAAAGGTTGCAGCCTGTAGTGACTCAGTTTTAGATTAGGTTCCGCGGCTACCCAGAATTTGTCTTCATCTCAATAACTTTAGTCCGCGGCTACAAACATCCTTTAGGGCTCTAGAACCCAACACTTGGCATGTTTAGCCCATCTTGCTACTCCACTTTAATCATATTAATAATCCTGCCGCGGCTTCCTAGGAGCTTTTTAGGACCATATTGGCTGCGGCACCTAACTGCGGTCTCTGCTTTTCAGGTACTGCTGCAGCCATATGAGCTTTGACCCAGACAACTTTCTGAAGGGCTTTTGGGCAAAGCACTTTGGGACTTCTCCTCCTGAACTCTCTTTCGTGCCCCCCTTAAGATCAATAGGGTCTTGCCAATTGAAGGATTGCCCCAACTGCATAACACTAGATTCTGATTCCGCGGACTCTGATTCTAAGCTTGATTCTCAGTCCGTGCCGATGGAGGAAGAAGCCAATTCGAGCAATCATCCACTGGGGGCAGGAGGTACTGCCGCGGAATCTAGAGACCCCCCAGCTGGTACGTCTGGGAGGGCTGAGCGACCCTTAGCTGCTCTTGGCATCCACAGCATCATGACCCAAGATTGGGTCGACCAGGTAGCGGAGTCCTTCGAATTTCCATCAAATTTGATATGCTCAGCTCCTGCCGCGAACCAAAGGCCGTGCACGGCACTCACTGATGGGATATGCTTTCCACTTCATGCATTTATTTACGGGCTGCGGTTGCCTGTTCCTGTTCCCATCCGTCGACTTTTTCAAACTATGAAACTGGCCCCAGCCCAGTTAGATCCCAACGGCTGGAGAGCTGTTCTTGCCGCGGTCGTTCTTTGGGAGAATTTGTTCAAAAAGGACATTACTCCCGCGGAGTTTTTCCATTTCTACCGCCCGAAAGAGAACTCTGTAAAGTTCGCGGGCTACTACTACCTTTCCATCCGCGGCAGGGATGAGACCCTATATATTGGGAGGCCAACCAGTGTAAAGAACTGGAAAGGGAAGTACTTTTTCCTTTCTGGAGAGGGGTGGGATTTCCACCCTGAAGAGAATGAGAGGGAGAGGTCTTTTCAAATGCCGCAGCGATGGGGGACCCCATCCAAACTAGGTATCTTTTTAATAGCCGCGTCCCCTATTTATAATTTGCCACTTTTTTATACTAACCCTTGTAATGTCTTCTGCAGTCCTTGACATTTTGCAACTCAACCCGCGGCAGGAGAGGAGAGTTGCCGAAGCCGCGGCTGTTTCTGCTGATAAGAAGAGATTCAGCACTCTAGTGACCTCTGCCACTATATTCAACGCAGGCTTCTTCCCTAATAAGTCGATCCCCCTGAAAATGGCCGTGGAAGGTAACTTTTAATCTGCGGATTACAACTTGATTTTTGAGTTCTTCAAATGCTTGTGCTTAACATTGTTTCTCCCTTTCAGGTGAGGAAGTGGACAGGGAGTTGCTTAACGCACAATTGGCGGAGATGGACGAGGACGCGGTGGTCCTCAATAATACTGCGCGGAGCAGAAAAAGGAAGAGATCCAAGGCCAAGGGACCTGCCACTGCTCCCTCCGAAGAAAATAATGCTGCCCAAGCCGCGGTCACTGCAAACAAGGCGACTGATCCTGCCGCAGAGCAGGTGGTTAATGACGGCCTTCCACATGACCAATTCGATGACGACATAGGGGAAAACCTGGCTGCGGTGGGCTTGATGTCAACCGATGTGCCCCTTCATCCATCATCTCCTCCACCGCCAGCTGTTGTGGGGGTTAACGCTAACTTGCCGCCCCCACAATTCCGCGGAGAGTCCGGGCCTGATGGAAGACCAAGACCCCAATTGAGGCAGCCCGACCCCAATTCCTCTTGGGACACCACTGCAAAGGCTGCACGGAGAATGAAGCGTGCACTGGATGCCGCGGACCTAGATAGGTTAGTTGGCGAAGATCATGAAGACCTAGAGGACTGCGGCCTCCACAGCCTTCTGAGGGTACGTACCTGTCGTCATTCTTTCAACTTTTGCACCATATGTATTTTTCATATTTCCTCTTTATTTCAGGCCGCGGATGTGATTGTTGTTCAGAAGAGGAAGTACGAGGCCTTGTACAGGCTGAAGGAGATCGAGAAGAGTGCCCATGCCGCGGACTTGCAGGCTGCACGGACCTCTTCATTTGAAGCTGGGAAGAGTTCTGCTGCCGCGGCTCTTCAGGCGGTAAAAATGAACTTGGAGAAGGCAGACCAGGAAAGGGAGGAAGCGGAGCAAAATTTCATACAAGCCGCGGAATCCCTAAAAGCCTCGCAGGCTCAAACCGCGGAAGCTACCCAAGCTGCAGAGATTGCCAATAATAAGCTTATATTTCTTCAAAAGAAATATGAGGAGCTGGAGTCCAAGTCTGCCCAGGATGCAGCAAGCCACGCCGCGGAAATAAAAAGATTGGAGGCTGATCATGGTGAATCCCTCCAGCTTGCCATAGATCACGCCGTGGAGTCATTTAAAGGCTCCAAGGACTTCTTTATTGTCAACAACAGGGCTTACCTTCGCGGCTACCAGGAGCTGCGGCAGAGATTTGTAAAGAACTTCCCCGAAACCAAGGAGAGGGTCCTGGCCTGGAAGTTGAGCGATGCCGAGCATCATGAGTGCATCGCTGAGCTTAAGTCCGCGGCGGAAGAGAGGGCAAGGATGAAGGCGGAGGCCGAAGCAGCGGCTGCGGAAGGAGTGACAGAGTCTGCCGCGGATGGAGAAGATGATGATGAAGATGATGACGCAGCCTCTTAAATTCAGTCCATTTCTGGAGCTCATCATTAATTCAGGGCTGCGTCCTTTCTTTTTGTAATCTGCATTTGTGGCTGCGGCCTCCTTTCTGTAATCTTGAATATTAATATCAAGGCTGCGGCCATATTGACTACTTTGTACATGATTTTTATCTTTCCATTCCTTGCTCTCTTACATTGCCTGTTTATAATGAATGATTCATCGTAACTGCCGCATATTTGAAAACGCATCCGTGTCCAGATAAACATAATATTTTAAGTCCGCGGACAGAGATCGAATTCGTATATTGATTAAAATCCCATTTCCGCGGACATATAGATAGTGCGACGTCTTTGAAGTAAGGATTTAGCGGTCACGAGGTAGCTGTGTGCAGGACGCGGCTCTTCATTATGCCATGCCATATAAATGTCTTCGCCTGGTTGCCGCGGTCCTGATTTCAAGGCTGGGACTTGCTGATTGCATGCGTCTCCATCCGCCTTCATTGCACCCAGTTGTCTGAACTGTTTGCCTTTTGTTGTCCCACAATCAACATGAATCATGAAGCAAACTCTTCCCTTAGACTTGGTACAATTGATTCTCTTCCACCGTGGCATTCGACATTGTAACCCTCTCATGCCTCTAGATGTTAGTGTCTCAGCGCTTTCACGGATGAGTGGCTCTTAGAGCTCTGCAACCGTACCGGTGGGGTGCGGCACATTTCCGGTTCATCTGAACGATGTGCCTTTGTAGACATATGCTGGTGTTTCCCAATCTTCTCGCGCTGGGTCATGTCACCAAGCACTAACATGTGAGACACTATCAAACCTCTCCCAGCTGGGTTACGTTATGAAGCCACCCACAGCTGATGTGTGAGACACTGTCAAGCCTCTCCAGGCTGGGCTATGTTATTAAGCCGCCCACAGCTAATATATGAGACACTATCAAGCCTCTCCAGGCTGGGTTATGTTATTAAGCCGCCCACAGCTAATATATGAGACACTATCAAGCCTCTCCAGGCTGGGTTATGTTATGAAGCCACCCACAGCTAATGCGTGAGACACTATCAAGCCTCTCCAGGCTGGGTTATGTTATGAAGCCACCCACAGCTAATGCGTGAGACACTATCAAGCCTCTCCAGGCTGGGTTATGTTATGAAGCCACCCACAGCTAATGTGTGAGACATTATCAAGCCTCTCCAGGCTGGGCTATGTTATTAAGCCGCCCACAGCTACTGATATACACAAAGCCCTCCATAGCCAGAGATTATAAGCCTCCCGGCTTGATGACGCGTCCCAAGAGATGAGAACAGGCATTGTAAGCCCCCGTGGCTAATAAAAGCTCCTTGAATCCTCGGACGCTTTCATGATTGTAATCATCATATGATAAGATACAGTTGCACATCGTGAGGGGAACTTTTGAGCTAATTAAGACCGCAATCCCTCCATAGGTGCATCCCAAAATAGTAATAATCTTCCAAGATAATGTGTTATTCTTCCCTTGGAATCTGTTTAAGACAAAAGGTCTTCTTGTGAGATGACAAATTATGAAAACAAGAGAGGAATGAGATATGGCAAAATTTGCTAATCCATATATTTATATATGTATGTTTCAGCTGATGACTTTGCTAATAAAACATAAAATCTTGAAGATAAAGGCTGTAATGAGCTTCCTCAAACATAAACAGAAAGATCTGAAAAACAGAAAAACTAAGGGAGAGATGTGGCCTGCGGCCTATGTTAGGTCTGGCTGCAGCCTTTAATCATTCTTGAGGAACCTCCTCAGCATCCCTTGCCCAATTAGTCTTTCGATCTCATCCTTCAGAGCGTAGCACTGCTCCGTTTCGTGGCCATGGTCCTGATGGAATTGGCACTGAGCGGCTTTGTTTCTCTTGTGGGGCGGAGTTTTCAGCTTTTCTGGCCACCTCAAAAGTTGATCTTCCTTGATGTACTCAAGTATCACTTCAATCGGGTAGGCCAGCGGGGTGTAGGGCCCTGACTTCTTCTCTGCCTTCCTCTTTTGGCCGCTGATTGCCTCTACAGCTGCATCCTTTGAAGATGCCGCGGTCGTCAAGCACGCGGGTGCTGCTGAGATGAGTGCCGCGCCCGTATTGGGTGAGGCCGCGGCTTCTAGCATGAGTACCCTCTGAGTTAGGTAGTTGACCTGGGTCTGGAGCGAGGCATGGCTGTCATACAGATGGTTGAGATGGCTGTACAGCTGCACAATTTCGTCTTTGACTTCTGTGCTTTGACTGGACTCTCCTTCCATCCTCTGCTTTTGTTAGTCTTTTACAAAATATATATATAATCTGAGACAAAACTAACAGCAGTAAGTAATCTCACAAATAGTGGAGTAACCAAGTAGAAAAATGGGGATGCAGCGTTTGCACTGCCACATGGGCTTACTGCCGCGGCCGCCGGCCATAGCACACAGATATACTGCCGCGGCCTAAATTGATTCCAATTTAGGGCCAGTGCTCCTCCGATTCCGCTTCGCAATTTTTGAAGCTTGTTAAACAGCTACGCTGGTAGAGGCCGCGGCCATAAGACATTTTCACTGTCTAGTCGCATCCCCTCATAGGCAGCAAGGAGCAATCACACTTACTCCTGAGGGCCGAGTTTTCCTCCCGGCGCTTACAGAAAGCATACCTACTTGGGTTTGTTCATGAGGACATAACCTCTCGATGCACAAAGTGGCACAGCTTGAACGATAAACCCTAGATCACAGGCCATGTACAATAAAACAGGAATAGGTACAATCCTTCCCTAATCGTTCATCTTTTTGGGGTTAAAACCCATCGTGCTTTTCAGCACCATCTAGGTGGAACGATATCATCGGGGAATGCAAAACAGATTTAAAGTTATGAAACAGAGGTCCAAGAGTAGATCTGGACTTGAGAAATAACCATCAAAGGGGTGAATATGAAGCAGAGCTCAACTAACCAAAATTCACACATGAGATTCTGATCCAAAGGATCCCCATGTGTAATATAAGGTGTTTATGAACTCAAAATGTAGAGAAACAAGATTGAAATATCTCGTTCCCACAGACGGCGCCAAACTGATGATACGAGAAATCGTACACAGGTAGATCTCGTACCAGCAGATCAAGTGTAAGTGTAGAATAAGTTGATAAAGCAAGTAAATAGATAGAAAGCAAGGTATAGAGTGGTTCAGCCCTTAAAATAGGCCTACGTCCACTGTGTTGCTCCGTTCTCATTATATACGATGCACTTTACAATATAAGCCTGCCTAGAGAGGCGTACAAGTATGAGAAATAGGGAGAATACATGGCTGTCGAGGTTCCGGGTGTGCCGGAGGTCAGGCCACGTAGCCCCCAAGTCGTATGTTGAGGTCGTACGGGGAGAGCTGTGCGAGGCTTAAGCAAGCGTTGTAGAGACTGTTCCAGAGGAGAGGAAATCCATCCCTTATTTCGAGGTGCGGTCCTCTATTTATAAGAGTGATGTGAGGTGTCACGTGCTATGAGCACATGGTCCGTAGTTGGTTGCAGTGGAGAGGGATGCGGCCTATAAGATAGATGATAAGTGCGGCACCATATGCTGAACAGAAGGTGTCGGGCCCTCCAAGGGAGGGGCCGCGGCCTGTGTATGTAACGCGAGTTGGTTAGGGCCGCACCCTGTTGGTTAGGGCCGCGGCCTATAAGCCCGCCCATGTATGAGTACCTATCCGCGGCGGGGTGCTATATTTGTCATATCAGGGGGTATAAAAGGCTCGTTTAAACCCTTATTCCTTTTTACCTCACCATTTTTTTTCAAATTGAGATTTTAGAGAGAGAGAGAAAAAAAAAAGTAAAAAACAATTCCTCCATAACCACCGTTGTCATCTTCATTTCTTTACCAGAAAAATGTCTTTTTCTTCCTCTATAAACCCTAGTTCCACCATTTCCACCACAGATAATGAGGTGCTAGCGGGTATGGTGCCTATTTACATAACTATCTCGGTGCCTTTGGCCATCATAGTTACCACCATCAACTTTGTCATTTTATATTCTGCCACCACCGCCTTGGGTGGTTTGTCTGTTGAGATCACTACCATGGGGTCACTCATTCGTCACCTATTCCAAATTGTAGAAGGTCTTCTTGAATGATCGCTCTAAAATGGATTATTAGCCTATATCTTCTTGCCCCATATTTTGGTGTAGAATTTCAAGTAGGAGTTTGTAGAGAAAATAAACGAGTAACCCCATGTGGGTTTGGTTGAGTTCTCTACCCTTCCTATTATTATACCATATTTTATTCTTCGAGTTAGAGCAGATATGGGTGATTTTCACCATTTCAATAATGAGGTCAAGGAGGGTGGGGGTGCCTTTGATGAGTGGGGCTTTTGGTGGACTATGTCTTGGCCACCCCCTCCCATAAGGTTGTTATTGATGGGTGGGTCTTTTCACTACTATCAGCCGTTTGAAATCTTTCTCCATTGCCAAACATGCCAACACCTTTACTTTATTTGGTCTCCCGTTGGATTATAGACTCACACACTTTTGTTACTGGTTGGGGTGAGTTTACTATTAACATGGAAGATATATGCGAACTACTCGCCGTGACTTACTTGGGAGGACATGTCCTACTGATGGTTTCGACGATGGGGTTGAGGAGAGGATGGTGGGATAACTACACTCATTACTGGGTGAATGATCAAAATATGTTTCTATCAATTAAACCGGGGCTATCAAATATTCCTTTACTAAATGGAATAGATACTAGTTCAAGGACTTCAAGTAGTTTCCCAAGGGTGAGAGCTCGAGCAGGGGTTTGAGGTGTCAAGAGGGGCAAAAAATTAACTCCCCCTCATACTTGGCAACCTTTTTATTACTTTCCTTAGTAGGTTCTTATTTCTTGGTAGGCGATATGGCTCCCCTTGCGAGCTTGTTTTCAAGTTAGTGGTGTGACTTGCTCGAGGGAGGGCAGTCCCCTTCATCACTATAACATTGGGGTCCCTTTACACTTAGCTAGATTGTTCTCATATAGATGTTGCGCATTATTATGGATTACATGATGCCATTAACTTCACCAGCACCTTCATCCTTATGTCATTTTTTAGAGATTTCCTAAATTTTCTCGAGAGCTGCTCTTCTATAAGGTGGCACACGACTTACTGCGAGAGAGTGGGCTGAATTTTCACTTGGGGACCCTTCTCATCCACTGGAGGTAATTTCTATTGTCTTTCTAATGCTGAGTCTGTTTCCACTTCCCCCACATTGATGCAGTTGTTACGATCTTACCTTGTACCTTATTTTCTTTGACTGATTTGGGCCAGGGTGTGGAGTTCTATCACTTTGAGAGGGTGAGCAGGCAATTTGGTTATGACCAAGGTGTTCACTCACGCTCTTATGATTTGAAAACCTCACCCTATAAGCTATATCTAAAGACTTTTTCTAGATTTACTTTTGAGGGGGTGGTTCATAGAGTTATCCATCTGGTGAGTTTACGCACAATTACCTATCTTCTTTCTCCCATTCGTAGTTTACCCTGTGGTAGAAGAAGGTCCTTCTTAGTCAAAATTGTGTGAAGGATGTCTGTCATGAGACCATTTCCACTAAGCTCCCTAATAATGATAAGTACTATGGCAAAAGGACCTAAAAATGTTATGGCACCACAGTACTATCTCCAAAAACCCCTTGAATAGGTCACCCCAATCTTGGTGAGACCCCTTCTCGATGGATCCAGCTATTCCAAATAACTTGAACCCCGACCTTCTAAGACTAAAGGGAAGGGAAGGAAAAAGACCCTGCTATTTCTAAAAGGAAGCATCCTTATGTGGATGTTTCCATCTTCATGCGAGCTACATTTTCTTCCCCTATTGCTACTATTACCACTACTGCTCCCCCTACTCCCCCCGCCAATGAGGAGTGGGGAGAGTAATAAGAAGAATCAATATACTATTGAGGTTTATGCTCCCTCTTTACACCAGACTAGAGGTTTGATATTGATGACCTAGGGGTGAAGGAAATGTAATGAACTATTCTTTAGCAAGGTTATGAAGCCTTAGGATTATCTTTTGAGGAGCCTCCTGCCATTGTATTCCTGTTGGTGAAGGTACTATACCTTAATCCTCTCTACTTGGTAAAACATGCTTTCATGGTGTTTCACTTGATGGTTGTGCTTATACATCATTTGAATATGAAATAATCAATTATAGAATCACTCCTTCCTATGATTATGACAGTTCTTCTTCAAATGAGGAGAGCGCCCTAGACCCACATAATGATCATCGTCCTGATGCTTCTTCATCGTTCCTAATTTTGAGGGAGTCCTCTAGTGAGGACATTATGATAAATTGTACTTCTTCTAGCATTCTCGCCACTAGACATCTTCTATTTATGGGTAAACTGTCCACACAATCGCTGTAAGTCTTTTCTTTTAACTTGTTTTTTGCCTCACTTATTATCTGATTAAACTTTCATAGTTCATATTTAAATCATCTTTATCTTTGTGGCATTTATAGGGTGTTTCCATTTTGATGAGTGATCCTTAACCCCCCCCCCCCCCCCCTCTGTACCCGAGGACCCTTTCGTAAGGTGAGAAATTACATGTTAGTTTCCTCTTTGAGTTTGGGTATAGAGATTCTTCACTTCCTCACTATTCAAGTATTATTATCGTTCTTTCCTCTTTTACTTATATAATTCATTTATTCTACTTTTTCAATTATCTTTTGTATTTCATACTACCACAAGGGCCTCATTTAAGTCATCATCTTCTATCCAGGGTATCATCAAGTCTTATTTTTTTGCTTCAACTTGTCATATTTTGAAATATATTTTGAGGCCTTTCCTTTTTTTGTGTGCTCACATGTGACCATTCCTGCAAGCCACACTTCCCCACTTCGCATCTCAGCTACAACGTCTAGTTCTTCAACCAAGTTTCCTAAAGTATTTTAAACTTGTCACTTATGCCATCTTGCTCCATATATTACCATTTTCTATATATAACTGTATCATGATTTTCTTTCTTCTTTAAAGGGATTATTCTCACGTAGCTCTTTATCTACTGGAGGAATGGCACAGATTACAAGAGTCACTGCCTAGGTTCTTTCACCTTAAGAGATTATTCTTATCTCTTTCATAGGCCTCATATCCATCACATACCATCTCAATAAGTTTTCATCATTGCCTCTAGTGAGCTTGTTAGACAGGATATCACTTCCTCCTTGGTATTCCTTATTTATGCTAGCCTTAGGTTCTTTATTTATCTATGTTTGGTTCTTAATAACTTTGTGGTGATTAGGCCACCACTTCTGCTGCTACTTCACCATTACTCATCTTTTATTCTTCTTACTTAAAAGGAATTCAGGTATAACTATTTTGGATCTTTGATCTTTTGACTCATTTTACTTTATCATTGAGATTTTATTCTCATGTCTTGCTTATACCTATTCATGTTTCAGTTGGTCGGTGCTATTGCCTCATGATCCACTTCTTTGGTTGATCTTTTGATAGCCCGTGCGGCTGTGGAGGCTCCTGTTATCGTCGTCTCAACTGGAGGCATCATCATATCACCTCTCCCGTTATTTATTTTAACTTGAACTTGGTCATTCTATATATATTTTCTTTGCTACTGTGGACAACTTGTCAACACTTATATTCTCTTTTATTCACAAGTCGGTGCTAGTGAGGCTTCTTCATCCATGGCGCCTATGATGAGGGCCAGAGAGACAACTCCCCCAGCACCATCTGTAGGTCCTCATTCTATTTCTATAGAGGTGTCCACACATGTATCACTCATTTCTTATATATGAGTAGTTATTTATGTACTTTCTTTTTAGTTATACATTTTCCACTATCTCTTGCTCATAGGCTAGTGCATCTAAAGTCACCTTGTCTGATGGGTTTGTTCCCAGTTCTGTAGGAGTTACTTCAGTGGTTGCACCCCCATTTTTTATACTCGTAATTCTTTCCTCTTGTTATATATATGATAATTTTAAAACATTCTTAACATATATGTAGCGGTGGTCCCTTTATCTGCGAGATCTATATTTGGGTTCTCAAGTTGGCACTGTGCCAACTCTTGTGCTGGTAGAGACTTTGGCTAGCATCCTGGAGGAAGTGTTTCGATACGTATACTACTATGTATTTTTGTTTTTATTGACTTAAGTTGCCTGTGTAAGAGTTTATTGATACTTCCATGATTTGCCATCTTGGAGGTCAGTGTCGCACTTGTTCCTGCTGCTGCAGGATCTCTAGATGGTGTCTTAGAGGAGAGCTCCCAGGTAAACACTTGGTCTACCTAGAGTTTTGAACTTGAGTTTTCTATGCAAGTGCTTACTGACACTAACCTGTTTCCTTGTTTTCAGGTTAGCGTCATAGTTTTTCCTATGACTGGGGAACATTTAGGGGAAGCGACTGCAAGAGATGTATTATATCGCTATACCTTACTCTCCTTTATATTTTCCCTTTCTTCTTGCTTTTATTGCGCGAGTAAGATCACCCTCACACCCCTTGCTTCCTTATTTTTAGGTAAGTGAGGCGATCGTCCCTAGTTTTGCGGGATATATTGTGAGTGTTGTCTGCAAACTCCCAAAGTATTAGACTTTTATACCTAGTTTACTTTTATCTGTTCAAGTTAGTACCTTTTCTTTTCTTTTCTAACAAAAGAAGTACTAACTTTTTCCTATCTTTTGTTAGGTTGATGTTTAGAGTCACTTGGTGCCTCCTCGGTTTGGCGGTAGGATTATGACTCCTCAAGGCTATGGGGTAAGGTTTTGTATACTTTGTTTTGATTTGAGTAGGGATATTCCACCACCTAATCCTTCTTTCTTTCTCTATGACTTGCCTCTTTTTACTTCTCCTTTTACAGGATCCAGTCGGTGAGCCAACTGAGGTAGCTAGTGAGGGAGAGTAGAACTCTAAGTCTACTGATGATGTTGTCTCCGGGGAGGATTCCTCTTTTCCTCTTTCAAAGGTTGAGTCTCAAAACACATGCTATGATGACATAGAGGTAGAGGATTCAAGGGAATTCATGAGTGAATTATAACACTCAGGGCAGGAGGTGTTAAAGATGGTCTTGGAGCACTATCATGGGACTTTTATATGTCAGAGTGTGATCAACATCGACAACCTCATGGTCTTCAATCTGCGGGCCCTAACGAGCCACATCTATGACCTTATGTCCACCTCACTCACTGATATGACCAGTACGAGAGGTATGTTGTTCCTCCAAGATCTTTATGATCTCTAGTACTCCTATCATTTCCAGATGGATTGTCTTGACACTCTCATTTATGATTTCCTCAGTTCTCCATTCAGGAAGATGATGAAGTTTCACACATCTAGGTAGTCCCGGGTTCAACAACGTCAGACTGAGGCTACTCAAATTAGGGGTTAAATTCAATGACTTCAGGCAAAGATGGAAAAACTAGAGGTAGGTGATGCGTAGGATGAGACTAGGATGACGAGGCTAAAGTATTAGTTGGTTAAGGAGGCAGGTCCTTCGTATGCCGACATACGTTCACGAAAGGATATGTTTTTTATTTTGTCCTATATTGACCTCATTTTGTATTATTATTTTTCATATGTAAAGAAATGTTTATTCATTAATGAAAAATCTTTGTTGGCTTCCATTATGATGTTTTTTCTTTTCTTTTATCTATATTTTGATGTCTGTTAACTATCACCTTCTCTAATTTTCTATGAGCACTTTGTCTATATGATTAGCCTTGTATATTATGGGGTACTTTCATGAGGCTGGGAAAGTTATACTTTTTAGCGCAGCCCCGTGTGACTATGAGACAATTTTCTACACATATTCATTTTTTATGGAATAGCTGGGAGAGGGGGTTATCCCTTCTCCTTCCCTTAAACTTTGAATACAATTCACAAACATAAAGAAAAATGACTATTTTCTTATCCACAAAATTGCCTCTGGTCTATGGGGTCCTTATTCTAGAATTTTTTAAGGAATCTTTGAGTATAAAAAATTGGTTTTAGAAAGGGAAATAGAACCCCTCTACACATTTTCTGAGAACTAGGCAAGTAAGAGGATAATATAAGAAAAAAAAAATCTTGAAAACAAAGTCTAGAACTTTTTCCACAGGGTCTAGAACTTGTTCTCTAGGCTATATATCTTTTATGTAGTAAAAAATGTCATTATTTTTTTATTATTACTGGGAGAACAACCTCCTATTTGTCTAGTGGAATGAAATTTTATCTGTTATGTGTGTACGAACTTTTCTGAAAATACTTACCTCTTAGGATGGATGTTACACCCAGTACAATGAAGAAAGTTTCATTTGTCATGGATCCTCTCCTGGCTGAGTACGAAGTATTTTTATTATTTTTTTTTACTTTTTTTAGCAACAAAATATTCTGGTGCATCTACTTCATATAACAAGTAAGTAAACGAAACAAGAATCACGATGCAATGATAAAAAAAAGTATTGTTATTCATTTCTTTCACATTGGGTATTGTTTAGAAGACTTCATTTCTCTATCATCTTTACAAAAAACCTTTTATATTTTTAAAGGGCACTCAAACTTTTTAGAAGAAATGGATTTTAACAAAAGACTAGGCATAATAACTCTTCAGCCATTTACAATTCACGGATTAAAGATAGTCACTCTCGGGATCCGAGATCTGGCAGTACGACAACTTGCCTACCCTCAAACCACAAAGGGGCCCTCCCAATTGGGTTTGAATTTTGGTGTCAACATGTTGTGGGGATGATGAGTTGATGTGCGAAGGACCAAGTCTCCCACTTGAAACTCCCTGGGAATGACTAGGTTCTCATAAGCCATGGATAGCTGCTAAGTCTAGACTTTAAAGTTCTATTTTTCCTTATCCCTGTGCTCGTCAACTGCATCTAGTTACACATGTCTTGGTTTAAGGATGAGTCCCTTGCTTAGAGTGACCCTAGTTTAGGGTACCTGCCATTCCACCAGTAGGACAACTTCAGTTCCAAACATAAATGAGAATGGGGTAAACCCGATCGACTTTCTCCCTGAAGTGTGATAAGCCTATAGTACAATGGGTAGCTTCTCATCCCATGTCCCCGGTACATGCTCAAACATCTATTTTAGTATATTGATCAAAGTTTTATTTTTAGCCTCTGCTTGGCCATTTTCTTTTAGGTAGGAAATAGTGGATCTATTATGAACAATCTTATACTTCTCAGTTAGGAGTGCCATCTCCTTGCATATGAATTGTTTCCCATTTTCTCTTTGGATAACCTTGGGTATACCAAACCTTCATATGATATACTCTTTGATAAATTGGGTCATAAATTGAGCAGTTACTCTTCTTAGGGGAATGGCATCTGCCAATTTGGTATACAATTATGTAGCCACAATAATAATTGCATTGTAACGAGAGGTGGGGATGATATTTCCCACCAAATCAAAATCCCACGTGTAAAAGAGGTAAGGAGCTATTAATCTTTGCATGCTGGTTGAAGGGTCATGTACCATGTTGCAATGCACTTGGAAAGCTTTCCACTTCTTCACATAACTAATGGAGTCAGCTTCCAAGGTTAGCCAATAGTACCCCAGCGTCATCAATTGATCATACAGTTTGGCACCTCCCATTTGAGAGGGTGATAGCACGCGAGAAGTGTGCGCGTGTAAGTGCACAGTCATTGTTTTCGGTCTCATCGCGACTATATAAACAAACCTAAATTACGGCTACACTTACGAGGCAAGCACGGCGGTAAGTCGGGTATCGAAAATCCACAGGGACGAGATGCTAGAATTTAAGTGATTTAGTGCTCCGAAATAAAAGTGTAAAAGATGAATTACAAACAAAAAAGGAAAAGGTGCATGAAAGGGAAATATTAATCTTGGCGATGGAAAATAAATCTAGACTATGAAAGCGAGTAAAACTATAGGTTCCGTCGAATATCCCTCACCCGGGTTAATTTGTATAAAATGGTTACATGGGTCGACGAGTTATTACAATTGCGTCTCGTTTCGACAGTTAATTAAATCAAGGGTTGTCACGCTCCTAAATCATCATAAAAGCCTAATAAGATTTTTGCGTCAACAAATATCCTGTAAATTATGCGCGAAAGGTCGTAAGCACGGGACATACATGATATGCCCCATCAAATCTCCTAGGCGTGATAACTAGTACAACGCACCCGAATTAGACCCGTAAACAACACCACCAAAGCAAAGCAACGCATTAACCCGAGTGAGTTCCATTCAAACACAACCTAATTTAAATTACCTAGAAATCATGTTAAAAACGCTATAAAAAAGCGGTAAATAAAAACGATAAATCTACAAAGAAAGCATGGGAAGAAAGCACGTAAACTAATTATGAAAGCATGTAAATTACACTAGAAAGCAAGAAGAATGGAAATACAACTTATATATAATGGAGATGGAAGACGAAAGTACCAATTACAAACCCTAAAGGGTTTTAATTCAAGAGGGGAAGAAGAAGAACTCTCAAATCCCCCAAACCCTAGCCTACAACTATCTAAACTAATTAAATCTAAGTATATGTGAATTAGAAACCAAAAATGGGTTTATATAGTAGGTGGGAAAGAAAATAAAGGAAAAAGAAAAGAAAACAAAATATTTAAAAATATTTGGCATGCGCGGTCGACCGCGTCCAGGGGACCGGTCGACCGATCCTTCAAGCATAAGCCCACTGTCTCCTTCCCACGGAAAAATATGAAACCGCGGTCGACCGATACTCTGTTTCTTATCCAAGCTTGGTCCATGAAGAGGGGGAAAAGGTCAATGGGCATATCTTCTTTGTCCGAACACCAAACGACGCACCGTTTATGTCCACACGATGCCAACTCAACAAACTACACATTCATGGAATTTCCATGAGATAGATAAGAAATTTTAATTGACTAAAATGCCCTTGAAGTAGCGTCCGACGATGGAACTTCTCTGAAATCCAATGAATCCTCACTTTTAGCATTCCAATACCGACAAAAGCACAATTAGCCCCTGCAAAACATGTATATATCCAAATACAAGGTTGTCTGGTTAATGAGCATAAATATAGGCATTAGGACCGTAAAAGCGCTAGAATGCATAAAGATAACGGGATAAAATATGCAATATTTTATACGAATCACACCCCCTAACTTAAACATTACTAGTCCCTAGTAATGAAACAAACAAAACCTGTCCACAGAAGGAGGTACAAGACATATATATGCATCGAAATATGAATGCCACTTTCGTAGGGAGCACGATTGCATTTAGCATATGCACTAAGTCGTTAAACCCCTAGGTCACCCTAATGGACGAGTGTCGTCTCGTGAGGGTTTTCAGGGATGATACCCACAAACATCACATGGTTTCCTCAAAATATACCGAACCCAACATGCGATAAGCCCAACAATAGAGAAAAGGATTTCATACGCATTATTAGAAAAGTGAATGAATTCAAACAAAAGTCCAAATCATTAACATTATAGAAGGCACCTCATAAAATTGAAACCTTAAAATGTGGGAGGGGGAGCGAGCAAATGCAATATGTGATTTGGCAAAAACTTATATAAACCAGATAAATGTTAAAGCAAGCATATATTCAATCCTCATGGGCACTACACTCATCAAGCGAATTCACTCGAAACAAGGAGGTAACACATGGGACATGCAGGCTAAAGAGTAAATCGAAATGGAAACTAGGCCGCACACATGTCACAAATGAAGAACTCTATATATAAACTGAAAAACTGTAATCTCAATGAAAGATACCGCCTATTAATAGAGGCGAAATGTATTATCACAGATTATCAAAACTATTATGACTTTTGAATTACATCAACCTAAGATCACATAAGACTTTAATAGAGTTGTAATGTAGGTTAGGCTAGGGTCCTAAATGAAGGAATGTATGTAGGGATTCAAAGTGTTCGGAATGAAAACTTGGGAAAATGTGAAAATACAGACAATATCAAAATTGGAAAACAAGTTCCAAAACGACATTAGATATAACAATTAGAGAGTAATCAAAGCTTACTGAACTATATACAACATATACAACTTTCTCTTTCTTTTCTCATTTTTCTTTTGTTTTCTTTTGCTTTTTTTCTTTCTTTTTTTCTTCACTTTTTCACCTTTTCTTTTCTTTACTTATCAAATTATCATATGCCTAAATTGCAACCGACATCACGAAAACATCATTGAATCCCAAGTAACAATACAATTTAGAGTTGGTTATGGGATTTGGGTTATGAAACGAAAGGCTATATTTAGGCTCAAGGGGGTTAATGAAGGTAAACATATAAGGGTGAGGTCAAGGCTAATATGGGTGATATAACAAAGATGGACAATTATCATTTCACAAAGTTTACACAATTCTCGAATCAAAACAATATATGAAAATCATGATCAAGTAACACATTTCAAGTATGAGCTCAATTAATGAATGATCAAATGAAAGAATAGTGAGATTACCGACGAATTCAACGTTTTCAATGAGAAAAGAAGAGTGTATACACTCACAAATGACGAAAGGTACAAAGCTTACTCGTTGTAAGTATATAGAATGCAACAAAATATTACCGAGTTATAAAAATCTTAAACCAAATCAATAGAACAATAAAAGTGCATGTGCTCATGAGATTAAAGTTTAATTCATGAAGTTATTCATAATATCAATAAGTGAGACTAAAGTCTAATAACTTCTAAATTCGAGAACATGCATCATTGGATTGTGTATTGGACCGGGCCATTATTGAAATTTATCATCGGAAACAAAGGCAAAAATGCCAAAAAAGGAGAAAAAAATAAAGAAAATCTTTTTGAAATTTTCAATTTTTCTAAGAAAAGCATACTATGTAACTAACATGTGAGCAAAAACATGGACTAAATAAATAAATGGATAGAATATCCCACACCCCCTAACTTAAAACTTGACATTGTCCTCAATGTGAACTAAGAACCAAGTTAAAGAGAGGAAAATAGAGATATTACCCAAAAGTGGAGCGATCCCCATAAGAACAAGTCCAAAGAATCTACAAAATAAGTTAGTACTGACTATAGCAAAAACAAATAACAAAAAGTTAACTAATTACACTAGAATAAATTAAAAAGGAATGAAAAAATAAATAAGAAAGAATAAAAAGCTAACTATATACAACCTACTATTTAGACCTCACACTAACTATACACTAGAAGTCTAAATAGATGAGGGTCCACCATAAGAACGATTTGACTTTGGAGGATAACCGGTGTACCCTCACATACAAGCATGCCCTCCGAAAAATATGAATTGTTTAACAACGGAAGGCATGTGTAAGGCGGAAGAAAGGAACCATCGTCAAATAAAAGTTTTGGAGGGACGATGGTGGGTTTGGATTGAACGGGTGACAAAAACATGTGGGGACCGAGAAAAGCCGAATATCCTCCCATTGATTTTGAAATTGGAATGGGAGGCAGTGCATATAAAGGCACGGATCGAATCGAGCAAGTACCCCTCATCGGCGAAAAGATTTAAAACATTAAAGTTTGAAGCCGAATCATTAGGTACTTGAGACAGTGTGATAACAGAGAATGAAAATGGGGATGAAAGAAATTCAATCTCATGAGATGAATCATCATCTCATCAAGATTGAGTTTCGAAGGAAATAATATCATTTTCAATGAAATGTTCTTCTTTGGAGGCCAAAGAAGAAATCATTTCATTGCAAATATATATTACGTTATTTTCATCCTCACTTTCAATATCTATTATGCAATGGGCAAAGTCTAGAATGGTTTATTCCAAAGTAGGCATAAGTACCTCATTTGGTTCAAAACATTCTTCGACCTCAAAAGTCTCGGAAGAAAAATCGTCTTTGGACTCAAAAAGTAAATCCAAGTCATGTTCACAATAACGATTTTCTTTCCGATAATGATTTTCAAGTTTCTCGTTCTCATACATACGCAAGCCCTCACCAAAAGTCACGGGTCGAGGTGCGGATGCATGAAAATAGGAACTTTGAAAATTACCATCGGACTTAAACGAAACTCACTATTATAGGAATTTTGAAAACTATTGCAATTCGTTTCAAAATTCCTATTATGAGGTAAATGCCCAAAATCATTATCATCATCATCAAAAATCCAATAACCTAAGTTTTGACTTTCGTTATACTCGCCCAAAGTCATATTTGAATTTGTTATACTTCGGGATTCTAAGTATTCACCGAAAGTCATAGGCTTGTGAGAATTTTGAGAATTATAACAATTATTACCGAAAGAATTAGAATAAGACATGATTACCTCAAAAATGGCTCAAGTGGAAAATTCCACAAAGTAGGTGCGCGCGGGAAAAAATCGAGCGTTTCTAAGTGCTCAAATGTGGAAGTCCAGCAAAAAAGATTAGAAAATAATACATATAGAAAGAAAATACTATGAAATACTAAATCAAATAAAGTCTAAAACAAACACGCCCCCGAAAATGGCTCCATTTTGATAGTGCGCGAGTAGTGTGCGTGTGTAAGTGCACAGTCATTGTTTCTATCTCGCTGCGACTATACAAACAAACCTAAATTACGACTACACCTGCGAGGCAAGCACGACGGTAAGCCGGGTATCGAAAATCCACAGGGACAAGATGTTAGGATTTAAGTGATTTAGTGTTCTGAAATAAAAGTGTAAAAGTTGAATTACAAACAAAAATGGAAAAGGTGCATGAAAGGGAAATATTAATCCAGGCGAGGGAAAATAAATCTATACTACGAAAGCGAGTAAAACTATAGGTTCCGTCGAATATCCCTTACCCGGGTTAATTTGTATAAAATGGTTACATCGGTCGACGAGTTATTACAAATGTGTTTCATTTCGACAGTTAATTAAATCAAGGGTTGTCACGCCCCTAAATCCTCATAAAGACCCAATAAGATTTTGGCGTCAACAAATATCTCAAAAATTATGCGCTTAGGGACAGGACATACATGATATGCCCCATCAAATCTCCTAGGCATAATAACAAGGACAACGCACCCGAAATAGACCCGTAAACACTATCACCAAAGCAAAGCAATTCATTGACCAGAGTGAGTTCCATTCAAACACAACCTAATTTAAATTACCTAGAAAGCATGTTAAAAATGTGACAAAGAAAGTGGTAAATAAACGCGATAAATCTACTGTGGTGACAATTATTATGCAACACAAATAAATACAAGAGAAGCAATTATCAAGGAAGAACAAGGAATATAAGATGCCAATCACACAACAAAGGTTGTACGTGGTTCAGCAAAGATGTGCCTACGTCCACGGTGGTGCAGTCGATATTATTTCTATATACTCCGGAGAGTAATTACAGAGAATACAACTTGTCCTTTTGCCTCGGACCTAAGGTTTAATATATACATGTACATGTAGGTAAGTGGAGGTGATGGGTTTCTCCACGTTTTCCATCTCCCCTATCACTTCCAATTATGGGAACGTGGGGGAGACCGAATCAATATAAGAGATGAGGGACCAGACTTTAGTCCGCTAGGACTGGGCTACTCGTCCAAGCCCATGGTTCTAAATTCTGGGTGCCCACAATTGCCTCTAAATTTATTGGGACATGTTTATGGTCTCAATGGATTTAAATGATCAGCCATTATGGATGATTTGCGATTCCTCGAAAGCTGTGAAGTTGATTTGGCGGCACCCGCTTCGCTTATTGTGCGCTATGATTAGAATTTGAAGGCTTGTTGGGATAGCAAATTTTTCTTCCGTTGCTTCAGCCTTTCTAGTACTCTTCTATCTTCTGAGAACTCTAGCGCCTCGTACCTTCTTCTCTTAATTTCCATTCCCATTGTTTCTTAGTTATCTGAGCTCGGGCTTCTTCGTCACTTGAGCCGATTGTCTGAGCTTGTGCTTCTTCATCACTTGAACCGATCTTCTATTTTGTAAGTTTTCTATGCCCTTTCCTTGTACTTTCTCTTTGGTTTGTAGCTTTTCTCGGGTCTTCCAATGGGGAAGATTGGGAATAGGTCAATCTCTGAATTTAGGAAGTTTTACAACATTCCTGAGTGGGTAGATATTGAGTGTTGTGCCTCCCCTCCTAGGAATATTAGGGATATATATGATGCTCACTGGATCCATGTTCTGTTGCTTTCCTAGGGGGGACTCACTTTCCCTCCCAATGATTTGTTCCTGCATTCCTTTGGCTATTTCAATATTATTCCTGCACAATGCTTGCCCAATGTGTGGAAAATAGTAAATGGCATCCATAGGATAAATCAATTGTATGGTACTAGGTTAGGACTTGTCGAGGTCTGTTTTTGTTACTCCTTTTCTCGAATTAGCTGAGGTGTCCTATACCTCAAAGCTAGGAGCCCTGACAGGGTATTGGTAGTAAATCTACCTGATTCCCATAAGGACTAATGGAAAGAAGGTTTCCTTAATAGGAATTGGCAGTTCCCTCCCCAATTTGAAGGGTCGAGGTCTGAGAGGTTCTATGTTCCTTTTTACGGGGAGGAATATATAGGTAGACTTTGTACTGTTGTTTTAAATTTTGCTGATTTGTGACCTTTCTAACTCTTCTTTGCTTTTTTTTGCGCAGCGAAGTCAAAGAACTTGGAACCTGCACTTAACGAGGTCCATCTTTCAGAATTAGTAAAGGCTTGGAAAATCAGGGAGCCCTTAGGTGATGGCGAGCACCCCAGATCTGCTGCCTTCCTGCTCAAGTATAAGAACGTTGGCTCCAGCTTTATAGCGAGGCCTGTGGATAGTATACCAGAGTTTGATTCCTTCAAAGATACTACTACTGACCCTATCCAGCTGGACGAGGAGGAGAGAAGTTCTGAAAGTGACTTTGCAGGACCTGTGAGTAATTTGGGTGGAGGGAGCTTTGATAGTAGCAGTTCCTCTGACCGTGAGGAGGTTTCTGAAGCTCGGAGATCATCGAGCACTTCTAGCAGTTCAAGTGAAGACATGGTTCCTCCGAGTAAGAACTTGATTAGGGATGATGATGGGGAGGACCACGTGCTCCTTGCACAGAGGTCAAAGAAACAAAAAGCCACTTCTGGGGCCGTGGCTACTGGTTCCCGATCCTCCGCTCAGGAGCAAGAGAGTAGAAGGAAGGAAAAAGAGAAGGTGAGAGAGAGAGAGAGGAAAAAGGAAGAAGAGAGGAAGAAGTTAGAAGAGAAGTGGAGAGCGAAGGAGAGGAAGAAGAGGGAGAGCGAGAAGGAGGAGGAGAAAAGAAGGGCTGAGGCGAGGACAAAGGCTGGGCAGGCCTCAGTCCCAATATCTGCTCTGCCTGAAGGAGCCTCCGTGGCAATTTCTCCTCAGCTAGCCCCGACTCTGCTCGAGAGAGATGTCCTCCCGACTTATCGCCAAAGGGCAGTAGGTTCAGAGCACCTGGCCCTTCAGGCTAGTAAAAGGCTTGCTCTGGTAAGGTTTCTTTTTCTCTTGCATTTTTTTGACTTCCCTCATTTTCCTCTTCTAATATCTTCTCTTTTTCGCAGTTTTTTACTGACTTCATCGTGCTTTATCTTTCATACGACAAGCTGGTGAAGAAGAACAGTGAATTGGAGCAAGAAAACTCTGCCCTGAAGCTGAAGGGTAAGGAGCTCGAGGCTAATTTTAAGGCTGTTGACGCTGCTCAAATCTCATCCGACTTGGCTCTTGCCACTACGAACAAGGAGAAGGATGCGACGATCACGGATCTAAGGGAGCTGAGGCAGGCCTACGACCTAGTTTGCTCGAGCAAACTTGCTGTGATAGAGGAGAAAAGGGTGCTTTCTGAAGAGCTGAAGAAGAAGGAGTCCGAGGCTGTTACTGCCAAGGAAGACTCTTACAATTCCGGTTGGGCTGCGGCATACAAAGATGCTGAAGTTCAGATAGGCTATATCAGCCATCTGAACTTCAAGAAAGGATGGAATAAGGCTCTCGTAGATTTTGGGGTGGATGTTGCATCCCCACTTTTCGATGAGCATGATCCAGGGCCGAGGCCAGTCGTAGACGAGGACCCTGCCCCAACTATTGAAGGCCCTGATCCTGTCCCTCAAGCGACTCCTATTGATGTTTCTCTTATTGAGGGGATAGAGGTCATCCCTACTGAAGACAGTGCTCCTGTTGATGCTGATAACGAGAAGGGTCCATCCACCTCTGGGCCTCCTGAGGTTGCTAATTGATAGGGTCTTTATATTTTTGCATTTTCTAGTCTGTAAATTTTCTTTCTTAAGTCTGATGTAACTTTAATTTTTATTAATGAAAAAGCTTTATTTCTGCTTGTGCTGATCTCTTTCTCTCCATTATCTTTCTTTCACTTGTAGTTAGTTGATGTGGATGATTACATTCCTGCTATTTCCCAGTTGGGTAAGACCCTTGGTCACAATACGAGCCCTGAAGTTCGCCAGGCTTTTGTTAAGCTTTGCAAGTCCCTAAGGTCTAGAAATCAGAAGTATAAGGAGCAATCCGAGCTAGTGGCTAAGCTGAAGGACATGCTCCGGGAGATGGAGGACATTGGTGCCTCAGTGCAAGAGGAAGTCAATGTGCTGAGAACTAGACTCCTAGAGGCTACCGAGGTCAACCAAGTTGGGGAGTTCCTTCAGAAGGAGAATGAATACCTGAGGAGGGAAGTCTTATAACTTAGGGAGCATGCACCGAGCACTATTCGAGTATTACAAGGCTCCTCATCATTGCAAGCTGGAGCTCATCATAATGTTACCCCTCCCATGTCACGAAGTCTCACCCGCCCTCCCATTCCGCGAGATAGTAGGAGCAGCAGGAGAAGAAGTAGGTAAGGAGAAGAACTTCACGGTAGGGAAATGGAAGAACTCCGTGGTGATCTTCAGCGAGCATATGTAATCGCTGCTGGGCTTCAAAGGGACGTCACCCGATTGCGGCACTTAATCAATAAAGGTCCTCGGCAAGCGTGGGCTGATGGTTATGATCAAGGCTGGTCGGATGCTCCAACAAGGCTATCTGAGTTCGAGGATCTTTCTTTCATCAGGGGATGGCTAAGTTCCTTGAAGGAGCTGCAAGTCCTGAGGAACTCGGTGCTATGGTATCGTCATGAGATGTCTTCCTCTACTCTGGTGCCCAACCCATTCAAGAGGGACAGTCGATGGATCCCCATCGATGCTATTCCTCGATAATTATTGGAGTTGGATGCGAATGAGGTTATGGAGGAGTTTGCTCCTGCTCCTGATGATGGACGAAGAGCTTGAGTGGCTGATTATCTTGCTCGGAGTCTTCCACCCCCTTGAGATTTTTCCATTTGCTATTTTTATTTTATTTTTGATAATGTAAATGCTTTGGGCGAGCTCGCCGACTAAACATGTATTATCATTGTTGTAAGTAAGATGAATTAATGAAAAGTTGGTCTTTTTGGGCAATTTTGCCCACTAAATGTGTATATCCTACTTGTCATATCCTTGTTGCTTTATGATCTCTTATGTTTTGTCATGCAAGTGTCCCCCCAGTCCAGTATAATATCAAAGTACCATTGTGCCCCACTTTACCTTTTAGGTTGTGTCGTCACACTCCCTTAGGCCTAAGTAGGGCAATTGGTGAGGACATACCTGGTGTTTGATGTCTTCATCCGATCAGGATTTTGTTCAACCGAAGTAGGTTTGATGACCAGTATAAGATTTGGTCGTATCGCCTAAGAATCCTCTGTAGGGATTTATATATTTCCAGGGGCAATGCTAAGAGGTCTCTCGTGTTTTATGACGATGCCTGTAGGAGGGGTATTCCCCTGCTATAGTAATCAATGTGCTTGTTATTTGAAAAAGATGTGCGATGAATGCAACTGTCACCAATCAGAGTGTAATCAACTAAGTAACTTTCATTAGTAATAAGGAAAGTGAACTTCTATTTTCATAACGAAAGAAATACAAGAAAAAGATCTAAAAATAGAATTTCTTGAGATTAGCTGCATTCTATGCTCGTGGTATTTCTCTGCCCTCCATCATTTCCAAGTGATAGGCACCTTACAGATCGTCTTTAGTAACTTTAAAGGGTCCTTCTCAGTTTGGGCCTAGCTTGCCATCTGATGACTTCACTGTGCTGCCCGGGACCTTCCTTAGAACATAGTCCCCAACTTGGAACGTCCTCGGGCTAACCCTTTTGTTGTAATGCTTCACGAGCTATTGCTGATAGTTCGCTAGCTTCACTAGGGCCAGCTCTCTACACTCGTCGGCTAGGTCGAGTTCGGTGAGCAATGCTTCATCATTCAGTCCTTGGTCGACAAGGTTGGATCTCATTGTTGGCAAACCTTCTTCTAGTGGGATGACTGCTTCCATGCCATATGTCAGCGAAAATGGGGTTTCTCCTGTTGCTCGTCGAGGAGTGGTTCGGTATGCCCATAGAACATGGGGTAGCTCTGTTACCCATGCGCCTTTGGCTTGCTATAATCACTTCTTTAATCCATCAATCACAATTTTGTTGGAAACTTCAGCTTGGCCATTGCTTTGAGGGTAGGCCACCGAGCTGAAGTGGTGTCTGATCCCGTGTTCGTTACAGAAGTTCTGAAAGGGGCCACTTTCAAACTGCGTTCCATTATCGGTGATGATGGTTCTGGGGATTCCAAACCGAGTGATTATATTTCTCCATATGAACCTTATCATATCATCATCTCGGATGTTTGCCAGGGATTCAACCTCGATCCATTTGGTGAAGTAGTCAGTCGCAACTAGCAGGTACTTGCGATTGCCGACGACGGTAGGTAGCGGTCCCACGATGTCCATTCCCCATTGGGCGAAGGGCCATGGGATGGAAAGGGACTTCAGATCGATGGTGGGTTGGTGGGCCATAGGAGCGTGGAATTGGCATTTCTAGCATTTTCGGACATATACTGCGGAGTCTTTTTGCATGTATGGTCACCAATAACCTTCCTTCATTGCTCGAAAGGCTAGAGACCTTCCTTCGATATGACTTCCATAGATTCCTTCGTGAATCTCGTGTAGAACTTGCTCGACATCACCTGGGTGGCCGCATGTAAGGTAGGGACCGGAGAAGGATTTCTTATACAAGTCGCCTCCTAAGGATAAGTGAAAGCGAGCAGCTTTGACTCTTATCTGGTGGGCAGTTTTCTTATCATCTGGGAGCGTGCCATTCTTTAAATAGCCCCTTAAGGGGTCTATCCAGCTAGGGGTTGATCCCACCTGGAGTATTCGTTCCACGTTTGTTAACTTGCTATTGTGGTTAATGCTCGAACAAATGAGGAAATCGATGGGGATGACCCTCTTAAGGTCAGAGTCAACTGCCAAACTCAAGGATGCTAAGGCATCAGCATGACTATTTTTCCCTTTACGAAACTGCTGGATGTTGATATCTTCAAAGCTTGACATTAATTCTCTCACTAAGGTAAGGTAGGCTGCCATTCTTTCATCCTTTGCATTGTAATCTCCACTTATCTGATTGGAGACTAATTTAGAGTTGCCAAACACCTGTAAATGTTTTGCTCTTATAGTTTGTGCCTTTTGGAGACCGGCTACTAGGGATTCGTACTCTGCTTCATTGTTAGATGCCACAAATTCAAGCCTAATTTCTTGTTTAGGGATTGTGTTTTCTTGAGTGATGAGGACAATGCCTACCCCTGCCCCCTTTGAGTTGGAGGCTCCATCAACGAAGAGTCTCCAACTTCTCTCTTGCCTTGTTGGTTGAGGTTGGTTGGAGAGTTCTTCGCCCGTGAATTCGGCTATGAAATCAGCAAGGATCTGACCCTTGATAGTTGTCCTTGCTTGAAATTGGATGCCAAACCGGCCGAGCTAGACGGACCACTTAGACAGTCTGCCCGACAAGTCCGCTTTCCTTAGGAACGCCTTAAGGGGATGCGACGTAAGGACGATGATTGTATGATCTTCAAAATAATGCTTCAGTTTCCTCGAGGCTATTACAAGTGCAAAGGCGAGCTTCTCTAATGGCAGGTACCTTTGTTCGACGTCTAATAAGGTCTTGCTTGTGTAGTAAATGGGGTGTTGGATTCCTGTGACCTCGCATATTAACGCAGAGCTGACTGTGTGATTGGATACCGAGAGGTACAGGTACAAAGAATCCATTTGCTGTGGTATGACAAGCAGCGATGGAGAGCTTAAGTAGGACTTGAGATCGTCCAAAGCTCGTGAACAGTCTGGGCTGCACTCTATCGGTTTAATCCCCTCTAAAACCTAGAAAAAAGGCATGCACTTCTCGGAGGATTTGGAGATAAAGCGATTTAAGGCGGCGAGCATTCCAGTGAACTTCTGCACGTCCCGGATTGTTCGAGGGGGTTGTACCCTGTTGATTGCATCGATCTGGTCTGGGTTAGCTTCTATGCCTCTCTTACTGACCAAGTACCTAAGAAATTTTCCTCACTGGACACCGAAGGAACATTTTCTCGCATTAAGTTTCATTCGGTACTTCCTGAGGATTTTGAAGGTCTTTGACAGGTCTGAGAGGTAATTTTCCTTCTTCTTTCTATTAATGAGCATGTCATCAATGTAGACCTCCATTATGTCTCCCATTTGATCCCTGAACATTTTGGTGAACAGCCGCTGATAGGTTTCCCCTTCACTCTTGAGCCCAAATGGCATGACCTTGTAGCAATATAACCCAATTGCCGTGATGAATGCCGTTTTGTATTGGTCTAGGGCATACAGGGGGATCTGGTGATATCCTGAGTATGCATCTAGGAAACTCATTCACTCGTGAGCTGCAGTCGCGTCTACAAGTTGGTCTATCTTTGGGAGGGGGAAACTATCCATAGGGCATGCTTTGTTGAGGTCAGTGAAGTCGATGCAAACTCTTCACTTCCCATTATTCTTCGGAACTACTACTAGGTTGGACAACCACTTGGGGAATTACACTTCCCGTATGGATCCTACATCCAGTAGTGTTTTGACTTCCTTTTCGACCGCTTTAGCCTTCTCGAATGCAGTTCTCCGTGCCTTCTGCGTGATTCGATTGAATGTGGGGTCGACGTGCAAATGATGACAGACCATACTAGTATCGATTCTAGGCAGCTCGTATGGTTCCCATGCGAAAACATCTACGTTGTATCTCAGCAAGGTTATCAACTCCTTGTGTTCTTGGTCGGTGAAAGATGCTCCAATCAGGAAGACTTTGTTACTGTCACCAACTTCAGCCATAACTTCTACCAGGTCCTCGACGACACGCTCGGAGGGGAGGAGCCTGGTCTCCTCTACTCCAGGTCTTCCATACTTTAATTGCTACTTGGACGATATCACACCTTCTTCAACTTTTTCGCTGGTTTGACCTGCCTTCTTCTCTGGCTTTGGTCGGATGGCTGCTGTGAAGCACTTCCTCTCCATCGTTTGGTCATCGTGGATCTCCATTACTCCTGGCTCAATTACATACTTAAGCTTCTGATGGTAGGTCGAGGAGACCGCCTTCATCACATGAATCCATCCTCTGTCGAGTATGGCCTGGTACGGTGATTCGATGTCAACTACCAAAAACTCAATCATCTTGGAGACGTTCCCAGCATGAACTGGCAACACTATCTTGCCTAGGGGCATGGTCATTTTTCCAGCGAAGCCGACCAAAGGAACAGTAGCTTCCTTTAGGTCGGCGACGCTCAACTTCAATTTCCTGAATAGGTTGAGGTACATTACTTCGGATGAACTTCCTTGATCGACGAGCAGCTTGTCGATGTCAAAGTTGGCTATCCTGAGTGCAATGACCAGGGCATCATGATGTGGGGTCCTTACTCCCACCAAATCTTCATCCATGAAAAAAATATGCTTGTTATAGTTTATGTCCTCTGCTCGTCGACGCTTTCCTGACTGTGACTTTTCTGGATCGATTTGAAAAGCCTGCATTACCGCTGTAAGTTTTTTTTATTTCCATTCGAGCTGAGTTCCCTTGTATTTGCTTAACGTCAGATACTTCATGGATTACTGCGAACTCATGTCCAGCATCATCCTCCAGAACACTGTCGGGTCTCGCCTCTCTGTTGGTAGCCACTCTCTCTGCCCTATTTTCCACAAAGTCGTTCAAATGCCCGGACTGGGCCAACTCCTCGAGGTGAGACTTAAGAGCTTTGCAGTGCTCGGTCTTATGCCTCCCTTTTTATGAAAAGCACATCTTAACGCATTGTTCCTCTTCGAGGGATCTCCACCCATTTTCCTGGGCCACTTGATGAATGGCTCATCTTTGATCTTCACGAGAATTTTGTAAATTCGTTCTTTGAAGACGGTGTTGACCGCCTGGAATACTTTCGACGCGTCATGGTTCCCTCCATTCTTGGAGCCATTTTTGCCTCCGTTCTTTCCTCCTTTCTTCTGGTTCTTAATTTTCTCACCTCCCTTGGTAGTGAGCTTAGCTCGATCGTTTTCTCCAGTATTAGGGCGGGTGACATCTTCCACCTTTGCGTATTTCTCGATTCGGGCCATTAGGTCGTCAATAGTCATAGATTCCTTCTTCGTTAGGGACTGGTAGAGGAGGGAAGAACTAGGGAGCCCAATTTTGAAGGAGGCCACTGCCACTTCCTCCGCGCAGTCCTCGATATCATTGAATAAATCCCAGTACCTCTTCACGTAATCTCGGAGGGTCTCTTGAGGCGTTTGCTTCATTATTAGCAGAGCATTAATCCTTTTGCGATGGGAGCTACTGGTAATGAATCGGTTCGTAAAAAGTTCAGCTAGGGATTTGAAATTCTTGATCGACCGGTGGGGGAGCCTTTCGAACCACTTTTATGCTACATCATGAAGGCTCGAGGAAAAAATGCGACACATCAGGGCATCTCAGTGACTCCAGAGGGTCATGGCGTGTCGGTATTGCCTGACGTGATCGATGGGATCAGTTTTTCCGTCGTAAATATTGAACCTTGGAATGGAAAATTTCTTAGGATCTTCCTCCTTTTTGATTTCCCTTGTGAAAGGTGACTTCATCTGGGTTTTGAGAGCTCGCCTCATGAGTTCTCTGGTTAATCTTATTCCGTGGTGAGCGGGATACTGGTCCATCTCCCTGCGGACCATGTTTCGTATGTTCTCGTCGCTGCGAGAAGGGCTCTGGTAGTGGCGAGATCTTCGCAGCTGTTCGCGGAGGTCGTCGTCTGACTCGCCTCTTTTGTCCCTTTGAGATTCTCGCCTAGGGCTCCTTCCTCGACTGTGAGATTTTCTTGCCTGAGGGCTAGGAGTGGGATATGGGCCTCTTCTGTTATCAGGACAAAGCTCCCTCTCCAGTCTGTCCAGTCTTCTTTTCAAGTGAGCATTCTCAGCCTCGTATTTGTGAGAAGACTCCCTCTGCTCGTGGAGCCTTTCCTCGTACGCATCAATCAATCTGAATATCTGCGTGGACCTCGCTGGTCCCTGACTTTCTTCTGAGGCTGGTATTTCCAGGCGAGCTCTCTGATCTGAATGTCGGACATCAGACCTAATCCTACGAGGAGCAGGTGGCTCTTGAATATCTCCTGCTTGGGGGGTATTGCTGCTGTGACCACACATCATAAACTCCTTTCTTGACGTGGGCTCCTCTCAGGGAAAGATGAACATTTCCCACAGACGGCGCCAATTGTGGTGATAATTATTATGCAACACAAATAAATTCAAGAGAAGAAATTATCAAGCAATAACAAGGAATATAAGATGCCAATCACACAACAAAGGATGTACGTGGTTAAGTAAAGATGTGCCTACGTTCACGGTGGTGCAGTCGATATTATTTCTATATACTCCGGAGAGTAATTATAGAGAATATAACTTGTCCTTTAACCCCGGACCTAGGGTTTAATATATACATGTACATGTAGGTAAGTGGAGGTGATGGGTTTCTCCACGTTTTCCATCTCCCCTATCATTTCCAATTGTGGGAACGTGAGGGATACCGGATCAATATAAGAGATGAGGGGCCCGGACTTTGGGCCGCCAGGACTGGGCTACTCGTCCAGGCCCATGGTTCTAAATTTCGGGTACCCACATCTACCTAGAAAGCACACGAAGAAAGCATGTAAACTAATTATGAAAGCATGTAAATTACACTAGAAAGTAATAAAAATGTAAATACAACTTAAAATAATGGAGAGGGAAGATGAAAGTACCAATTACAAACCCTAAAGGGTGTCAATCCAAGAGGGGAAGAAGAAGAACTCTCAAATCCCTCAAACACTAAGCTACAACTATCTAAACTACTTAAATCTAAGTATATGTGAATTAGAAACCAAAAAAGGGTTTATATAGTAAGTGGGAAAGAAAATAAAGGAAAAAGAAAAGAAAAGAAAATATCTCAAAATATCTGGCATGTGCGGTCGACCGCGTCCAGGGGACCGGTCGACCGATCCTTTAAGCATAAGCCCACTTTCTCCTTCCCACGATAAAATATGAAACCGTGATCGATTGGTTCTAGGGACGCGATCGATCAGTACTTTGTTTCTAAGCCAAGCTTGGTTCATGAAGAGGGGGAAAAGGTCAATAATGGAAACGGGCATATCTTTTCCGTTTGAACTCCAAACGATGCACCGTTTGCGGCCATACGATGCTAACTAAATGAAATACACAGCTGTGGAATTTCTATGAGCTGAATAAGAAACGTAAATTGACTAAAATGCCCTTGAAGTAGCATCCAACGACGAAACTTCTCCGAAATGCAACGGGTCCTCACTTTTAGCATTCCAATACCTACAAAAGCACAATTCGCCCCGAAAAAAATGTATATATCTAAATCCAAGATTGTTTGGTTAATGAGCATAAATATAGGCATTAGGACCATAAAAGGGATAGAATGCATAAAGATAACGGGTAAAAATATGCAATATTTGATACGAATCAGAGGGCTCATGAGCTGCTTTTATAATTATCTTTGTATCCCTTTTAGCAATACATTTCAAGTCCTTATCATTGTATAATTTCCAATAGATCTTCCCTTCTAGTAGATAAAGAGGTCCACTCTCTTTCAGAGATAAATCTCATTCGCACTCTCTACTGGTAACTCACCATCTTTTAGATAAGCTATGTATGGTTTCCTCCTCAAAGGTCTCTACAAGGTTAGCTTATGTTAGCTTGTCAAATTAGGTTTGGAACTTTAGACAATCCTGCTATAGATGAGCAACCTCTGTGATCATGGTGGGCCAGTAGTAGCCCCCCTGCCCCCGCCTCCATAGTGCTACAACCAATGATAAATACGGATATCAGTATCCCCATGATGCTTTTCATGCATTACTACCAAAATTTCTCTTGCTTCCTATTCTCCTACACACATTAATAAGAATCCTCGTGGACTGATATAATAAAGTATTCCCCGTAGTAGGTGGTAGTTGGCCAATATTAATATCTTTATTATTCCTTATCTTATTTCTAACTGCTTCATAAATAGGTGCCTCCAGTCTTCCAATTCATAACATGGAAGCATGGACCTCACCGTGGTAGGCACCATTCTTCGTTGTACCATGATGGTTGCTTTTGGCTAGTCCATGTATAATTTTTGGGCTATCTAAGCTAGCGTGTCGGGGTGCCTGTTCATTATTTTCACATATCTCTCAATATTTACTTTTACCACCAAGTTCAACTCCCATCATATACATAACATTCTGCTACCTCTTCGTAGCACCTCCAATAATCCCAAAATGAGGGCCTCGTACTCAACCTCATTATTTGAGCCCTTAAAATCTAATTTGAAGGAGATATTAACCTTATCCTGACCATTTGAGAGGATAATACCTTCACCCCTTATTCCTTGTGCACAAGAGCCATCAAATTCCATCTTCCACTCCTCCATCTCTTCTGCCAAACATGCTTTGAAATTTTCTCCTTACAGTTCTTCTCTGGGAGGCTAAAAATTTTGTCATGGGAAGTGGGCCAACAAATCTTCCGGTCCTTGTATTTTGATGTCCTTTGGTAGCATGAACTCCGAATTATATTCTGATAGAATTAAGAACCACCTTGCTGCTTACCCTACCAAGACTGTCCGTGCCAAGAGGTACTTGATGGGGTCATATTTAGTGACAATGTGAACTATAAAGACCAATAAGTAATGTCTCAACATTTTGTCCATGAGGATTAAGGCAAGTTAGTTCTTCTCAACATTGGTATGTCTAGATTCTATGCCTGAAATTACCCTTAACAAGGAGTACACTGGACTCTCTACCCCCTTTTCTCCTCGACGAGTAGTGTTCATGTAGATCTTTATATTGAAGTGAAGTAGAGGAGAAACTATGTTCTAGCCTCTGGCGGTATCATAATAGATGGAGAGTTAAACTTTCCTTAATTGTATTAAAGGGCTTCTTGTGCTCTTCTCACCAAATCCACTTAACTTTTTCCTTAAGTAAGGAGAAAACGAGTGGGTCACCTTCACCATCGAAGGTATAAATCTTCTTAGGTAGGACACATTTCCTAAGAATCTCTTGGGATCTCGCTGACTCTTTGGTGGTGCCATCATCACAATGGACTTCTTATTTTCCTCATCCACCTTCACCCCCTATCGATTTACTATAATTCCTAAACATTTTCCTGTAGTGACCCCAAATGAACACTTCGAGGGATTCATTCTCATCTTATACCTGCGACACCTTTTAAACAACTACCTGAGGTCCTAAATATGCTTGGTTTTTCTTTGACATAACCACCAGGTGATCCATATAGAATTCCAATATATCATGAAACAAATCATGGAAGATGGCCATCATGGTTTATTGGTATGTGGCCCCGACATTCTTCAACCCAAATGTCATGACTGTGTAATGAAAATTTCCCAATGGCATGTGGAAGGTAGTCTTCTCTCCATCTGCCGGATCCATCTTGATCTAATTATAGTCGACGTACCCGTCCATGAAACTATACATTTCATGACTCATGGCAACATGTACTAATCTGTCTATACTTGCCAAGAGAAAATCATCTCAGGGACACGCTCGGTTTAAGTCACGAAATTGCACCCAAATTCGAATTTGGTTTCTTCCCATTTTGCACAATTCTAGAAAGCTACACAGGTTGTTGAATGGGATTGATAAACCCCGTCATTAATAATTTCTCCACTTTTGCTTTTATATTAACGTCTAGCTGAATTTATTATTTACAGTATGCTTATGTAACACGGAAATCATTAGGAAGAAAAATTAATTTATGAGAACTCACCTCTGTGTCTATCATCAGCATCTCCGTGTATTTCCAAGATAACACATCAATAAATTCCTTGAGCAGGCCGATGAGCTCCTTCTACTTTGAGTTAAGACTTTTAGAGATTAGAATCGATCTACTCTCTCTCCTTTCTATTCGCAGATTAATTTCATCTAGCTCTTAGAACTGTTCCATTGGTCCATATTGTATACACTCAAGGGCTCTTCTGTCTCCTCAACATGTTTGATAATGTGGGATTCATCCGCTACAAAACACTCTAGTGTCGGGTCAACGCTCTCATCCCAGAACGTCGCCCACGTAGAACATTATAAACGGTATATGACTTTCCCATCTGGAAAGACCACCGTTTTGCATTTTCAAGGGGGCTTGGATACCTCTTCTACCTTCCTTTATCCTTTTACCATCTGGGGGGTCACTCTCTCCCCCCAATAATCATACATAGACGTTCTTGGTTGGGAACCTCATGCCACCTCCTGCATCCCCTCTAAATTTCTTTTTGAGTTCTTTGTCTCTTAATAAAGCTGAGTATAAAATGCTACATCTACTAGGTGGTCCTTCTCAACAGAAAATGTTTATTGTTTTGTTTCATTATAATCTTAGTACCTAAAATATTGGTTTTGGCACATTGATGATATGTAGAAGGAACCATGCCATGAGTGTGCCTCCACACTTGCCCGATGAGCACCTGATATCTTGTGTTGGCAATAATGACATGAATCTTGATGTGGGAATTGAAGTTCCCTAGATTGATACCCACATTTATGTATCTAAGCGACTGCATGCCTATGCAATCAAACCTCGAAATCACCAATGGTATATGAACTATCTTTTCTTGAGAGATTACCATCTCATATAATGTGTTGATTGGCATAATACGGATGGATGCTACTCTATTCATCAATGCTCTAGGGAGATAAATTCCATTGATCAAAGATGTCACATAGAGCGGGCATTTGTGAAAATACAGAACTTGCCTATTTGCCTAAGAGAAGATCACTTAAAAAGTGTATCTTTTAATCAATCACCCAATGAGTCCTTGCCAATTTAGCGAGGGGTCCCCAGGCTACTGCACTAATTCCAAAACATTCCTTGTGATGATTACCCTGGTGTCAAACATTACTCCTATCTAATCGAAAAATCATTTGAACTCGGGGCTTCTTGTTATGGCTTCACACTCAAAGTTCAAGTCTACCTCATAGGTTTGATCATTGTAAACATATTTAGCCTCAGATGTTCCTCCTTCATCCAGAGTGAAGATGACATCGATTTCACCTTCTAGGGGATTCACTTGCTCAACCCTCTCACACTCAACCTCTTCTTGATCAGGATTAAATAACCACTCCTCGCGCCTCCTATCCGTCACAGTTCTCTACTCTCTATTAAGTCTCAGTCCTTCTAGCACTTCACATATTTTCTCACTACCTTCCCATTCCATCAGGTCTATAGTTTATTCTTCATCATATGCTACCACCATATTAGTAGTGCCATAATGATGATCTAGAAGTGGGTTCTAGTTGACATCTATAGGAGGTATTTATAAATTACCACTGGCCACCTTCTCGCTAATGATCCTCTATAGGTAGTAATAGTCTTTGGTGGTGTGCTAAACCCTCTGATGCAACTCACAATACTTGGCATTAATTTTGTCTGCTGCTGTGGGTATTTCCCTATTTGAGTGAGGGGGACTTAGTACTCCTTCTCATAATTTCTTCCACCACACTTTAATGCAGCGACTATGGGACATCCTCTCCAAACTTCCTCTTTTTAGCTGGGAGATTACCTTTGAATCTTGAGACTCCCTTATTACCCTTTGAACCTCCATCTACATTATTAACTGCTTGCTTCATCGAGACTTGAAATATTACAGAAGTCAGAGGAACATGCGTCCTCTAATTTGAGGATCTAGGCTTGATTATCATGGTTATATTACTGGCAGCACTAGTGAATTCTCTCAATGTCCCGTCTCTGGTAACATTGACAAAATTGATCATATATTCTTCTAAGATCCCTTTGACATATATTTGCACTAACCTTGCCTTCGCCACATTATCATGAAAATCTAGTTCCCTCTCGCGAAAATTCTTATAATATTTCATATACTCTTCACTAGGTTTCTGCACCTCCTGAGACATATGTCTTAACATGAATTCATCATCTGTTATGAAGAAATTTTAAAGGAACTACCTGTGAATTTCCTTCCAAGTGGGGATTTTGTTGGGTCCCAAGTGGGAATATGATGTGTAGGCCTTCCCCGTGAGAGTTTTGGATAACTACCTCAACTTCATATTTTTGTCATTCCCATGCACCCCTAGCTACTTAACAAATCTATTCACATGCTCCCTTCGATTTTCTCCCCGTCCATTGAACTTACTAGATTTTTGTGGAACATAACCCTCTAGCTATGGATTCTCATTCCCACTTTTGGGGTAAGGGTTCTGCAACTCCTCATATAGATGAGAAGTTTCCCTTTGAGAAGAGGAGAGTATATTCTTTACTTCCTCTATCTTAATATCCTTGGAGGGAGACTTCTCCAAACTCATATTCTTTGTTATTGGTGCTTCTATTTTCTCTGGCACCAACTTCGACGGTGGAGCCACTACCACTGTTGCGGCTACTATAGCAATTACACCTCCAGAGGGGGCTACTACTAGTGTTACATAATTTTGGCTCAAACTGGCTAAATCCACATTATTTTAGTTCAAAAACTCAAAAAAACATTCTCATTAGATTCATACCTGCCAATGGAGCTGCTACTAATGTACTAGTTTGCCCTTCTAGTAGAGCAGGTACTCTAGCTCCTGAAACTACCACCTCCTTTTGGGTGGTCTTATCACTTTCATCTCTATTCCCAGGTGGAGTGTCTTAAAAAATCAGTTGCTTAAAAACATTATAACCTTCTTTGTTCATGAAAGTGAGGATAACTACCCAACATAGTCGCCAAATATAGGAGGGTAGTGTGACTGGGGTCTAATAAGAAACTGGATTAGGTGATGCGTGACCCACTCCAATGGACTCTGCCTCTAAGGTCTTAAGAAAGTTTCAGAAGTAGCACCTAGTAAAACTTTCCTTTTCTGGTAAAAATAGAGTTAGGACTAGAACCACTGCCTGCAAGAAGATGAACTTCACAAATGATAATAGTAACTTAGAAGTAAAACTCCTTAGAATGATGGTTGTCAAGGTGGAAGTGAAGAAACAATCATTCAGCACTTAGAGAGAGAGGAGGGAAAGAATACTAGGTGGTCTGGTGTAATTTTGATAGAGTAACGACTTAACTTTTGTTTTTGATACATGATTTGCCTCACTAATGGTCCTATTTATAAGTGAATACTAAGGCTAGTTTGGGCCTTTGGGGAGTAAAAAACAAGAGGGAAATCTTAGACGGACAAGCTCGACAATGTACTTTTTATCCCTACTAAGTCTACAGTCATCCATCCCCCTCTAACAGTCGAAACCTAGTGTGAACAAAAGTCAAAAGGCAAATATGTCTCCTAATGAAGAAAAAATATATTACTTTGTAAATATCTTTTGAAACGACAGCTTATTGCATAAACTTTTTAATATTGAGATCGGTATCGATGACCACCTTCTCTTAAAAGTTCATTTCTTGTTAGAATAACCTTGGCTACTCACGTCAGTTGTGACTAAGTGTGAGTTGCGTAAGGAATTGAGTGACTCATAGGGTATCTCTACAAGTATTCTCTCCATCATAAAGTGTTAGATGGCTGAGCTTGCTCAACCAACGTTTTTCCTCTTCCACCAAGCGAAAATTTCCAAGAGATCCCAACTAGCCATTTTGAGCCCTGCCTGCTCAACTTGGCTACCTGTACAAAAAAGTAAATACTTGTACTTTGTTATTTTCTGGGAAATCTTGAGGAGGATGCCACTCTAAGTGGACCTCCTGTCCCTATGTCATTTTTATGGTAAGTCATTTTGGGTAGAGAGACCACTCTAGCTGGACCTCTTCGCCCTTCCTTCATTTTTATGATATGTAAATTAGGGTAAAAGGGTATGCTTACAATGAGCCCTTGCCTTGGACTTTTTTGTGGATTTATTATTTGGTCAAGGGGCAGCTCGTGATGGTCCTTCCTTACTCTTGCCTATTATCTGTCACCTTGTTCTTGGGACGAGAGGCTGCTCGTCACAGAACCTCCTTGTCCTTATATACTAAATGTGACTTGGTTCTTAGGGCGAGGGGAGGCTTGTGGTGAGCCCTCCTCATCCTTGCTTTATTTTTTTATCTTTGGTTTTAGAACGAGGGCCCCCTCGTGGTGATCCCCTCCTCGTCCAACTATCCTTTACTTTTGACTTCAATAAATTTTGGTTGCTCATGATAAGCCCATTCATATGGTCCTTGTTATGAAATTTTATTGAAATTTTTTGGATAGATTGCCCTTCATGTGGGCCTACTCGCCAATGTACTTTTCTAAATGTATTAACTGCCCTATATGAAAACCAACTACTGAATAACGGGAGAAATCATCTACCATCAAAAGGATATACCTTTTTCCACCCAAACTCTCAGTTCAAGTAGGACCCATAAAAGCCACGTGAATCAACTCAAGCACACATGAAGTGATAATGGAATTTAACTTCTAATGGGGACTACGGACTTATTTTCCCTGTTGGCAATGACCAAAAACCATGGAATTTAGATTTCCAAGTGATAAGAAGCCACTTACTAGGTCTTTCTTCGATAAATGCTCCAAAAATTTAAAATTAACTTGATCTAGACTTTGATGCCATAGATCCATAGAAGAGATCGTGGCGTTGTTGCACAAATGATGAATTGGGCACAATCCCATAACAATTATCTTTTGTCCTCACCTGTTGCAGTAAAAGTTTACTAGGTTGATAATAAATATTATGCTCGTTTTGGTCCAACTTTACAACAAAGTTCGCATTGCACAGCTGGCCACTGTTGATAAGGTTTGCTTTCAAACCTATTAAGTACATAGAATTATCTAGCATATAAAATCTCAATATCTCTATTATACCATGTCTTATAATGATATATTTTTCCCGTCCTTGCGATCCTCAAGGGTTATAAAAAATTAGACATCACCAGTCACATGTCTGGAGAAACCACAATCAAAATAACAGTGGGAGTTACTATAAGCCTTAAGAGATACATGGACAACAACGGCTTTCTCATCACGCTTGGGCAGTTAAGTAGTTATGACCCTTTGTTTACCCTTGTCATTGATGGGTCTAATCAGGATGTTGGAAGTATCCATTGATGACAACGACATCCATTTGAATGCTTCCATTCAACTATGAGAAGTGGCTACTAGCCACTCAACCTGCTCTCTAAGTCTAGAATAATTGCTAAAGTGGTGGTACGGAGTATGTGTACGTCGAGTTCGACCCAAACTATAACAAAACTCCCTAAGGTGGATCTTTCTCTTACAATAAGTGCCAAAAGAAACAATTTTAGGCCAACCTTGGTTTGTTTTTCATGACCGAATGTTTCTTTGGAGATTTGGTTGAGGGTTATATGGATTATAAATGAATTTAGGAACTGATCCCGGTGCGACATGAGATGTGAATGCCTCATCAAAACATATTCCCTGCCTCTCACCAAACCCTAAAGTGGGGTCGGGGAACATCTTTCCCATCTTCCCATATGTGTCCTCAATCTTTACCTTAACCTCTCAAGCTCTTTCAATATCTTTTTTGAGTTGGGTTACAAGGGCTTAAAGTTTTTTCCAAGTCTCTATGGATGCAAGGAGTTCACTCATAAGACTAGCCATTTGTTTGGTCAAATCCCATCTCTTTCTCAAAAACTATCTCTCTATCTCCAAAATTTCTCTCTCTCTTAAATAAATGCTAACGAAGGACTCTTTCGTCTCTCCTAAATACTTCTTTAGTGAAATGATCCTAGATTCTAACCCTTTGTTTTGATTTTTCATTTTAAAGGACAACGTATAACTCGGTGAACGCGTGCTGCAGGTCACTCTCTCTCTCACTTACTGCATCATCACCCTCACTCGCATCGTTTTCACTGTCGAGCTGTCCTTATGAAGTAGCTTCCTCATAGTCATGAGGTGTACTGAACGTAATCACATGACTAGCCATGAATGTAGTGAAGTTACATTAATGCGGTGATTCTTCACCTAAATCAACCACTCGACATCGCTCTCAACACTAAGGGTGTCATTTAAGATGGATTTTCCCTTGCCTTAATGCTTTAACCTAGTTGGGAACTCATATGCTTTGTGACCTCTACCATCACATTTGTAACACCTCTATTCCTCAATCTTTGGGCCATATTTTTTATCCTTTTCAAATTTCTTCCCACTTTTATTTTTCTCAAAAGCATTTTTATGTTTAGATGTGCCATTATTTTTAAGTTTGAGAAATATCTTAATTTTTTTAACAAAAATGGCTAAATCATCTAAGTCAAAGTGATACTCAGAATTAAACGACACCGCCTCTCACTTTCTTTCTAGCCACCTCCGTTTCTATTTTGGTTTTATAGTTTTAGGGAACACATCTATTTCCTAAGTCTAAACGTCTCCTATGATATCTTCTAACCTAAGGGAATCTATCATTCCTAAATAATTAAGCACAATGATGCTCGGGATAAAACGAGCAGGCAATAATCTTAAAATCTCTTTAACTACTCTCGTGTCATGAATTTTTTCACCAATATTAAAACATAAATTAACAATATCTCATAGATTAGCATAAAATTCATCAAATCATTTAGATTCAAGCATGGTTATTGTTTCAAACTGAGTAGATAAATTTTGTAGTATAAATGACTTAACAACATTTGTGCCCTCACGTGTATGTTGAAAAATATCCCATGCCAATTTTGACATGGTATACGCCATAACATGTCGGAACTCGTCGGGTTTAATGTCTCCAGAAATATCACTTAGTCTACGTTAGTTAAAGTTACTCCATTTAAATTCTTTTTTAGCCCATAAATTCGCAGGTTTATGATTAATATCATTACCTACAACTATAGTGGGTGGTTTTCACTCTCTTCCACATGTAATCCAGACATGTTTACCAATAGCCTTCAAAGTTGATATCATTCTAGCTTTCCAATAGGAATAATTGGATCCATCAAAAGTTGACATTCTATTATATAAGTTATCCATTTGAACGAAGTTTTTTCAAAAATCAATTTTTTCAGAAAATTGACATTAAGAAAATTTTTGTTGAAAAACAATTACATGGTAAAGTTGTGTAGATGGCTCTAATACCAATTTGATAGTGAGGTACGAAGCAATGGTCCAAATTATTTAATTAAATGTCAACTTTATACCCCTTTTAAGCACTAGTTCATGCAGCTAAGTGATTGAAAGGAGTAAATCAATATGGCATACAACTAAACATTCAAAAAGGCCAAATTCAAGAAAAACCCCTGTAAGGCAAAACCAATTCTTATTTAACTAAATGTGTAAACCGCAACTTACAACAATATAGAAATACAAACACCAATAGACAAATGTCCCGCAGGCTTCGGTTCGTCTTCTTCGATAAGAACTCTCGCAATAATTCCAAGAACAACAATAAAGATAGCTTCTCCACAAGTACCACTCCACAATAGGAAATTATGTCTATGAGGGTCTCTCAATGATTCGTAAATATAATATGAGAGGTTTTTGTGAATCAAAATGGTTTTTGGCCCTTTAAAGGGAAGACTTAAAGTGCAGTAGGCCCATAGGAGGTGGAGTAAAAAAGTCTTTCAACAAAATTACGGGAAGTAGGTTTAAATAGGAAAACATGCAAATCTAGGCGGCACTAAGTCGTCCGAACAAGACCTGGAGGTCGTTCGAACGAGATCAAGATCTCGCTAGAAGTCCCTTTAAGCGACTTATCAAACGACTTAATAAAAACTAAAATACTATGGTTTCATTTGTTCCATATTAGAACAGGAGGTTCAAACGACCCTATTAAACGACATGGCAATGTTGTTTGAACACAATGCTTAGTCATTTGAATGACCCTAATCGAAAAACATGTTACTTTAATCCAAATAATGTTATTTAAAAATCTAAACTCTCTTTGATTAAAATAAATTCAAATTTAAATCGAACAAAAATTTCCATACATATATTTTGTTAAAATCTAAGAACTCCAAATAGAATTATACCTTAAAGAAGTGGTGTTGTGGAGGACGATTGAAGTTGAACGTGAATCACGTTGAAAATGATGGATACATGATGATGATCACGTTTCTAATAATTCGAATAGCTTACGTCATGGATGATTGTGTAGACGTGCCAATGTAATGGGATATGTCATAACCTTTATGATAGAGGACAATACAAACAATACCTAGATTCTAGCGGACAATGACAGAAATAGTTTCCTTACAAAAAAGACAAAATTTAATGGATAATTTGTTTAATTGAATTCCCATTTGTTATGGTTCCAATTATTCTTTTTGGAAAGCTTAAATGATGTAGCAATAAACCCTAAATATACTTTTAGTCCCTCTGCAATCCAATGAACCCCAAGAAACCCTAGAGTTTGCCAAATCACCAAAATACCCCTATAGGAAGTATTATGCTAACTTAGAGTCTCCTATATCAAGTAAAACCCATATTTCACTCAAAGTTTGACCAAATGATTTATATTTCTTAGGAATATTATGAACAATCCATTAGGTTTGAGAAATTTCAGTTAATCCCTGAAGTTTGGCAAAGTAACTTTAAAGCCTAAAATCTAAACAAAAACTATCAAAGGACCCAACCCAAAACCTAAATTCATATATACTTTCTCCCCTGCTGATGTGGGACCATGAGGAGTATCAATGATAACCATTTTCATCCACATGTACCATGGTGTAACTTTTGCAGACAAAGATAAACTTCACCTACCTAACCTATTAATAAACTCCTCTTCACAAACCCTATAAAAGGCCCCTTTTAACACTATAAAACTCACTTCAGCTGAGAGCTATTCTAAAGTAAAATTTTAAGAATATATGTATTCATGTCATTTTATGTATGAATGTTTGTTTCTTCAATTTATTTATATTTATGCACTTATATAGAGTAAAATTAAGATTTTGCGTATGAATGTTAACGTGTGGAAGCACTAAAATAGCAAAAAAAACTAGAAAACTACATTAAAGCTTGAGCTTCAATGGTGGATTCTATTGCGTTGACTTCGAACTAGTTTCAATGTTAGGTAAGTTGAGCTTAGTTTCTAAAGAACCTAGGTTCAATGATTAACTGAACCCGAAACTGGGTTTGATATACCAAATTGAAGCTTGATGTTTTTGGTCCTGGAATTTTTAAAATCCAAATTCAATAGTTATACTCCACTAAAATCCCTCAAACTTGTCTTGCTTTCCTACATTTTCAACATAGAAGAAAACTGATAAGCACCCAAAACTGTACAATTTATACCCCAAATAGACATACTTTTGTTGCTAATTCTCGACAATATGTGTCTTATGCGCTTAATTGTTCATAATACAAGCTTAATTGTGCATTGCAGAGTTCAAACGCTTAAATCAAGACAATTGTGTGCAAAATGGAGCTAAATAACTAAATATTTGTGTCTTTTTATTACTTTTTTAGATTTTTGTTTGAGTCATTTTTACTTTTAGGATTTATTTTAGATTTATTTAGTATTTTCTAGGTTTTATTTTCTATTTTTATTTTTAATAGTATAATTTTATTTTATTTGGATTTTTATTAGTTTTTAGTTTTATTAGTATTATATTTTTTCAGGATTTTATTTATTTTTTTTAGTTTTATTTGATTTTATATTTAATTAGGATTTTAGTTTTATTAGATTTTATTTTTATTTTTATTTTTATTTCCTTTTAGTTTAATTTTTAATTGAGTCTTTATTTTATTTTTTTAGAATAGGAATTTAATTATTAGATTTTTAGTTTTAGTAGTTTTATTTTTATTAGTTAGTTTTATTAGGGTGAAAATAAAACACACACATTAACCCACTCACACCCTAAAATCTATACACCCCATTACACCCAAACACTATTCTACACCCTCACCCACCTAACCACCCCCACTTCATCTTCCTCACCACAACTCTCTCTCTCTTACCACCATAATCACACGACTTCCACCTACATAAACCAAAAGCCAACAAACTAAAGAACAAACAAATCCCACATGTCAAAAACCCTTTTACCCATTTAACCTTTTAAACTAACTTGTACCCCTTATACCCATTATACCCCCAACTACTCTTTTACCCCCAAACCCTAAAGTACCCATAAACCATATCAGATTCTTCATTCCCTCACCCCTTATTCACATGACCTCACACCATATTCACATGCACCCCTTAGCTATTTATCCAAAATACCCATTATCCCCATGTGTGCCATGCATCTACTATAAAAGAAGACACAAGACCCAATTTGAAAAAAAAAGACTCATCATCAAATAGAGAGAGAAAAGTAGAGAGTTAGGTTAGAATAAATTAGGTAGAAATATGTGTAAATAGTTTATTTTCATTTTTTATAGATATTTGTGAGTGATAATTGTGCGAGATTCAAGTTGAGTAAAATTTTCATTTATATCTTCGTTGATCAATCACTTGGAGGGTTGTATTCTTGAATTTCAAGGATAGAGTTCAAATTGTCAATTTCAAGGAGACTTGTGAAGATTTGTTCTCTTTCTTTACTCTTTTATTATATTAATGCGTATTGAATATTTGTTTATTATGTTTCACATCATGTTAGGCTAAATCACCTATCAAGGGGTGGGGTAAAACCCTTATTTGATGTTATTTTATTTGTATTAGTTTGATTACTTGAAAAGTCCCTTTGAATGTTAGTTTTGATTCCTCACCCTTAAATTTACGCCTCGAGAGATGATTAATGATTTTTGAGAGAAAATCAAAATTCTAATTATAATACCCATTTTAGATTCGAACTATGGATAGGGGTTTCTTAAGTGGGGTATTTATAACTTGAATTTCAACTCTAAAATTATTTTCTTAGATTTACATGAATTTGAATCGATCGATCCTAGTGGGTGATTAATTAAAAGAAGTGTAGATCTATTTTTCTAGAGTTGTGGGGTGTTAAACTTAATTTTCTAAAATATTACTATTACAATTACACTTGCAACGAGAGTTGGTTTGTAAATTTGATATTAATTTGGTAGAATTCAAATAATTAAATTAATTAATTAGAATAACTAAAATTTGTGGTGTAATCCAACTCCTTGATTGTTCTCACAATTATTTACCTCACATTATCTCTTATTTTAGTGTTAGACTTTGTTTTCATTTTAGTCACTTTCTAGTTAGTTATTTTCATCTTATTTTAGTTTAGTTTAAAATCTCACCTCACCCTATTGTTTTAATATTGAAAAAGCTAAAAAAAATTCGAAAAAGTTAAAAAGTACAAAAAGAAAATAAAAAGTGAATTACAATTGAATTTGTTACATTTGCTTTACAACCTTGAAAGTGGATTGATACCCTTACTTACCTCTACACTTGAGTTTGTTATATTTTGTAGGTATTTGAGGTTTTGATTAACTTGACTTCGAACAACGACATACGCAAAAGTTAGTTTATCAAAAACTCTTACAATGCCGAAATAAGAATCATAGCTTTTAGTCACTTATGCCCTGGTCAAAATTCCACCACTTTTATCGAAAATCAATACCTCAAACTAGTCCCCCCAAAATTCATGAAACCGATATGGTTGGATTCCTCTTCAAAAACTATACAATTTTCATCCAAGAACAAACTTGAATGAATTTCCAAAACATCTCAAATATGAGGTGAAATGTTAAAACCTTAAAGTCAAACGATCGAATGTTGAAGATGATATGGATTACAGACGCACAAGTGACGGTCAAACTAGGTCCGTGTAATGTTTGACCCCTTGTGTGAGTGTGCCTCCAATCAGAAAATTCTAATTTACCCCAAAACTTCTTTTCTAAATTCTTAACAAAATGGTATATTAAATCACCCTGTTTGGATCCCTGGAAAGCATTTTATAGAGAAAATTAATTTTATTATTCAAATTCCAATTTTCATACACATAACCCCTGACTAGGTCTCCAAGCATTTCAATACACTCCCACACTTTTTCCTCAAGCTCTTTAAATCAAATAAAGATATTTTGGCTTTTTCCACTAAACCAAAATTCAAATAGAAACCAAGAAAAATGTTAGTTTTAAAATGTTTTAAATTTATATAACTAACCGTCTTAGTTATGTTTACAATGAAATTTATCACAAATGAATCCTACTACATGGTATAAGAATTATTTTAGGCCTATACTATCTACTTATACCCTCCATTATTTTAGATTATCCAGTCAGCCCCACTGAATTTGATTCAACAATTAAGAATCAACAATTTTAAAGTAGGTGATTGTATTTCAATACTAAACAATTGAGCTTATGCATTACAAATTACATATTGGTATATCACACTGTGATAACTTTTAACTCATGTTCCAATTACAAACTCTTTTTGTGTAGTTCATATCTATTCCCTATATAGATTCTCCTAATATTTCAGTCATCCCTAAACCATATAAACCGCTATGAACTGTAATTTCAGTAAACCCATTGAATTCTTGTTTACCCTTATTTGTGGTACAACCTTGAAAGTTATTAAATTTATTGCATTTTATTTGCATTTTATACCCTTATCAGTGACACCCCTAGTAGCATACCTTACGATTTAGGGATTAAACTCTGGTATACCACGAAAATTTCAATTAGCCTGTAGGACTTAGATGCTGAGTGTGTATTATCTATTTCATACATACATATGAGTGCTGTAACATACCTTTTTATTATCCTTCAATTATTTGGGAGTGCCTCTCCATATGTACAATATACTCTGGACGATATTGTAATGGTATATCTACGTTATTGTGGGCCTATAATTGATAATTTATGGGTTATCTTGTTATAATCTGTACCCTTATTTATAACTCGATAAAAAACATATTATTCTTTTACATATCATCAGGCTTCAGTATATCCCTAATAGCTCAAGGATATTTCAGATCACTTGCAGATTCTGACAATATCATTACTAAATCAAACTATTTTCTGGCAAATTATTTTTCTCTCATACCCTGTATAGAAATAAAATTATCTACTTGGCATGTGTTCTTAATTGTTTCCTGTCCAAATGGACGATGAACTCGAAGAAGACGAGGTACCACCCGCATGTTTGGACTTTTATTTAATATTACCCCAAAAAAATATTTTCGGCTACGAATGTATGGGCAATAACAGATAAGGATTGTAGCCCCCGTTAGAATATCTGCAATAACAGATTAGATCCCATGATTCCTAAATGCTTTCGGAATGTTTTTCACTACATATGAAATTAACGAATAATAATGTATTATAGGCTTCTTTTAGACTTATCTATGTATTAGTATGCCAGACATCCCCATAACAAACATCATTTAAGTTCCGATGGTCTAAATTTATATGTTTTATTTACTCTTACTCCTTACTTACTATTAAGCCCATAAAATTTGTAGATGTGACAACATGATATCATAGCGTTGTCGGGTATTATTCCTATATGGGACCAAGTACAAGAATCTTTCGTCTGCGCCTTATATGATTATTATTATAAATATTTCCTTTATCACATTTTGTTACTCATACTGTTTTGCAGTAATGAATAATTGTGATGATATCTACCCTTATATTCGCACTTCAACTCAAGAAAGGTTTGAACGAGAAATTAAATATGTACGTTATGAAAAGCATTGCAAGTGCATACAAATCATCGATAGTGATTGGGAAGCTAGAACTCTCGAGATCAAACATATCTTGCTTATCGGTCGACTTATAGGACGAGGTCAAGTAACCCAGCAGGCTAAAAGATTCTTTGATGACCCTCACACTCTTTAATAAGAAACCCATCTCTCATGGGACGTTGTGACACATAATGAACTTGCAATTACTCTGTCTAACTCTCCAATCGACTATGGTTCTTTTTCTTTCACCGTTACTTGCTTTACCCCCATGACTACCAGTAATTCCTCTGACAATTCCATAAATAAAATCTACAGGTGTAGGTGAAAGAGGATGAAACCTATATTCCAGAATAACAGCAATAGTTATACTCATAGTTATTTTGTAATAGTTAAATGTCCCCTTAAAATAGGATCTGACGATTATGTGTTTTTTTGGTTTTTTATTGTTGACCGTGTAATATTATGTCACCCAATAGGATGTAATATAAAAAGTTTGTTTTAAGTACATATATTTGCAATTTTATCCAACGATCCATTGTCTACATAGGATTGTTCATACTCACGAAACTACTATTGGAATCCAAGAGGAACGATCTATGCACAAATACATAATCCAACTACAACCAAGTAATTTTACGTTGTCTCTAAGAATTTACGATAGTAGCGAAGTGATAAAAAGCATGCCACCCCAACCCTAGTTAATATTGACATACCAGAAGAAACTCGAAGAATAAATGACCTTGAGGAATTTCTGAGGAAAAAACCTCCAGGACTTTTTGGGAAGTTGGGTGCGGTCGAAGTAGAAAAATGGATCCGTTAAACACTCAAAGTATTTGGCAGAGCAGGCATCTACCCTGAGCTTAGGGTGACATTGGATTAGTATTTACTTCAAGGAGAAGCAGACTTATTGTGCTAGTCTATTCTACATTCCCAGAATGTGAACGAACTAACCTGAGTTTAGTTTTAATAAATCTTCTTCAACAAATACTTTTCGATTTTCGGAAGGGATAAAATGACCATTGATTTCCTAAGTTTACAAAAGTAACAAATGACTATAGCCAAGCATGAGGATAAGTTCACCGAATTATTCTGATATGCTCAGTTATATGTTGATACCGAACCCAAAAAGTGCAAGAATTTTAAACGAGGGTTCAAATCCTCCATTATCATTTTACAAGTGCATGAGTTTAATCGAATAGTTTAAATAACCTCCCTTATAGAACAAAATCCCGCATCTAATAACACAAGACAAATCTCTACCTCTTCTAAAAATCCCCACGCCTTCGGGAATCTGCAAAATCAAGGAAATTACCCTTACAACAAATCCAAAGATGGCTGAGTACAAAGTTAAATTCAGCATAGTCACAAGAGACCATTGGTGCATTGTCATTAATGCAACCAAGTAGGACAGCTTAGACCCTAATGCCCTATTTTACACATGCCACCTCCTTCTACTTCCCCTAAATTTAACAAACCTCCCTTTAAGAATCCAACCAATAACTCTAACCTCCCATTGCAATAAAATCTCCATGAGAAGAAGCAATAACCCCTCAATAGGCACCATGGTCGGAATTTATCCTCTCTCCTAGTGAAAAATCCAAATTTCCACGGTGTGGTCGCAGGTAATTGATTAGGCATAAATTCTTCACATTAATCACCTTAATTTAGGTATTTTATGATCCCATGTATTGTAATTAACTTGGATTTATCTCATATTTATCCTACTAACCATTTTTTCCAAGTATTTCTTATTTTGTGGATCTCTTATGTGTTTTACAGTTATTTCATTCAGGATAGTGCGAGATAGAACATAAAATCATGAAAGAAACCAAGAAATGGGGAGTTAAAGGGTATTTTTGTATTTTTTTTAGCATTAGTCCATCCGTGGGGACAACAAGAAAGTTGAAGAGCTTGAAGTCACAACAATACTGAAATAAAAAGCACCTCAATCCGAGTTAGGGTGAAGAAGTTATGCGCATTCGAAGATGAGACGAATCAATGAGGCAAAACTAAGGAAGGCAAAAAGGGGAACCAGTTCGGTTAAAGGGGAACCAGTTCACCTTTAGTAACGCTCCATATCTATGAAAAAAGATTATTCATGCTTTAAAACCGTTAAAAATTACCATATGCGGTATTTTTATTTTGGCCCTATTTCTTAGCCTAGAGTTATATTTGGTTAAGACTCTTGCAAAAATAACTTTGTATTGTTATAGTTTGACATTAGACCAGTTTTTAATTAGTTTTTCAAAGAGAATTAGAGGAAAAAAGACTCAAGAACCCTAGTTTTTAATTTCTTCATCAAAAGTATACTTTCATGGGTTAATTCTCGAGGTTTTCATTAATAAAGTTTGTCCTTCCCTACCTTGTTCTTAAAGTTAGTATTCATTGCATGTTATGTTTATTTTCTGAAATTCCAAGACCCTCATGTATGTTTAGATATCATTCCATCATGATTTTGATTATATTAAACGTAGTTATCATGATTACTTACATTTTAACCATGTCAAGCCAGATTTCTAACGAGTTGGGGTACATGAACCTAACCTAGGTAACACGTATGGATTTAAAAGTAAATAAAAAGTAATCCCTCATTTACATGTTTGAACTTTATGAAGTTAAAGATTGTAGGCCTTTCAATTCCGTTTTCCCTATGTAACCGAAATGTTTATGGGTGTAATTGGCGTTTTGATAACTCCTCATCCTCGTCAAATACAATTTTTGATTTGATATTGTGCGGCATTTAGTCCTCATATGTCCAATGCTTGTAGAGTATTTGATGTCTCTTTAAATGAATAATTTTCTTTTTGAAGCATTTATTGTAATACCCGCCCGTTTTATTTTTACTCATCATCCCGTAGTAATCGAATTATTCGGTAATATTAATAAGTTGCGCTCTATTTCCACGTTGCACGAGTTTGCATGATTATTTATTCGTATTCCCCCTATTATTCTAGAACTATTAGAATTGTGACATGAATAGTACGGACGTGTAAACTGTAACTTGCGCGATTTTTGTAGGATGCTTTATTGGAGTTAAAAATAATTTGACCATATTTATAGGATGCTAAAAATAGGCCTAAGAGTGCCATGGGGTCAAAAGTAAAAAAATGAATAAATAAATAAAATATTATTATTTTCGTCGAAAAATAAAATTACTCAGAAAATTTTGAACAATTCATGATTGACTTGAAATTTAATTTTGAGCAAATTTCTCTTCTTGTCCATCTCCAAAAAATAATATTTAGACCTATTTTAGAACTAGTTTAAGTTGTGAAAATAGTAAACTATAAAATGAAATAAAAAATAATGGAGTGGTTGGTGGGTTACAAAAATGGAGTGATTGATGGATTGCATTAATGTAGTGGTTGGTGAGTTTTATTAATAGGGTGGTTGGTGGGTTTCATTAATGGTGTGGTTGGTGGCACACCATTAATCTCAACCACCCAATCTTATTTTGATTCAACGGTCATGGAGGCTTCCAAACAACTATAAATATGCCTTAAATTCTCTGATTGTAAACACATTAGAACAACCACACAAGGGTGTGAAAGCTTAAAGAAATTTTTTTAACAAGTTTTTGGAGCTTAATATTGGAAGTTTGGAGCTTACATTGGAGTTATTTTTGGAGCTTATTCTTGGACTTCTTTCTTGATTATATTCATCCTCCATATTATCCAAGTAGGGTTCTCCTCTCAACTCTTTTCTAAAGCTTAAAATCATGTGTTGAAGTAGTGAAAATCATGATTAAAAATGTATGTATTTTACTTATTTTGCCTTGTTGAAAGTTATGATTTTCATGCTAGAATTAGTTCTGAAGTTGAAATAATTATAAATGATGTTATTATGATTATAATGAATCATTATAGCATGAAATATTGAGAAAATAATTACGGTGAAAGACTTCATAATTATGAGCATGTTAGTTGCATTTTGGAGGATTTCTTAGGTAGAAATCAACGCAACTTGTGTAAAATGTTGAAGTAATTCATGAGTTTACTAATTAAGATGATCAAAGATGGAGTATACATTTTTTAACATGTTTTTAGAAATATGAAAAATGCATCCCTATTTTATTAATTTCAAAAAAAAGATTAAAGGCTTAAATATGGGTTTTCTAGCTATTTAAAATGAAAATAAACTCTTTTTATGAAATTTGTAATTTATTACTGAAATTGTGTTGGAAATATCATAAATATATTTTTGAGAAGTTATAAAATAGTTTTTCGTGAAAATAGTATGATTAAGCCCTTTTAAAAGGGTAATATTTGTGTAAAACAAAGAGTAGTGGCATTGTCGTAAATATAGTGAATAGTATGCTGTCAAGAATTCATTTTACAATTAAATGTATAAACCGAGTTTGATAAAAAGAAATTAATGATATATTTTTTCTAAGAGAAAATAATGAGTTCCATGGAAATAATATTCGAAAATGGTGTTGCATTTATGGCCTCCTCGGTCGAGTTTAATTGAAGAAATTAAGAAAGTGATAAATAATAAAGTGTGAGACAAGTGAAAGTGAAAAGAATAATGACATGGAAAATAATGATAATAATGAAATATATGAAATGTGATAAATGTGAAATATGTGGAAAATATAAGAAATGATAGTTGGATGATGCCAAGAATTAAGCAGGGCATGACGTCCTTAGTGGTGAAAGACCCCAAAGCCTGTACAGAAGAGCATATGGCAACTAGAGAGCAATGGTGTAGAGCCCATGAAGTTCAGGACTGATGTCTAGACTCTAAGGCAAAGATTGATAAATCTTGCAATAGATAATTAAGAATGAGAATATTCTTAAGTTAAAGGCACTTAAGTCAATAAATTGTCAATGACTAATATTCAATTAAATAAGTCTCAGGCACGAGACATGAAATGGCTTAAGTGTGAGTTTTGGCATCTAGCCTGGGAGTGTTGCATATAGCTGCATTCTTTTGCATAAATTGAATAAATTGTTTTCTTGAAATATTAAAAGATACTGTATATGTATAGTATTTTAGTACAAAATTATTGCTTAGTATCTCCCACCCTATTGGGCATTTCGCTCATACCAACTTTCCAAAACCCACAAGTACTTCAGGTAAGGATGCAAAAGCTTGTGTCGGTAAGGTTCCTGAGAGTTTCGGTCGTTGTTAGAGCTTGGATTACCGCTATCCCGTAGCGGCAATATTCGATATTTAATTATGTATCAGTTGTACTATTTAAATTTGAACTTGAACTTGGAACTTTGGTTTGTAATAATACAGGGCATTTTATATTAATTGTGGTTTAATGATATTTTAGTTGGACTCTTTTACAAATTAATTAAATGAGATTTATTCAAATTAATGGACTGGATTTATTGTTGAATAATTGGATAATAAATGGTTTTTCTTTAATATGATAATTTTTAATAAACATTTTCTTAAATAAATTAAAAGTAATTCCCCCCCTTCCCTCTTGACTCTCAGACTTGGGTGCGAGTTAAGACCGACACTTACTCTAAATCTGGTTCGGGGTGTCAATTTTATGTTCTATGTAAGCACCGACGGTTCAGGGGAGTGTACCCTAACTCCATTTTGTGTCATATAGCTAAAGTTTAATTTAGTTCTCCTTGCAAGCATAACTAATTATTAATTTAATTCAAATTGCATTAGTTGATTGGTGCAATCCCAAAATCATCATATTTTTCTTCCTTTTTCTATTCATTCGTCAGGTTAAACATCTTTCCCATTCGTCATCATGATTCTTCATCTTAGTCCCTGTGTTCGATTCCAGTTTTAACTGGATTTGTAATTGAGCAATCGACTTACACTTGAGTCAATAGAAGCATGCACTAGAAACACTTTTAAAGTCGCATCAAGTTTTTGGTACTGTTGCTGGGGACTAGGTGGACACATTAAGTTAGGTTGAATTAATCTAAGAATTTGAATCAAATCCTAAAAAGATAAAAACAAAATATAAATCCGAAAAAAATAAAAAAAATACAAAAATACAAAATATCCAAAAAAAACTGGAAAATAAAAATAAAATAAAAATATGAGTCTTGAAAAAAACCCATAGGAAGGTGACATAGCCGAATTACCTTTAGATATAAGTCTTGAAAATTTTGAGAAAGAATTAGACCAGGTGAATTAGGACCTCACTCTTGAAGTTCAAGCATTTTTTAACCCATTTAGTCACCTAGATAAGAGCGACTTAAATGACAAGATAAACAAATTCATTCTTTATAAATGTGCACCTCAGCCTTTTGAAAATATACCGAAATGTGAGGTTTTATCTATTAGTAATGAGATTGAGAAAATAATTCGAGCGTTTCCACCCGGTGACGCATGGATTGTCATACCACATTGTCACTTTCCATCATGTTCGCCTCTACCATTTAAGTTCTTAGATAAGATCTAGGACATAACTAAAGTATCATTATTTTTGAAGCCCGAATTATCCATTCTCTAGTTAGATAGAAATCTAGGCTTAATGTGTTAGTCAAAATTTCAGCATGATAAAGTCTTCAAATATGACCATTTATGTTGTGATGTGGTTATGCATGTCGATTTCACTCACCACGTTCATTATGTTCCTTCATATCTATACTTGTTCTGTTGGGTTGAGTTCCATTTGTTTAGACTTTTGCTTTATGATTTGGAGGACCTCGTTCATGGGGTCGTGTAAGTCTCAAGGGAGAGAGAGAGGTCGTCGCACCCCCCGATGCATATGGGGTGATTTTTGTTGTATTTTTTAGTCGTGAGTTGGAGTTATATAGTGTCCTTTTGCATTTTAAATATTTATTTGAATGATTTATCGCACTGGTTATTTTTTCTTCTTTAGCTTTTAGTCCTTTTTATTGAAGATAATGCAAAAGTCTAAGTTAAGGAGGGTGACAAGTGCATCTTTTAGAGTCACAAATTGTACAATGCCCAAAAAAATAGAAAAATTCGACAACGCCAAAAAAAAAAAAATTCAAAATAAATATAAATTGGAATTTTAAAATCTTTAAAAATGTCACAAAATTTTGTTTAAAGTCTCAAACTGTAAAAATCAAATGCATAAAGCCAAAATTGACCAAAGATGGAAATTTTACGAAAATTGACGACTTAACCAATAAGTGTGGAGATTACTTATCCCGATGAGATTTTGAGCCATTCACTTTTTTCGAGTAATGAAATCAAATCCGAGTTAAAAGTTAACTCAAAGTTCGTTTCAGTTTTTTAATACGTCGTTGAGGATCTCAATTCCTTTGTTTTGATTAGTTACGGGAAATGAGTGGGATGTTGTCTTGAAAATTGCACTAAAATATCTCTAAATTAATTTAATCTCGAATGTGTATGGTAAATTAATAAGTAATTCGGATAAATGAAGTTAGGCCATCGTTTATTTACCCAAAAATATGAGCCATAAAAAGTAGTGAAAAATTATCCATTTGAAACTCAATTTAAGCCTAATAAAAATTTTCTCTTCTCGTTTGAGTAACCCAAAAAAACCAGTTGGCTCGAAATTGTGGAAATTGAACATTCACCAATTACATCCGAAAAGTGAACAAAAAGGGCTAAAAATAAAAATAAAAATAAAAGAAAAGAAAGGAAAAATGTGAAAAAATAGAAAAAATGGAAAAATAAGTGAAAAATGAGCAAAATCTCGAAAAAGCACTAACGGACATCATAAGAACATTTTCAAATATTGAATTTTCCAACCATTTCCATATTGCCCGATACACCTTCAAACTCAAAAAAGTCCTAACCGAGTCCGAATTGAGTAATTGATTGCCACGTGGAGAGTTAAGACACGAAAATATAATATGAGAGATTAATTGGCGTGAATAAGATGCGATGTTTTCCATTTTTTAATGACCATAATCTGATCATGAGATCTTTTCATCTCAAATAATTTTGTCTTTCAAATTTGTGTGCGTGACCTTGTGTCTATTATATTTACTCTTATGAATCATGCATACTGAGATAATTTGTCACAATCCGAGTGATTTGTTTGTGAGGGCATCCATGAGAAATTGAATCAAAACGAATTTTCATAAAGTAATGTAATGATCAAATAGTGGAAATTAGCGGTTTAAATTTTGGCTTCGCACACACACACACACTATGAATTGAGACTCTTGAATATAAATTTACGGTGACCATTTTTGGAGAATTTAAATTGTACAATTTTTAAGTATTTTAATTTTTCTTTGAGTGAAAAAATGAATTTTGTGGATATATTCACTGGAAAGCCTCACGAGACACCACGCGTCCTAGTAGGGTAACCTATGGGGTTAGAGTCTTGTTTCATACGCTAAATGCACTCGTTTCCCACGAAAAAAGGTATTCTATCCCCACAAAGTTTTTGAAGAGTTCTTAATTCTTACTCTCATTATTTTACATTGCTCGGGACGTGCAAAGTTCTAAGTTAGGGGGATTTGATTAGACATAAATTATTCACATTTATCCCCTTAATTTTGATATTTTTATGATCCCGTGTACTGTAATTACATTGGATTTGTCTCATATAAATGCTATTAACCCATTTTGGTAGGTATTTATTGTTTTGTGTATCTCTTATGTGTTTTACAGGTATTTCATACAAGATAGTGTGAGAAAGAACTCAAAATAGTGAAAGAAACCAAAAATAGGAAGTTAAAGGGTCATTTCGTGTTTTGCAACCTTCATTCGAAGGTGGGACAACTGGAATGTTTAATATATTGAAGTGACAAGAATACTGAAAGAAACATCACCTCAATACGAGTTATTGTGAAAACATTAGGCGCATTCGAAGATGAGAAGAATCAATGAGGCAAAAGAAAGGAGGGCAGAAAGGAGAACCGGTTCGGTTAAGGAGGAAGTGGTCGCCATTAGTAACGCTCCAGATCCGTGACAAAAGATTAGTCACGCTTTAAAACCCGTTACAAATTGCCAGATGCGGATTTTTTATTTTGGCCACATTTTTTTAGCCTAGAGGTATATTAGGTTAGGACTCTTGCAAAAATGACTTTGTATTTTTATAGTTTGACATTAGACAAGTTTTTAATTAATTTTCAAAGATAATTAGATGGAAAAAGACTCAAGAACCATAGTTTTTAATTTCTTCATCAAAATTATACTTTCATGGAATAATTCTTAATGTTTTCATCAATAAATTTTGTCTTTCTCTACATTGTTCTTGAAGTTAATATTCATTGCATGTTTTGTTTATTTTATGGAATTATAAGACCCTCATGCATGTTTAGATACTGTTCCGTTATGGCTTTGATTACATGCAATTTAGTTATCATGATTAGTTATAGTTTTACCACGTCAGGCTAGATTTCTAATGGGTTGGGGTACATGAACCCAACCTAGGTAACACATATGTATTTAAAAGTTAATAAAAAGTAATCCATCATTCAAAGGTTTTAACTTTATCAAGATAAAGATTGTGTGCCTTTTAATTCCATTTCCCCTAGGTAACCGAAATGTTTAAGGGTGTAATTGGAATTTTGATAACTCCTTATCCTAGTCAAATACAATTTTTGATTTGATATTGTGAGACATTTAATCCTCATATGTCGAATACTTAAAGAGTATTTGATATCTCTTTGAATGAAGAATTATCTTTTTGAAGCTTTTATGTTCTATGTAAACACCAACGGTTTGGGGGAGTGTACCCTAAGTTCATTTTTGTCATATACTTAATGTTTAATTTAATTCTTCTTGCATGTGTAGTTAGTTATTAATTTAATTGAAATTGCATTAGTTGATAGGTACAATTCCAAAATTCTCATCTTTTCCTTCCTTTTTCTAGTCATTCGTAGGGTTAAACGTCTTTCCTATTCATCATCACAATTCTTCGTCGTAGTCCCTGTGTTCCTTACCCATTTTTATCGGATTTATACTTGAGCGACCGGTTTACACTTGAGTCGATAGAAGCACGCATTAGAAACACTTTTAAAGTTGTGTCAGTAATCTTCCCTTTTTGTAGTATCTCATCAAATATATTATTGTATTCTAGATCCACACATTCTTTCATTAGTCATTCATGTATGAATCGTTTACATTTTACTTCTAATTTGTTTTATCATCCTTTTACCGTAGGAATGATAATGGGGAAATGGTTATTATGGATAGAATTTTCAAACATCACTCTTTGCATTTTGGAGCTATGATGTTAACCATATATTTGATAGTTCTCGTCTTAATATAATTCGATTTGATAATAGGAATGGACGCATTATCCCCAAATTTTGCTCACAATTACTGTCATGCAAAAACAATGATATTTAAACAACCCCATCAACCTTAATTTTATATCCAAGGAAGAAACACCCTCTAACTTTTACTTCTTCGAATAACTGAAAATGATACCTCTTCCCTTTATACATTTCTTACCAGATATAAAGATATGTTTCCCGACGACTTACCTAAAATATCCCCACCTCGAGAAATTGATTTTTTTTATTAACATGTTAGCAAATACCTTTCCAATCTTAATACCCCCTTACCAAATGGCTCCATTAGAATTGTGAGAACTTTGAACACAACTGAAAGAGCTACTTAATAAAGGATTTATACGCCCTAGTACCTCACCTTGAGGATCTTCAATTTTATACTTGCAAAAGAAAGACACTTATTTTCAATTATGTATCGACTACCTGCAATTAAACCAAGTGACGATCAAGTACAAGTATCCATTTCCTAGGATATGTGATCGATTTGACCGGTTACGAGGGTCAAAGATATTTTCGAAAATTGATTTATGATTTAGCTATCATCCACTTCATGTTTGGGAATAAGACATACCTGAAACTGCTTTTCGAATTCAATATGGTCATTTTGAATTCTTAGTCAGTTCTTTTGGATTGACAAAAGCCCCCGACGCTTCTAGGGACATAATGCATATACTATCTCGCTCTTTCTTAAATTAGTTTGTGATCATCCTTATAGATGACATATTAATTTATTCCAAGACTAGGACATTACTCGAAGAGAATCTATGTATAGTACTAGAAACCCTTCACCAACATCATCTTTATTTGAAACAAAGTAAATGTGATATCCTTTTAAAATAAGTGAAATTTCATTGACATGTACTTGCTGAAGTATGTATACAAGTAGATCCAACCAAAACCACTGCAATCCTTGAATGGGCTAGACCCACTAACCTCACAGAACTACATAGCTTTCTAGGACGCTCTGGGTATTATCGACGCTTTGTGGAAGGATTTTACTAAATTGCCCTACCTTTAATGAAGATGACGTGAAAGGATCTATGATTTTTATGGACCTCCGAATGTGAACTACCCTTTTATACCTTCAATAAAAAGTTAACCATCGCCCGTGTATTAACCAGTCCTTCTAGTAATATAATCTATGATGTTCGTATCAACGTCTCCCTATAAGGACTCAGTTTTGTATTAATTCAATAACAAAAAGTGATCGAGTATGGGTCACGATAGTTGAAAATTCATGAACGTAACTACATGGTACACAACTTGGAATTAGTAGCAGTAGTCTTTGCCCTGAAAATCTTAAAATTTTATCTATATGGAGAAGAATTTCTAGTATTTTCTGATCGTAAGATTATCAAGTACATCTTCAATAAAAAAACAAATCACCGACAAAGACAATGGATATAATTTTTATGGGATTATAAGTTTAACTTACTATACGATCTCGAAATAGGTGACGTAGTTACTGATGCCTGATGCTTAAAGCCCATAGAATCCTCCATTGTATGTTTGTATTCCTAGAAACAATTGGAGACTACAATATACATCGAGACTCATCCTAAACCTAAATTATCTTACAAAACCTTATAGTTCGCCCCATTTTCAATAAGAAAATCATTGACCTCCAAGAACAAAATGAATATTTGTGTTCCTAGAAGTAAAACCTCCAAAGAAACCTCTTCGATAAAGATTAGGCATTGAACCATGAGAGTGGGTTAAAATTTATAAATCGAGTATGAGTTCCTCTCGTATCCTCATTATGAGAAGAAATTGTACAAGAAGCTCACCATTCTGAATTCATAATTCACCTTGGAAGAACCAAAATGTATCAAAACCTCAAGCAACATTATTGGTTGCTCGATATGTAAAAAGTACATTCTTCGTTCGTAACAAAGTACCTGACTTCCTAACAAGTGAAGATTGAACATTAATATTCCAACAGATCACTCCAACCACTCCCAATCCCATAATGGAAACGGCGTTATATAACCATGGGCTTTGTTAGTGGATTACCCTAAACTTTTTAAGGATATAACATGATATGGATCATCCTAGATCGCCTTATAAAATTTGTCGATTCTCTACCAACCAGATCTTTTAATTATTTCTAATGATTAAGTGAACTTTAAATCAAGGAAATTGTCAAACTTCATGGTGTACCTAACTACATTATGTCGAATAGAGAATCCATATTTATAGAAAAAATTTGGTAATCCCTAAAAATATATCTAGGAACAAAATTCTACCTAAGTACTGCTTTAGATCCTTAAACCGACGGGTAATCTAAACTAGTTATTCAAACATTGGAAGATATGCTACGAGCCTGTAGGTTAGACTTTCCCAATTCATGGAATAATCACCTTACCTTCATCAAAATATAATACAATAAGTGTTACCAAACAAGCATTCAAACCACCCCCTGTGAAGCTATCTATGGACAACCCTGACATTCTCCTTTATGCTGGAATGAATCATGAGAAAATCATATGCTTGGACAAAAAATTATTAACAAAATCACAGAAAATATACGCCTTATTCAACAAAGATTACATTCAGTCCAGAGCCGATAAAAGAGTTATGTCGAGACCCTCTGAACGCCCTTCGAATTTCAAATAAATAACCAAGTTTTCTTACGAATATCTCTAAGAATGGGGATAATTCAATTTAGATAAAGAGGAAAGGTAGTACCCCGCTACAATGGTCCCTTTAGAATCATCGAACATACTGGACCAAAAGTTTTTTATCTAGAATTACCTCCCAAACTATTTAATCTTCATGACGCATTTCATGTTTCACTACTACATTACTATATCCATGATCCACGTCGCATCATCACTTGGAAGAATATAACAGTTGAACCCAACCAAGAATTCGAAGAAACTTCGATCAAAATTCTCGACTAACAATAGAAAGTTCTCCGACGTAAAACCATCCCATTAGTCAAAGTTCTTTGGCAACATTAGGGAACTAAGGAAATAACATGGGAAGCAGCAAACACTATAAGACATTAGTATCCCGCAGTTTTTTGAGGTAATTTCGAGGATGAAATTTTTTTAGGTAGATAGAATGTAACAACACACCCTAAATAGACCTTTAGTCCTTCTATAATCCAATAAATCACAAGAAACCCTAGACTTTTCTCAAATTGCCAAAATACCCCTAAAGGTAAAATTATGCTAACTAACACTCTCCTATATTATGTAAAACCCAACTTTCACTCAAAGTTTTACCAAATGACTTATATTTCACAGGATTATTATGAACCAATCCATTAGGTTTGAGAATTTACACTTAAACCCCTAAACATTGACAAAGTATCTTTAAAGCCTTAAAATCTAAACAAAAACTATCCAATGACCCAACCTAAAACCTAATCTCATTTATATTTTCTCCCCTACTATTGTTGGACCAGCTGGATTGCCGAGATGGAATATACCAGGTGGAGTGCCAATGTCACCCATTTTTTATCCACATGTACCATGGTGGAACTTGGGAAAAACTAAGCTAAACTTTACGTCCCAAACCAACTAATAAACTCTTCCTCACTAACCATACAAAAGGCCCCCTTCAACTCTATAAAAACACACTTCAGATGAGAGCTATTCGAAAGTAAAATTTTGAGAATTTTGTATTTATGTCATTTTTTGTATTTCTTTTTTCAATTTAGTTATGTTTCTTCACTTATATAGAGTATAATTATGTGTTTGCATATGAATATTAATGCGTGGAGGCACTAAAATAGCTTAAAAATAGAAAACTCCATTAAAGCTTGAGCTTTAATGGTGGATTCTTCTTCCTCGACTTTGAACCAGTTTCAGAGTGAGGTAAGTTGACCTTAGGTTTTCAAGAACCTAGGTGCAATGCTTAGTTGAATAAAAAAACGAGCTTTGATATCCCAAATCGAACCCTGAAGTTTTCGGGCTAGAATTTTAAAAATCAAAAATTAAGAGTTTTACTCTACCAAAATCCCCCAAACCAGGCTTATTTTACTACATTTTAACCAATGAAGAAAACTACTACTATGCCGAAATAAGAATCATAGATTTTAGTCACTTTTGATGTGGTCAAAATTTTACCATTTTAAAAGAAAATCAATAGCACAAACTAGCCCACCAAAGTCCTTGAAAACAATATGGTTGGATTCGTCTTAAAAAATTAGACAATTTCCATCCAAGAACCAACTTGAATGGATTTCTAAAACTTGTCACATATGAGGTCAAAGTTTTAAAAGCCTAAAATCAAATGATCAAAGGTTGAAGATGGCGTGGGTTACACGCGCAGAAGTGAGGCTTAACTAAGTGTATGTAATATTTTACCCAAAATGTGAGGGCGCGTCTCTAATAAAAAAAATCAGGATTTTTCCAAAAAAAATATTTTTAAATTCCAAAGAAAATGGTATATTACATCACCTTGTTTGGATCAATGCAAACCATTTTCTGGAGAAAATTAGTTTTATAAGTTAAATTCAATTTTTTACTTTGCACACAACCCCCTGACTAGATTTCAAAGTATTTCAGAACACTCCCAACCTTTTTCCTTTAATTCTTTAGTTCAAATTAAGCTATTTTGTCTCTTGTTACTGAACCCAATTCCAAATAAAAAATAAGAAAAATGTTACTTTTTAATCTTCTAAAATTTATATATTATACCCTCTTAGTTATGTTTATATTGGAATTTCTCATAAATTAGCATCGTACTACAACACATGAGCATTATTTTAGGCCTATACTACCTACTTATACTTTCCATTATTTCAGATTATCCAGTCAACCCCAGTGAATTAGACACAAAAACTAAGAATCTGCAATTCCAAAGTAGTTAATTGTATTTCAATATTAAACAATTGAGCTTATGCATTAAAAATTATAGATTGTTATATCACACTGTGATAACTTTGAACTCGTGTTCCAATTACAAACTCTTTTGTGTAGTTCATATTTATTCCCTATATTGATTCTCTCTTTATTTTAGTAATCCTTAAACCAGATAAACCATTACGAACTATAATTTCAATAAAGCCACTAAATTCCTGTTTAACCTTAATTGTAGTACAACCTTAAAAATTATGAAATTTAATTGCATTTACTTTGTATTTTATACCCTTATCAGTGTCACCCCTAGTAGAATACCTTACGATTCAGGGATTAAACTCATGTATACCACGGGAATTTTAATTGGCATGTAGGACTCAGATGTTGAGTGACTAGTATTTATTTTCTACATGCATATGAGTGCCGCTCTAGATAAGTGTTCTAAGCCATTTTATTACTCTCCAATTATTTGGTATTGCCTTTCCATGTGTACAATATACTCTGGATGATATTGTAATGGTAAATATATGTTATTGAGGCCCTATAACTGATACTTTATGGGTTATCTTGTTATAGTCTGTACCCTTATACATAAATCGATAAACAACATATCCAGTTATAATCTCCATATTAATCTTTTACATATCATTAGACTTTAGTATACCCCTAATAGCGCAATGATATTCCAGCACGCTTGCAGACTCTGATAATATCATTATTAAATCCAACTATTTCCTGGCAGCATATTTTTCTCTCATACCTTGTAAAGAAATAAAATTATCTACTTGGCATATGCTTTTAATTGTTTCCCTTCCCGATGGATGATGAGCTCGAAGAAGACAAGGTACCACCTGCATGTTTGGACTTTTATTCTATATTACCCTAAAAAATATTTTTGATTACGAACGTATGGCCAATCGCAAGCAAGGATTGTAGCACCCACTAGAATATCTGTACGACAACTTACAAGATCCTATTGTTCCCGAATGTTTTTTTCAAGCTTTTCGTTATGTACGACATGAACGAATAATAATGTATTCTAGTTTATTATAGACTCGTCTATGTAATAGGATGTCAGGCATCCCCATAAAAAAAATCATTTAAGTTTCGATGATATAAATTTATCTATTTTATTTACTCTTACCCCTTACTTACTATTAAGAACATAAAATTCGCAGATGTGACAACATGGTATTAAAGCATTGCCGGTTATTTCCTTTATCACTTTGTTACTCATACTGTTTTGCAGTATTGAATATTTAGAACAATATCTACCCTTATATATGCGGTTGAACTCACGAAAGGTTTGAACGAGCAATTTAAGATGTACGTTATGCAAAGATTTGCTAGCACATAGGAAACATCGATCGTGATTCGTAAATTGCTACTATCGAGATTAAACATAGCTTCCTTATTGTTTGCGTTATGGGAGATGCTCAAGTAACTCGACAGGCTAAGAAATTCTTTGAATTCCCTGATATGCTTTAATAAGAAATCCATCTTTCATGGGATGTCTTGCCACCCAATGAACTCAGAGTTACTCTTCTAAAATCTCTAGTTGAATATTGTTCTCTTTCTACCACCTCTACTTACTCTACCCCCTCAACTATCTGTAATTCCTAGGATGATTTTGATCCTTCAAAAACTGACCCAGATCCAGAGTTTGTCCAAGTGGTTCCTCAGATGGCTTAAAGACTCTAGTTTGAATATGGTTATACATAAATAAAATCTACTAGTATGGGTGTGCAAGTGGATGAAACCCATATTATATAATAATGGAAATAGTTAAGATTAATTATTCTTTTGTAAGATTTAAGTGTTCCTTTAAAAATTGGATCCGATGGTTATGTGTTTGTTTGGTTTTTTATTGTTTACTGTGTAATATTATGTAACCCAATAGGATATGATATAACAAGTTTGTTTGTTGTACCAGTACTTGAAATTTTATCCATCGATCCATTGTTTATATAGGATGGTTAATACTCGCACAACTACTTGTGGAACCCAAGAGGAACAATCTATTCCCCAAATACCTAATCCAACTACCACTAATGGAATAATTTTATGTTGTCTCCAATAATTAACAGTACTTGCCTAACGACAAAAAAATACCACCTCCACTCCTAGTTAATAATGACATATAAGAAGAAACTCGAAGAATAAATTCCCTTAATGAATTTCTAAGGCAAAAACTTCTAGAATTCCTTGGAAAACCCGGTGTTGCCCAAGAAAAAATAGATCCGTCAAACACTCAAAGTACTTGACAGAGTAGGCATTTACACCAACCTCAGGGTGAGATTGGCTTCATATTTATTCGAAGAAGAAGCAGACTTCTGGTGGGAATCTATTTTATGTTCCAAGAATTTGAACAAACTAACTTGGGATCATTTGAAGAAATTTTCTTTAACAAATAATTTTCAGAGTTCGCAAGGGATCAAATAACTGTTGATTTAATAAGCCTACAACATCAAAAGATTATTATAGCCCAGTATAAGGCTAAGTTCATTGAATTATCCCAATATGTTCAGGAATGCGTTAACATCAATCCCAAATAGTCAAGCATTTTGAATGATGGTTATGCCAGAATATTAAATCCTCCATTATCCCTTTGCATGCTTGAGAGTTTAACCGAATAGTTAAAATAGACTCCCTTGTATAAAAAATCACATTGCTAATAACAAATCCCGAATCTCTACTCCTTTGTGAAATCCCTATGTCTTCAGGAATCAGCAAAATCAATGAGATCACCTTACAACAAACCCAAATATAGTCGAGTGTTAAGTCAAATTTAGCACATTCATAGCAGACCTTTGATGCATTGTCCTGAATGCAACCAAGTAATAAATCTTAGACACCAATGTACCATTGTACACATGCCTCATCATTCTTCTTACCCTAACTTTATCAAACCTCATTTTAAGAATTCCATCAAAAACTCTGACCACCCACTGTAACAAAATCTCTATGAGAAGAAGTAAGAACCCCTCAATAGGAACCAAGGTCGAATTTTCTCCTCTGACCCGATAAAAAATCCAAAATTTCAATGATGTGGTTGAAAGTAATCTTCCTTTTTGTAATATCTCAGCACATATATTATTTTATTCTGGATCCACACACCCTTTCATTAGTCATTCATATATGACTCATTTTTATTTATCTTCCAGTTCGTTAGGTCATCCTTTTACTATAGGAATGCCAACTAGAAAAATACCTATTACCGACAGGATTTGTAAACATCACCCTTCATATTTTGGAACCAAGACATTAACCATAGATTTGATGGTTCTCGACTTAACAGAATTCAATTTGATAATAGGAATGGAATTCAAACCACTATTTACATGACGTTTGAATATTACTATTTTTACATGACGTTTTATCCCCATAAATTTTATTTCTAAGGAAGAAATCCCCACTAACCTATACTTTTTCAAATAAATGAAAAGGAAAATTTCCTCCCTTTCTATCATTTAGACCAGGTATAAACACATGTTTCCCGAAGATTTACTTGGAATACCCCCACCTCGGGAAATCAAATTTTTATCAACTGGTTTCCAAATACCTATCCTATCTCAATCCCCCCTTACTGAATGGTTCTTTTAAAATTGCGAGAACTTTGAACACAACTAAATGACCTACTCAATAAAAAAAAATTACGCCCCAGTACCTCACCTTGGGGAGCTTCAATTTTATTCGTGTGAAATAAAGATGTTTTTTTTTATCATGTACAAACTATTGGTAATTAAGCCAAGTTACCATCAAGAACATGTATCCATTGCCTAAAATTGGTGATTTGTTTTGACAAATTATGAGGGTTAAGGATATTTTCAAAAATTGATTTAAGATGTGGCTATCATCAACTTCGTGTTAGGGAAGAAGACATAGTGAAATTTCTTTCCAAACTCGATATGGTCATTTTGAACTTTTAGTTACGTGTTTTAAATTGATAAATGCCCTAGACGTTTTCATGGACCTAATGCATAAAATATTTCGCCCTTTACCGAATTAATTTGTGATCCTCTTTATAGATGACATATTAATTTGTTCCATGACCAAGAAAGAACACGAAGAGCACCTATTTATAGTTTAGAAACCCTTCATCAACATTAGATTTATGCGAAACAAAGTAAATGTCATTTCCTTATTAAAGAGGCAAAATTTCTTAAACATGTAATCACTGAAGTAGGTATACAAGTAGATCCAACCAAAACCATTGTAGTATTTGAATGGCCTCATCCCACCAATCTCATTTAACTATGTTTCTTTCTAGGAGTCGTTAGGTATTACCGACGCTTTGTGGAAGAATTTTCCAAAATTTCCTTACCTTTAATGAAGATGATCCGAAAGGGTGTATGATTTCTATAGACCTACAAATGCGAACAAGATTTTTACACCTTAAAGAAAAAGTTAACCACTGCCCATGTTCTAGGCATTACTTTCAGTAACATCAGCTATGATGTTGATACCGATGCCTCCCTATAAGGACTCGATTGTATATTAATAAAATAACTAAAAGTCATCGAGTGTGGATCATGACAATTGAAAATTCATTAATGTAACTCTTGGCTACAGGACTGGGAATTAGTAATAGTAGTCTTTGCCCTGAAAATATGGAGATGTTATTTGTATGGAGAAGAATTTCACGTATTTTCTTATCATAAAAGTCTTAAATACATCTTCATGTAAATATATCTAAATATTCAGAAAAGATGATGAATATAAATTTTAGAGGATTACAAGCTGAACAAACTCTACCATCCTAAAAATGCAATGTAGTTGCTGATGTCTTGGGCCATAAATCCCAAAGAAGCGTCCACAGTATGTTTGTATTCTTAGACACCATTGGAGATTAATATCTATAACGTGACTCCTTCCGAACCCAAATTATCTTATGAAACATTATAGTTCGCCCCATTCTTCATAACAAAATCATCTACCTCTAAGACCAAGTTGAATTTTTTCATTCCCAGAAGAAAAAACTTTGAAATAACCTCCTTGAGAAAGATTAGAAATTGGACCCCGAGTATGGTTTAAAATTCAAAAATCGAGTATGTGTTCCTCTCGTATCCTCATTATGAGAAGAAATTATACAAGATGATCACCATTCTAAATTCATAACTTACCCCTGGGGAACCAAAATGTATCAAAACCTTTAACAAAATTATTAGTGTTCTGATATGAAAAAGGATATTATGCATTTCGTAACAATGTGTCTAACTTGCCAATAAGTGAAGATTGAACATAAATATCCTAGTGGATTACTCCAACCACTACCCATCCCAAAATGGAAATGGTATCATATAACCGTGGATTTTGTCAACGGATTACCCTAAAATTTTCAAGGATAAAATAGTATATGGGTCATCGCAGATCGCCTTACAAAATTAGCCAATTTTCTATGAACCAGACCCACCAATTCTTTCCAATGATTAAGTGTACTTTATATCAAGGAAATTATCATACTTCATGGTGTACCTACCTCCATCCTGTTCGATTAAGATCTCAGATTTATTAGTAGATTATAACAAGCCCTACAAATCTCCCTAGGAACCAAAATCTACCTAAAAATTTTTTTCCATCCTTGAACCGATGGGAAATCTGAACGATTAGTTCAAACATGGGAAGATATGCTACGAGCCTGCACGTTTGACTTTTTCAATTCATGAAATAATCACATTGCCTTGATTGAATTCTTATACAATAACATTTACAAAACCAGCATTCAGACCACCCCCCATGAAACACTCTATCGAATTCTCATACAATAAAAGTTATAAAATCAACCCTTCGCCTTTATACTGGAATTCTCATACAATAACAGTTATAAAAACATATGCTTAGACTAGAAATTATGACCAAAACCAAAAAAAGATACGCCTTATTTAGCAAAGATTACATTTAACCTAGATCCAACAAAAACGTTACACCGTCACCCGCCAAAATGCTTTAATTTTTTTAATAAATAACCAAGTGTTCCAATGAGTATCTACAAGAAAGAGGATAATTCGATTTAGAAACAAAGTAAAGCTTGATTCCCTCTACGTTTGTTCTATCAAAATACTAGAACTTATTGGAACAATAGATTATTATTTGCAATTACCTCTCAAACTATCCGATCTTCATGACGTGTTTCACATTTCACAACTACGAAAGCATATCCATGATCCACGTCACATCATCACTTGGAAAAATATAGCAACTAAACCCAATAATTAATTCAAGTAAACTCCTATTCAAAATTCTTCATCAAAAATAGATGGTTCTCTAATGTAAAACTATCCCACTAGTAAAAGTTCTTTGGCAACACCACATAACTAAAGAAACATGGGAAGTAGAAGACACTATTAGACAATAGTATCCCGCACTTTTCCAGGTAATTTCATGGACGAATTTTTTTCTTGGTAGATAGAATGTAATAACACACCCTAAATACACATTTAGTCCTGCTAAAATCAAATAAATCATAGGAAACCCTAGAGTTTTGCCAAATTACCAAAATACCCCTAAAGAAAGAATTATACTAACTTGCACTCTCCTATATCAAGTAAAACCCAATTTTCACTAAAATTTTGACCAAATGACTTAGATTTAATAAAAATATTATGAACTAATCCATTAGGTTTGAGAAATTGCTCTTAATCCCCTAAACATTGACAAACTATCTAAGGACCCAACTCAAGACCTAAACTTATTTAAACTTTCTTAGCTACTGATTTGTGACTAGATGGACTACGAACATTGCACGTACCATGTGGAGTACCAATGGTACCCATTTTTCATCCATGTCTACCATGGTGGAACTTGTGCAAACTAAGCTAAACTTCACCTCCCAAACCCACCATTAAATCTCCCTCACAAAAACTATATAAGGCCCCCTTCACCGCTATAAAAACTAACTTTAGTTGAGAGTTATTCCAAAGTAAAATTTTGAGAAATTTTGTATTTCTGTCATTTTATTTATTTATTTCCTCAATTTAGTTATGTTTCTGCACTTATATGGAGTAGAATTATATGTTTGTATATTAATGTTAACATGTGGAAGCACTAATATAGCTTAAAATATGAAAACTCCATTGAAGCTTGAGCTTTAATGGTGGATTCTTCTACCTTGACTTTGAACCAGTTTCAAAGTGAGGTAAGTTGATCTTAGGCTCTCAGTAACCAAGGTTCAATGCTTAATTGAAAAAAAAATGAGTTTTGATACCCGAAATCGAAGCTTGAAGTTTTTGTGCCTGGAATTTTCAAAATCAAAATTTAAGAGTTTTACTTCACCAAAATCCATCATACTAGGCTTGTTTTACTACATTTTAAACATAGAAGAAAACTATTACTATGTCGACATAAGAAGCATAATTTTTAGTCACTTGTGCCCTCGTCAAAATTTTGCCATTTTTACAAAAAACAATAGATCAAACTAGCCCACTAAAATCCTTGAAACCAATATGGTTGGATTCGTCTTAAAAAATTATACAATTTTGATTTAAGAACCAATTTGAATGTATTTCTAAAACGTCTCAAACATGAGTTCAAATTTTTAAACCCCAAAGTCGAATGATCGATGGTTGAAAATGATGTGGGTTACACGCGCATGAGTGAAGGTCAAACCAGGCACTTCTAATATTTGACCCATCGCGTGAGGGCGTATCTACATTCAGAAAAATCTGATTTTTTTCTTAAAAAATTCTACTTTCAAATACTGAACAAAATAGTATATTACAATACCTTGTTTGGATCCTTGGAAAGCATTTTCTTGAGAAAATCAATTTTATAATTTAATTTCCATTTTTTACGTCACACATAACCCCCTGACCAGATTTCCAAGTATTTCAAACCACTACCAAACTTTTTCCTTAAACTCTTTAGTTCAAATAAATCTATTTTAGCTTTTTTCGCTAAACCTAAATCCAAATAGAAACCAAGAAAAATGTTACTTTTAAAACTATTTAAATTTATATATAAAACTGTCTTATTTATGTTTACCCTAGAATTTATCACAAATTACCATTATCTGCATGATATAAGAAATATTTTTGGCTTATACTACCTACTTATGCTCTCTAATATTTTAATCTATCCAATTAGCTAGAGTGAATTTGACGCACAAACCAAGAATCTGTAATTTCAATGTGGGCCATTGTATTTCAATATTAAATAATTGAGCTCATGCCTTTCAAACTACTAATTATTATATCACTCTGTGATAACTTTGAACTCATGTTTTAATTCCCAAACTCTTTTGTGTTGTTCATATCTATCACCCTATAATGATTCTCTCAATGTTTCAGTCATCCCTAAACCCGATAAATCGCTACAATTTATAAATTTAGTAAAGCCATTGAATTTATATTTACCCTTAATTATGGTATAACCCTATAACTTATTGTAATTAATTGTATTTACCCTTAAATTTATACCCTAATCAGTGAAATCCCTAGTAACATACCTTACGATTCAGGGATTAAACTCTGGTATACCGCGCTAGTTCTAATTGTCCTATATGACTCATATGTTGAGTGACTAGTATTTATTTTATACATATGTATGAGTTCCACTCTAGCTAAATGTGCCAAGCCTTTTTATTGTTCCCAAATTATTTGGGATTGCCTGTCCATTTGTACAATATACTGTACATGGTATTGTAATGGGGTGTCAACACTATTGAAGCCCTATAACTGATCATTTATGGGTTATCTTGTTATAGTCTGAACCCTCATTTATAACTTGATAAATAACATATCCACATATAATCAGCATGTTATTCTTTTACATATCATTAGACTTCAGGACACCCCTAATATCTCTAGCATATTTCAGTTTGCTTCCATACTCTGATAATATCACTATTAAATCCAACTATTTTCGGGTAGAACATTTTTCTCTTTACCTTGTATAGAAATAAAATTATCTACTTAGAAATTGTTCCTAATTATTTTCAAATAGATGAGAACTCAAAGAAAATGAGGTACCACCCTGCATGTTTGGACTCTTATTCTATGTTACCCTGAAAAATATTTTCGGGTACTTACATATGGACAATAGCAGACAAGGATGATATCCCACATTGGAATATCTGCACAGTAAATTATCATCTCCTACGATTCCCGAATGTTTTCTAAAAGTTTTTTGTTATATAAGACATGAACGAATAATAATGTATTTGAGTTTGTTATAGACTCATCTTTGTAATAGGATACCAGGGATCCCCATTATAAAAATCATTTAAGTTCCACTACTTTTAATTTACCTATTGTATTTACTTTTACTCCTTATTTAGAGAATCCACCCACTTGGGTTTGAAAGAGTCATGACCCATCATTTATACTTGGTGTGTTAAGACTCGCGATCAACCTGATAATTTTGTTATCTATTTATTCTACACCTTCTTAGTCGAGACCAAGAATATGAAAAGACTCAAGGATGGGAACTGAATATTTTCTATGTAAGATGAGTTGCTTTAGTTTCGTAAGAAATGATGTTTGGGAGTTATTCCCCTAACCTAGTGACACTAATATGATAGGTATAAAGTGGATTTACAAGAATAAGGTGGATGAGAATGGTACCATAGTTCATGATAGGGCTAGGAAGATCACTCAAGGCTACACATGGATTGAGGGTGTAGACTTTGAAAATACTTTCTCTCCTATTACTAAGCCTGATTTCATCCGCCAACTACTCACCATAGCACGTCATCTGTACTTCAAGTTATATCAAATGGATGTTAAGAGTGACTTTCTAAATGTAATTCTACAGGATAAAGTTTATGTGGAACAATGAAAAGGGTTTGAAGACCCTAAACAGTCGGGATACGTCTATTATCTTAAGAAGGTTTTGTATGCTTTTAAGCAAGCACCTCATGCTTGGTACGAGAGGATCACTTCCTATCTCTTAGCTCCTAGCTTCAAAAGACGCGGGGTAGATAAAAAGTTATTTATGAGGAGAGAGAGTCGTGTTATTTTGGTTACCCAAGTCTATGTGGATGACATTGTAATTAGATCCATGTGCTCCCACCATGCCCACAATTTTAAGGAGGAGATAAGAGTGAGTTTGAGATAAGCATGGTTGGTGAGCATACATTCTTCCTGAGTTTCCAATTTCATCAGCTTAAGGATGGAATGCTAATATTTCCATCCAAATACACAAGGGATGCTGGGAAAAAGTTTGGTATTGACTCCGCTAAGAACTCATGCACCCTATGAGCATATCAATAAAGCCTAGTAAAGACACTTTAAGAATGGACGTAGTGAAAACCCTTTTTCGAGTATGATAGGTAGTCTTCTCTACTTGATCGTTGTTGTCTCGTTATTGCCTTTAGCTTTGGATTTTGTGCATGATACCAGGCATCCCTGAAAGAGTGTCACTTGAGTGGAACTCTTTCCTGTGATATTTGGTATTCCTTCGACACCGATGATCATTTGTACGCCTATTCGGATACAAATGGGACTAGGGATTTTGATGATTGTTGGAGCGACTCAGGTGGGTATTTTTACTTTGGGATTGTTATTGTCTCTTAGTTGAGAAAGAATGAAAACTCTATAACTTTTTTCATGATAGAGGCTGAGTATAATGCCACTAGGAGTTTTTACATGCATCTGTTATGAATGAAGAAAATGTTCAAAGATCATTGGATTTCACAAGGCACGATGACTATTTATTGTGATAATACGAGTGCGATCCATATTTTCTGTAATCCATTACATCGTTCATGCACAAAGAACATTAGGATACGTGAGCATTTTATGCATGATCTAGTAGAGGAGGAGATCATGTCCTTACATTTTGTGAGCACTAAACGTTAATTAATGATATTTTCAAAAACCTTTAGATTCACTTCGTTTTGAGCATCTTAGAAAATCTTTAATTATTTTCACCGTTGCTTGAGTTTGGGTACTTTTTCTAGTATATGATATTTATCATATTCATATCTTATATTCCTATTCTTAGATTGTATTGTCATTTAATTATCCGTTTTATTTTTTATATTTTTTGAAAAAATCCAGAAAGAATTTTGTTTTATAGAAAAAATTAATAAAATACAAAAAAACAAATTGTTTAAGATAAAGATGAAAAAGTGAAAAAGATTTTATTTTCATAAAATTTTTGAAAAACACAAAAAGAGTTTTTTTTACTTTACTTTATCATAGTATTTGGATGAACATTTGATATATTTGGATCACCCCTTCATACCATTCATTCACATGACGTTTTCTTAGTGCTTTGAGACATGACTTTATTTCGTTAGAGTGTTTAATAATGTGTGGATACCATTTAGTTGATCTTTGATGACTACTTTCTACATGTTTGACCCCTTATCACTTTTAAATCACATGTGCACGAGCTATATGAACATTTTTCTTACTTGTCATTTGTCGAATACAATATTCTAATCTCAATTTTGTATAGTAACAAACCAAATGTAAAAAGAGATAAGTTGTGCATGTTAGAACAATTTCCCGGATTTCATTTATTTTTCAAAAAATATTGTTATATGTTAAGCAATGAAAAGAGGCTACAAAAGATCAGAATATTATTTTCATGAAAAGCCTCCATTAGCATAAATGATACTAGAATGATTAGAGGCACCTAAAAAAGTGTCAGGACATTTAGTTTAGATTCATTAATGCATCTCTACAAATGATCATTAAATTCTTCAAAAATATTTGAGGGTTAATTATTAGATATCTAATATTTTTTAGGAGTTATAGTAGAAGATCAATGGGTTTGGACATTGGACTTTCTTGAAAACCATTAAATAGTTTGGCATTATTGGTATGAAAATCATTTAAGTTCTTGACATATTGATTAAGTTGAGTCAATTTCATATGAGTTCACTATTTTTACACCTAAGGTAGACTTTCAGTTCTTTCTTTAGAAGTGTCTCATGACTTTGTACACACTTGTTACGAATGTTTATATTTATTTATCTACGAAAAATGATGACACAATTTCATTTCGCATTCACTATTCGAATATTTTAGTGTTATTCCATGATGTGTTGTGTGGTGACAATTATTATTCAACACAAAGAGATAAGAGAAGAACAACAACCAAGCAGAATATGGAAAATAAAATGCCAACCACACAACAAAAGATGTACGTGGTTCAGCAAAGGTGCATACGTCCACGGTGTTGCAGTCAATATTATTTCTATATACTCCGGATAGTGATTATAGAGAATACAATGTGTGTTCTTTTCCCCGGACCTAGGGTTTATTATATACATGTCCATTTTCGGGGAGTGGGGGTGTTGGATTCCCCCTCGTTTTCCATCTTCAATCTTCTCCTAGAACCCCTCTTAATGGGAACATGGGAGAAGACTAAATCATAACCGATTTAAGATAAGGGGGGTCTGGACTTTGGGCCGCTACAATTGGGCTACTCGTCTAGGCCCATCATTCTAATTTCGGGTACCCACAATTGCCCCTAATTTTGTTGGGACATACTTTGGGCTCAACAAATTTAAATGATTTGTCATCATGGTTCCTTTGTACATTGTGCAACTCTTCCAAAGTTCGACGACTGAGTTTAGGCGGCACTTGCTTCATGGTCCGTGAATTATGATTAGTAGCACTCAAAAGTTATCCAGAGCAGTCATTTCTCGATCGTCATTTCAACCTTCTCAATACTCTCCAATTTTCGGTGAGCTCTAGAGTTTCACGTTCTCTTCTCTCAGTCTCCATTCTCATTGCTTTCTTGTCATTTGGGCTCCTGATTCTTCATTGTTCGAGTCGAACTTTCATCTTGTAAGTCTCATGTGCCTTATCTTTGTATTTTCTCTTTGAATTTATAGTTTTTTAGGGTTTCCCAATGGCAAAGATTGGTAATAGGTCAGTGTGAGTTTAAGAAGTTTTATAATATCCTAGAGTGGGTAGAGATTAAGTGTGTACCTCCCCCTAGAAATGTTAGAGAGATAAAGGGTGCCCATTGGATCCATGTCTTGCTGCTTTCCTAAGGGGGACTAACTTTTCCTCCCAACAACCTATTCTTCCATTTCTTTGGTTATTTCAACATTGTTCCAGCATAGTGTTCACCCAATGTGTGGAAGATAATTAATGGTGTTCATAGAATAAATCAATTATAGGGTACCAAGTTAGGGCTCGCCGAGGTCTGCTTTTGCTATTCTTTTTCTCGAACTAGTTCTGGTGTTCTCTATCTCAAAGCCATGAGTCCTGACAGGGTATTGGTAGTAAACCTACCTGATTCCCATAAGGACTATTGACAAGAGGGCTTTCTTACTAGAAATTGGTAGTTTTCTCCCCAGTCTGAGGGGTCGAGGTCTGATAGGTTCTCTGTTCCCTTTTATGGGGAAGAATACATAGGTAGACTTTTCTCTGTTCCTTCAATTTCTTTTCTGATTTGTAATCTTTCTGACTTTTCCTTTTTTCTTCAACGAGGTCGAAGAACTTGGAACCTTCTCTCAGTGAGGTTCGTCTTTCTGAATTTATTAAGGCCTTGAATATTAGGGATCCTTTAGCCGACGACGATCATCCCTGTTCTGCTTCTTTCTTGCTCGAATACAAAAATGTTGGTTCTAGCTTGATAGCGAGGCCGGTAGACAGTATCCCTGAATTTGATACCTATGAAGAGACTGCTACTGATCCTATCCAGTTGGACGAGGAGGAGAGAAGTTCTGAGAGTGATATTGTAGGCAGTGTTAAAGGCAATTTTGGTAAGGAGAGCCCTAGTGGTGATAGTTCTTCTGACTCAGAAGAGGATTCTGAAGCCCGAGGATCTTCGAGCACGTCCAGCAGTTCAAGTGAGGAGATGGTTCCTCCCAGGGAAAACTTAATTTGGGATGATGATGATGATGATGATGATGATCATATGCTCCTCGCCCAGAGGTCAAAGAAGCAGAAGTTCGGTACTGGGGATTTTGCCACTGGCTCTCGGTCTTCGGCTCAGGAGCAGGAGAGGAAGAGGAAAGAAGAAGAACAGTTGAAAGAGAGAGAGAGAGAGAGAGAAAGAAAAAAAAGGAACAGGAGAGAAAGAAGATGGAGGAGAAAAAAAGAATGGAAGAGAAGAGGAGGATAGAGAAAGAGAAATAAGAGGAGAGGAGAAGGATGGAATCGAGGACGAAGGCTGGGCGGCCTTAGTTCTGGTGTCCGCATTGCCCGAGGGGGCCTCAGTTGCTATTTCTCCTCAGTTGGCCCCCCGCTGCTCGAGAGGGCAGTTCTTCCTGATGATCACTAAAGGGCGCTGGGGTCTGATCAATTGGCCCTGCAGGCTAGCCAGAGGCTAGCTTTGGTAAGACCTTTTTCTTTTCTCCAATGCTTTATTAAGTGTTAGATATTTCCTTTTCTTGATGTCTTCTTTATTTTTGCAGTTTGTGACTGACTTCGCCATGCTCTATCGCTCTCGCGACGAGCTGATGAGTAGGAACAGTGAGATGGAGCAGTAGAGTTCTAACTTGAAAGTGAGGGGCACTCAACTGGAGGCTGATCTAAAGACTGTTGATGCTACCCGAGCTTCTTCTGACTTTGCCCTCGTCAATTCCAATCGGGAGAGGGATGTGGCGGTTAAAGAGCTGATCGAGCTAAGGCAGGCCTATGATCTGGTCTACTCGAGAAAGTTGTCCATTATTAAGGAGAACAAGGTACTGGCCGGGAAGCTGAAGGAGAAAGAGTCTCAGGAAGCCACCATCAAGGAGGATTCATAGAACTTCGGGTGGGCTACTGCATATGAATACGCCGAGGTTCAGATAGGCTACATCAGCCGTCTGAACTTCAAGAAAGGCTGGAACAAGGCCCTCTTAGCTGCTAGTGTCGATGATGGCTCTCCTCATTTTGATGAACATGACCCGGGCCTGAAGCCAACTGTAGATGAAGAAGCCCCTGCCCCATCCATCCAAGGGATTAATTTTGCTTCTCAAATAATTCCTGCCGATGCTCGCCCTGCCCAGGCGACTAAGGTTATCCCTGCAGAGGGGAATGCCTCTACTACTGCTGATAAGGGGAAGCAGCCTGAGGTTGCCAGATAATTTACTTCTAGGAATACTTTTATATTTTTGCTTGTAATTTTCCTTTTTATTGCTCGATGTACTTTGACCCTTATTAATGAAATGAAAAGGTTTCTCATTCCCTTAATGTGTTGAATGATTATGTCTTTCCTTGATCTTTTATGTCTTGTATTTGATTGATGTAGAAGAGTATATTCCTTCCACATCTCAATTGGGCAGGACCCTCGGTCCCAATGCAAGTGCTCAGGTTCACTAAGTTTTTGTTAAGCTTTGAAAATATCTTAGATCAAGGAATCAGAAGTATAAGTATCAGTCTGAGCTTGTGGCCAAGCTAAAGGACAGGCTTCAAGAGATGGAAGAAGTTGGTGCTTCAGTCCAAGAGGAGGTGAATACATTGAGAGCAAGGCTCCTGGATGCCTCTGAGATCAATTAGGTCGGGTAGATTCTTTAGTGAGAGAATGAAGCTTTGAGGAGGTAAGTCTCACAACTTAGGGAAGATGCACCGAACACTGTTCTTGGGGTATTACGAGGTTCTCCCTCTTCACAAGCTGGAGTAAGATCAAGCGATGTTCCTCCGGCGCTGTAAGGTTCTACCCCGTCAACTGTTCCATGAGCTGGTACAAGTGCTAGGGGCCCAGCTAGGGAAATGGAAGAGCTCCGTGATGATGTATGACGAACATACGTGATTGCTGTCGGGATTCAAATGGGCGTTACTCGACTGCGGAACTTGTTTAAAAAAGGACCTCGACGAGTATGGGCCAACGGTTATGACCAAGGTTGGTTAGATACTCCAACGAGGCTAACAGAGTTTGAGGAGCTCGCCTTCATTAGGGGTGGTTGAGTGCCTTAAGGGAGATGCAAGTTCCAAGGAACTTAATGCTCTGGTATCGCCATGAAATATCTCCTTCCACTCGGATGCCTAACCTTTTCCGGAGAGATGATCAGTGGATACCCATTGATTCCATCCCTCAACAGCTATTGGAGTCGGATGTTAACGAAGTTGAGGAAGAGTTAGTTCCCCCTCCCAATGATGGTCGAAGAGATCAAGTGTCTGATTATCTTGCTCGGAGGCCTCACCCTCACTAAGATTTTGCCAGTAGTAACTCTGTCTATTTTGTATTGAAGTGATGTAATCTCGATGTTTTGGGCGAGCTCGCCGACTAAACATGTATTGTATTTGTTGTAAATGTGATAAATTAATATAAAATTTATGCTTTGGGAAAATTTTCTGACTAAACAAGTGTCTTATATTTTCCACATTTTTGTTTAAAAATCTTGAGCCTGTCTTGGCTGACTAGATTTGTATGTTCGCATCATCAAGTAAGTGTCCTTACAGTCCACTATGCCAATGAGATGCCATTCTGCCTCACTTTACCTTTTAGGTTGTGTCGTCACGCTCCCTTAGGCCTAAGTGTGGCAATTAGCGAGGACACACCTGGTGTTGGATGCTCTATCCGATCAGGATTTTATTCAACCAAACATTATTTGTTGACCAATTCTAACTTGATCATATTGCCTAAGGATCTCCTATAGAGCTTCATATATTTCCAAGGGCAATCCTTATGAGGTATTTCATATTTCATAATGAAAACTTGAGGAGGGTCATTTCCCTACTATAGTGTAATGATCAGTGTGCCTGTTACTTGGAAAGGGTATGTGGGTTATAAATTTTGTACATTGACACCTCGTAAAATGCAAATTAGTTAACTGATACTTCATAGAATGCAATTGCCGAACAACTTTTTCGTTAATGATAAGGAAATGAACTTTCGGTTTCATAATTAAACATCAAAAAGAGAATCTAGAAATAGAATTTCTTAAGGTTGGTTGCATTCCACGCTCAGGGTATGTCTCTGCCTTCCATCATTTCCATGTGATAGGCTCCCTACAGATCATCTCTAGTTATCTTGAATGGTCCTTCCCAGTTTGTCCCTAGCTTGTCGTCTGATGGTTTCACTGCGCTGCCTAGGACTTTCCTCAAGACATAGACCCTAACTTGGAATGGCCTTGGGTTAACCCTCTTGTTATAATGCCTTACGAGTTGTTGCTGATAGCTCGCTAGTTTTACTAGGGCTAGCTCTCGACACTCATCGGCTAGGTCAAGCTCAACGAGCAATGCTGCATCGTTATGGCACTGGTTGACAATGATGGACCTCATTATTGGCAAGCCTGCTTCTAATGAGATGATTGCTGATATGCCCCAAGTGTGACCTCGGCTTAGAGACACCTACCTCGGCCGAGGTGATGGCCAAGATATTGATCGACCCTAGATAAGCCATGGGCCCACGATATCAGCCCTCGGCCTTAGTAAGGTCGGCCAAGGCCGACACTACCACCTACATTTCCAATGGATACTACGCGCATCACAGGTATCAACAACATTCTCATATACCTGGGTATGGCAACCTCGGCCGAGTGTAGGACGAGGTGATAAGAAGCCTTAGTAACCTTCAATATGGAACCAGTCCAACCTCGGCTTGGGCCGAGGTGACTAGAAGCCTTGGTAATCTTCAACATGGAATCAGTCCAACCTCGGCAGGGGCCAACCCCAGCATAATGTCTCGGCTGAGATCAGGCAGAGACTCCATATGGCACATCTCGAAAGACGTTTTTCGAACCTTTACAGCTCAGCCTCTCCTAGGCAGAGGTCATGAACCAATATGGCAGCCGAGCATCTGTTGACATTTGGATAAGGACACATGGGCATAAATCAGTTGTAACAAGATTATTCTCCACACGTGGGGAGGATATTTCATCATCATTCCTTACATGTGACAGTGACAGGTGGCTTCCCCCTATTGGTGAGGTTACCACACACATGCTCATTGCATGTATGGGGGGTACATTACTATATATAGAGGTCATCCTCTACCTTGCAAAAGGATCCAAGATATTCAACCCTAGCTAAAACTCTGTCTAGATATACAATAGAGAGAGAAAGCTTGAGAGGTTGTATCCATGGCCATTAGTGCCTTCGTTCAGTGATATTACTCACACACACTCACAGTGGACGTAGGCCAAATTGGCTGAACCACTTATATACCGGTGCCCTCTCCTCTTATCCTCATCTCATTCTCTTATCTCTTTATATAACTATGCTGCCATTGTTATTTTTATATTGAGATTGAAAACACCTTATCTGGTGGTGCTAATTTCAGCATCATCATTTTGGCGCCGTCTGTGGGAACGAGAAGATATCTCTTCCTCTTCTTCAGCTTAACCTCACCGGAGACTCTGGTGGTGAACCAGGAACCACCCCTTGGGTGGAACTGTTTCACCATTGAAAGAGGTCCTTTAAGGTATTAAGCTCACTTGCTGCTCAAGCTCTTTATTGTTAACATATGGCACCAGAGTTACCACCGCCTCTTCCGTCGCCCGGAGGTGGAGGGCCTAGTTCCAGTCAGGCGCCCCCCCAGTCCGAAATGGCGGAGGTAGCAGTGGCCTTGAAATCTTTAGCTACAACACAAAAAGCCATGAAGGAGAAATTTGCTCAGCTCAGTCAAACTATGATGAGGTCACTTGGAGTCTCACCGGGCATGATCACTTCAGTGGCAGTTTAGCCTCATCTTGATGCTAGGGGACCACCCCAGGTGCCAATGAAGGACCAGCCTGCACCCCAGCGGAGAAGGGACGTTGATGACCCTAGGCTCTTACGCCTGGGGAGGCAGGGAAACCCTTGCCCAGAGGATAGGTATGATGACCTAGAAGCTTAAGAAGCCCCAGAAGACTGCTGGGAGCCGTATGAGGTGTCAAATTACACTATACGAACTCTTAGGCAGAGACAAGGATGTGTCAGCCGAAGAGGAGAAGAGGCCCAACAAAGAGGGTCGGCCTTCGAGAGGCTAGGCCCGGTGAATGACCTAAGACAGAGGCTGTCGAGGTTAAGGAGCGCAGCAGGCTCTCATAGAGAGGGTAGGCAGGGTCGGCCAGACCAAGGCCGACCCTGTGAAAGAAGAGGCCGAGAACAGGAAGAGGTCAACAGCTAAGGTGTCGCGGTTCGGGAACCCTCTGTCCATCGTAAGGAGGTGGCAGGGGATAACCTCGGCCAAGTTGATGACAGAAGACCCTGGAATGATTCTATCCAACGCCTTGAGGAGAAGATAGGAGACCTCATTAAAAGCAGGGACCCATTATAAAGGGGTTACTCAGAGGGCTCCCCATTTGTGGCTAGGATAGTGGGGTTCCCAACCCCAGCCAAGTTCAAGCATCCTACAGTGACTCCGAAGTATGATGGCAGCACTAACCCTGTACACCATATCGAGATGTATCAGTCGGCAGCAGATTTTTACTCGATACCCGATGAGATGAAGTGTAGGGCCTTCTCAGGGACCTTGACAGGGGCAACGCATAGTTGGTTCACCTCCCTTTCGAAGAACTCAATTGAGAACTTCAAAGGCTTGGCTGAGCAGTTCATCCATAACTTTTGCTTTGGGGTAAGACCCCAAACGAAGACTACCCACCTGCAGTATGTCAAACAGGCCAAGGGTGAGAGCCTAAGAGACTATATAGCAAGATTCAACAAAGAGAAATTGGAGGTGGAAGATTATGAAGAGAGCATAGCCATGACCGCCCTTATAGGAGGCCTTCAGAAGGGGAAGCTATTGTGGAAACTGGCGGAAGACCCCCCTAGGTCCATGGCGGAGCTGCTGGAAACCGCAGGGAAAGTGATGAATGCGGAAGAGGCAATGGCCGCCAAGTATGAGGAGAAGAACCGCCGTAGCACAGGAAAGTCCCAAGGTAATAAAGAGGGGAAGAAGAGGTCAGGAGATGACAAGTTCGCTCATTACACTCCTCTGACTATGAGCTGTGAGCACATCCTCAATGAGATTAAGAATGACCGAACTTTGAGGTGGCCAGAGAAACTGAAGGCCCCACCACATAAGAGGAACAAAAACCTATGGTGCGAGTTCCATCAGGATCATGGCCATATCACAGATAGATGCTTCGCTTTAAAGGATGAGATTGAGAAGATGCTGAAATCTGGAAAGCTGAGGAAGTATGTGGATGGTAAGGCTCCAAAGGGTGGAAGAGATGACCCTAAGAAAAGAAGAGATGACAAATGCCGCGGCAATGTCCCGGCCAGAAGGGGCGATGATTCAGAAGGAGATGATGAAGACGACCCGGATCTTTTGCCAAAGGATGATAACACCCCGGTGAAGAGGGTCGGTATGATTTCCTTTGGTGTTAGCACCATATTTGGGGGATTTGCATGAGGTGGCTCTGAGGTAGCCGATAGGAAGGCTCATGTAGTAGAGGCCAGTTCATTGGCCAAGATCGAAGTTGTGAATCTAACGTCTTCTGATGAAGTGCAGAAGAGGAAGAAGGTAGACATGGACACCCTCGTAGTGGGGTTCTCCAGACTCGACTTCAAGGGTATCTTAGCCCCACATGATGACCCTTTGGTCATAAAAACAAGGGTGCATGGGTGTGAGGTATGGAGGATCCTCATAGACGGGGGAAACTGAGCAGACGTGATGCTCTGGCCTTGCTTCAAGAGCCTGGGTCTTAGCAGGTCAAGGCAGGTGCCCTATCATCACCCATTGATAGGCTTCAGTGGAAAAAAGGTCCACCCATTGGGCATGTATGAGATGGATGTACGGATGGAGGATGAGTGGGCTAGGAGGCTGACTAAGAAGATAAACTTTTTCGTTATGGACGAAAACGTCTTCTCGACCTACAACCTCATCATAGGAAGGGTGGCCCTTAAAGAGTTTGAAGCTGTGCCGTCGACGGTCCATCAGATGCTAAAATTCCCGACTCCTTATGGAGTAGAGGAAGTGCAAGGGGACCAGACCACGGCGCAAGAGTGTTACTTCAACTCGGCCGAAGAGAGAGAAGCCCATAAGAGAGCAACCACCACTTACAGCATTGACACTCTTGACCCAAGAGACGAAACAAAATTGAAGAAGGGTGAGACCGCGAAAGAGGTAGAATCCATCGTCCTCAATGAGGACGAGCCAAAAAAAACCGTCCAGGTCGGTAAGGCTCTAGAGACAGGAATCAAGGAAGAGCTGATAAACTTCCTCAGGAGGAGACAGAGTGTCTTTGCATGGAGTCACGCAGACATGCCTGGCATCGACCCTAAGGTCATGAGCCACAAGATCAACGTGGACAAAGATGCCAAGCCAATCAAGCAGAGATGAAGAGTCCACTCCAGGGAGAAGTACGACGTCATCCGGGAAGAGGTAAAAAAGTTGGAATAGGCCGAGTTCATAAGAGAGGTTACCTATCCGGAGTGGCTCTCAAATGCAGTCATCGTGCCTAAGGCCAATGGGAAGTGGCGTATGTGTGTAGATTTCACTGACCTGAACAGGTCTTGACCAAAACACAGTTATCCCTTACCTAGGATAGACCAGATGGTGGACGAAACGGCAGGGCATGAGCTCATAACCTTCATGGACGCTTATTCAGGCTATAACCAAATCTTCATGGATGCTGAAGACTCTGAGAAGACAACCTTCATTACTGACAAAGGGACGTACTGCTACAAGGTGATGCCCTTCGATCTGAAAAATGCGCGGGTAACGTATCAACGTCTTGTCAATAATATGTTCGAAGAGCAAATAGGTAAGACCATGGAGGTATATGTAGACAATATGCTAACGAAGAGCCTGAAAGCATGTACTCACGTAGCGAACCTTGAGAAGAGCTTCGATGTCATGGACTCGTACAGAATGAAACTCAACCCAGAAAAGTGTGTCTTCGGAGTGGGAGCTGGGAAGTTCCTGGGATTCATCGTTAATCAGAGGGGGATTGAAGTAAACCCTGAGAAAATCAAGGCATTACTTGACATGAAGACTCCTAGGAGTATCAAGGATGTCCAGAGACTCACGGGAAGAGTGGCTGCCCTTAACAGGTTTGTTTCTAGGGCAATGGACAAGTGTCTTCCATTCTTTAAAGTTATAAGAAAGGCCTTCCAATGGGACGAAGAGTGTGAAAAAGCCTTCAACCAACTCAAGTCCTACTTAGGGTCTCCCTTGTTACTGTCACGGCCCATCACGGGGGAAAGGTTGTTTGTGTATCTAGCAGTCTCTGAATCAGCCATCAGTGCGGCCATTATACGGGAAGAGGATGGGGTCTAGAGGCTTGTGTACTTCAATAGTAAGGCCCTTTAAGGGTCTGAACAAAATTATCCCCGAATGGAGAAGTTGTCTTATTCCCTAATACATGCCTCAAGGAAAATGAAGCCTTACTTCCAAACTCACTCCATGGCAGTCCTCACTGACTCCCCACTAAGGCAGGTTCTGCACAAACCTGAGAAGTCCAGAAGATTGATGACATGGGCCATCGAACTAGGAGAATATGATCTTACCTACCAGCCTAGGACAGCCATCAAGGGGCAGGCCCTCGCAGAATTCACCTGGGAAGAGGCCGGTAGAATTTTGGAAGAGGCCGAGACAGTGAAAGGCTTAGATGACGGCGAAGAGACGAACCGTTGTGTCTTCCAAGATTCAGAAGAGACGAACCGTAGTGTCTTCCGAGATTCGAAAGAGATGGCACCAAACGTCTTTCGAGATCAGGAAAAGGTCATCTCAGGCAAAACCCGGAGCGGAATAGAAGAGAACGAAGAGGATCGATACCTCTTCAAGAAGGGGGTTATGAGAAAAGGGGTCTTCTCATCAGATACAGACGTATGAAGCCTCTTCGGTGATGGATCTTCCTGTGACAGTGGAAGTTGGGCGGGACTAATACTCTCGGCTTCAGATGGCGCCAACATTGAATACGCCTTGAGATTCAACTTCCAGGTCCCAAACAACAAGTTTGAGTATGAGGCCATGATAGCAGGTCTCTTATTGGAAAAAACTCTTCGAGTAAAGCGACTCCTACTCCATAGCGACTCAAGGTTGGTTGTCAATCAAGTATTGGGGGTATACGAGTCCAGAGACGAAAGGATGGACAAGTACTTGAATAAGGTAAGAAGGTTGTTAGAATATTTTGAAGAAGCAAAACTGAAGAGAGTGCCTCGACTGAGCAACAATCACGCTGATGCATTGGCAAGGCTGGCCTCAGCAGTGAAGACAGATATGGGAAGGACCATTCCAATCGAGGTCTTAGGAAAGGCAACCATCGAGGAGGACGAGGTATGTAGCCCTTGTCATAATGTGAACCTAGGAGACTCATGGATCGACCCGCTCGTCAGATACCTAAGAGAGGGAGAGCAGCCTGAGTCCAAGCTAGAAAGGAGAAAGTTGAGATACAGGGCTGCCAAGTTCTCAATGATAGGAGATGTCTTGTACAAAAAGGGGTTTTTATTACCCCCTCCTCAGTTGTGTGCATCCCATGGAAGTACCCCGGGTCTTATAGGAGGTTCATGAGGGTTCTTGCTCTAGCCACATAGGGGGAAGGCCCTTAGCTAAGAGGATCATCACATAGGGATACCGGTGGCCTACCTTGTCTAAGGACACTGCAGACTATGTGAAGAGGTGCGACAAATGTCAAAGGTTCGCCACTATCCCTCATCAACCCCATCAGCCTATGACGTCAATCTCTTCTCCATGGCCATTTGCGGTATGGGGAATTGACTTGGTAGGGCCTTTGACAAGAGCTGTCAACAACTATAGATTCTTGATAGTTGCCATTGACTACTTTTCAAAGTGGGTGGAGGTAGAACCGATGATAAAAATTACATAGCAGAAGACCTTCCAGTTCATTTGGAGGAACATCATATGCAGATATGGCCTCCCAAACACTCTCATCTCGGATAATGGGACCCAATTCAAGAACTCCTCCTTAGAAAAGTATTACCTAAGAGTGGGGATTAAATAGTTCTTCTCATCTCCTGGTCGACCTCAGGCAAATGGCCAGATCGAGGTCACAAACAGGACCATCTTGGACGGAATCAAGAAGAGGTTAGAAGATGCGAAGGGGAGATGAACAGAAGAGGTCTACGTTGTGTTATGGGCCTACAGAACCACGGCAAGGACACCAATAGGAGAAACCCCATTCATGCTGGCACATGGCTCAAAGGCCATCATACCAACGGAAGTAGGACTACCAACTCATCGGATTCAGACCTACGACCCAGACAGCAATGGGGAAGAGAGGAGGCTAGACCTGGATCTTATCGAAGAAAGAAGAGAAGACGCAGAGGTCAGAAAAGCAGCCTACCAGCAGCGGGCATCGAAATTCTACAACCAAAGGGTGAAGTCAAGACCCATTGCAGTGGGATACCTAGTGCTAAAGAAGACCCTACAAAAGGCAAATAAGCTACACCCAAACTGTCATGGCCCCTACAAAGTAACAGAAGAGGTTGTGCCTGGCACTTACAGGCTAGAAAACTTAGAAGGAGAACCTTTCACCAACCCATGGAATGCTGACCACCTGAAGAGATATTACATATGATGTTGCGTAGAATTTTATGTAAATGTATCGTCTTACTGAGAAGAGGTTAATAATAAAGATCAATTTCCATAACAGTTCTTGCTTCATTCTTAAACCAGAGATATATTATGGGGATAACATCTTAGGTGATAACCTCAGACCTTTATAACATCACTCGGTGGTGAAGAGGTCTGAGCTCAGACACCTTAGTTAGATGACCTCGGACTCTAAACATCATTAATTTGGTGAAATTAATTATGAGGATAACGTCTTAGGTGACGACCTCAGACCTTCATAACATCACTCGGTGGTGACGAGGTCTGAGCTCAGACACCTTAGCAGATGACCTCAGACCCTTAAAATCATTAATTTGGTGAAGTTAATTATGAGGATAACGTCGTAGGTGATGACCTCAGACCTTCATAACATCACTCGGTGGTGACGAGGTCTGAGCTCAGACATCTTAGCAGATGACCTTAGACTCTTAACATCATTAACTTGGTGAAGTTAATTATGAGGATAACGTCTTAGGTGATGACCTCAGGCCTTCATAACATCACTCGGTGGTGACTAGGTCTGAGCTCAGACACCTTAGTTAGCTGACCTCAGACTCTAAACATCATTAATTTGGTGAAATTAATTATAAGGATAATGTCTTAGGTGACGACCTCAGACCTTCATAACATCACTCGGTAGTGACGAGGTCTGAGCTCAGACACCTTAGCAGATGACCTCAGACCCTTAACATCATTAATTTGGTGAAGTTAATTATGAGGATAACGTCATAGGTGATGACCTCAGACCTTCATAACATCACTCGATGGTGACAAGGTCTGAGCTCAGACACCTTAGTTAGATGACCTCAGACTCTAAACATCATTAATTTGGTGAAATTAATTATGAGGATAACGTCTTAGGTGACGACCTCAGACCTTCATAACATCACTCGGTGGTGACGAGGTCTGAGCTCAGACACCTTAGAAGATGACCTCAGACCCTTAACATCATTAATTTGGTGAAATTAATTATGAGGATAACGTCTTAGGTGACGACCTCAGACCTTCATAACATCATTCCTTGGTGACATGGTCTGAGCTCAGATACCTTAGCAGATGATCTCAGACTCTCAACATCATTAATTTGGTGAGGCTGGTTATGAGAATAGCATCTTAGGTAATGACCTCAGAGCCTAATAACAATTCCTTGGTGAAGAGGTTTGAGGTCAGAATTATTGACTGAGTATAAACAAGACATCACCACAACAAAATAATAGAAGAGATCACATGGCATTCAATAAAGGGAAGAGATCACATAGCATTCAGAGGTTGAAATACAAAGAAGTAACAAATATTCCTTGAATACAAAGTACCAAGGTGTTACAACTTACAAGTTACAAGTTACGAGTTACAAGTTACAAATCCTAAAGGTTTGAGGGGGGACATTAACAGCCTCGGCCTGATTGGCTTGATCATCATTAGTCACCTTGATCGCATCATCAGTATGGTTTGCCCCTCCGACCTCGGTCCCTCCCAGAGTTGCAGCCTCAGCAGGAGCCGCAGCCTCGTCCTCCACCTCTTGAAGCGCCTGAGAAAACTGGGGGTCAGCAAAGTTGAGACCTACAAAGTCAGAGGCCTTTAAATTACCGACCTCCTTCTCCCGGACTTCAGTCCATTTGGTAGTAGCCTTGATACCCCTTTCGAGATATTCAAAACCAAAACCCATGAACTCGTCCGAGGCTTTATAGTCCGAAATTATTTTGGCCGAGGCATCTTCAAGAGCAGCCTTGACAGCCGAGCTGACCTTATGCTCTAGAACGTCATCTTTGGACTTTAGGGCTTTGGCATGATCTTTGACGAGCAGAGAAATGTCTTTCTCCAACCCCTTAACCTTATTTTCAGAGTTCTGCGGCTCTGATTTCAGACGGTCGACCTCAGCATTTAGGGCGCTCTGAACCTTCTCGGCCTCTTGGCCCTTCTGGATGAGGGGAAATTTCCTCAGAGCCCAGTTTGATATGTGGTTCATAGCAGTCACTCCCTACACATTTAATGAAGAGGTTAAGCTGGAGAAAAGTCAGATGTTGCACTTATTAAATTTTGACGAGGGGACAAGTCATACCTGGATGGCTCTGTGAAGGCCGAACTCAATCAGCAGGGGGTGTCCATAGCCCTGTAAAAGCACTTGTCAGCCTCGGTCATTACAGAGCCGTTGGCATCCACGGCCTGCATGCTGTGGCCGACCACACTATCGATTAACTTCAGCTGATCTAGACGTGCCGTCAGGATATCGGCCGAGGAGATTGGAATTACAGCTTCAGAGGCCTTCTTTTGTCTCAAGGTCGGCCTTCGATCCTCATAGGCATGGTCTTATGGGGCCCTCTTCTTTGAGGCATGAGATTTGGATGTAGAGGGAGCTGGGGGAGGAGCGTTCAGACCAGCTTTTTTGGTAAGTCTCGCTAAGCTCGGTGCAGCCATCTCCCACAGTTCGTCTGTAATGTCTTGTGGTCGCTCTGCAAAAGTTAAAAGATATGGGTTAGAGATCAGATATGAATTAGTTCAGAGGTTAAACTTAAAAAAAGAAAAATCCTTACCAAAGTCAACAAGGGGACTTCCACCTAGGCCCGTCCCAGAGAGATACTGAGGGGTCAGCAAATGTTCGAACTTAACAAAAAGACCATGTGCCCCTTGGTCTTGCAGGGCTTTCACCTTCTGGATATTCTGAAGACTTAGACCAGGGTCGACCCTGGCAGACATGGTGACCTTACCCCATTTGAGGGGTATCCTCGGCTCAAGTGTGGAAGAGGGAACGCATGGGCCAAATTCCCATGGTCCAGAGGCGAAAAAATAGCGGGGCTTCCAATTATGGTTTGAGGTCTGAGTCACCTGGAGCATTTTATTCTCAGGCCTCCGATCCACAAAATGATAGTAGCTCGGATGGTATTTGGCCAAGGTTGGGACATAACAACCAATGAAGACCTGAATTGGGAGGTCAGAGTGGTGGACTGCCCTCTACAGGATAATGGCCCCTATAATGACTCTCCAGGTATTAGGGGATAGTTGTGAGGGGGCCATGTTGATATAAGAGATAATGGATTTGATGATGGGATGAATGGGTAGGCGAAACCCTAACCTAAACATCTTCTCGTACAGGCAGATTTCTCCATCTCGACCATGATAGGCCCTCTCTTCCCTCAGAGGTCTCCTTAATTTTATGGAGGGACTAATGGAGTATAAATATCTGAAGCACAAAAGATCCACATCAGTTACCGTGCTCTCGATCTCGGCCGCCTCAGAGACGTCGACATCACTTTCAGCATCTTCATCATCATCAAGCTCAACGTCGGCCGGAGCAGATGTAGATGGGTTACTAGCGAATCTCTGAGCGAACTCTGCCTTTGTGATGGCCGATAGGGGGGTGGCGTCAAGAATGGGTGGCACAGCCACACTCGGGTCAATAATTTCAACCTCTGAAGAAGAGGCTGAGGTGCTTGAGCCATTATCGGATGAGGTTCGACTAGAGACCTCGGCCTGATCAGGGGCCTGACCAAGCCGAGGTGTGAAATCCATGGCTTCCTGAAAAGAGTCCACAGACATGGGGTCTGAGGTAGAAGATTCAGACTCAGACATAGGTGTTGGATCAGCAGGAATCCCTGTCTGATAGAAGTTCTCCGGGGGGTCAGGATATATCACTCTCAGAGGTGGTGGAAACAAGGGTCTAATGGGAAACTCTTGTGACCTACGAGCTTCCTCCTGAGCTCTCTCTATTTGCCTAATCTTTTCTAGGGTCTTCTCTCTAAGAGAAGGGAAATCCTCAAGAAGATGGTATAAAGGTCTGAGCATCAGAGGACGACCCTAAACTTGGGAATAACTCATAAAACTACAAACAGGATTGACTTGTAAAATAAAGGAGTTTAAAGATCAAACTAAGAAATTCGAAGCAAACACAGTTCGCATGAAATAATGGTGCTCGCCGGAAAACTTATAAATTTGCCGGAAAATGCAAACCGAAAGCAAAAAACAAGGGTAATGGAAGGAAGAAAATACCTAGAAGTGAAACAATGAAGGAAAATGAAGAAAGCTCACAAGAAAACCAACAAATGCCTCTGCAGAAGAGCATTGATTAGAGAAGCTTTAGAGAGAGAAAATTGCAAGAACAAATCGTGCACAGGAATGAAGTGAAGAAGAAGGAGGGAAAAGGGTTTTGAAACCATTAAATATGTGGGCACGTTTCCCAAGGCCCATCATTGCCTTGGGAGACCCAAAGGGCAGCTGACAGCACATGCCTACCAAGAAAGCACGCTCCAACATTGGACAAGTGTCAAGCAAGTACTGGTTCGTAAGAAGACAGGCCTCAGATGCATGCTAATCCCCTAGTCACCTTGCCTCATATGTAACTAGGGGCTGGGGGGTGATTGATATGCCCCAAGTGTGACCTCGGCCTAGAGACACCTACCTCGGCCGAGGTGATGGCCGAGATATTGATCGACCTTAGATAAGCCATGGGCCCACGATATCAGCCCTTGGCCTTAGTAAGGTCGGACCAGGTCGACACTACCACCTACATTTCCAATGGACACTACACACATCACAGGCATCAATAACATTCTCATATACCTGGGTATGGCAACCTCGACCGAGTGTAGGCCGAGGTGACAAGAAGCCTTGGTAACCTTCAACATGGAACCAGTCCATCCTCGGCTTGGGCCGAGGTGACAAGAAGCCTTGGTAATCTTCAACATGGAATCAGTCCAACCTCACCAGGGGCCGACCCCAGCATAATGTCTCGGCTGAGATCAGGCCGAGACTCCCTATATAACATCTCGGAAGACGTTTATTGAACCTTTACAGCTCGGCCTCTCCCTGGCCGAGGTCATGCACCAATATGGCAGCCGAGCATTTGTTGACATTTGGATAAGGACACATGGGCACAAATCAGTTGTAACAAGATTATTCTCCACACGTGGGGAGGATATTTCATCATCATTCCTTACATGTGACAGTGACAGGTGGCTTCCCCCTATTGGTGAGTTTACCACACACATGCTCATTTCATGTATGGGGGGTACATTACACCCCCTAGGTACTATATATAGAGGTCATCCTCTACCTTGCAAAAGGATCCAAGATATTCAACCCTAGCTAAAACTCTGTCTAGATATACAATAGAGAGAGAAATCTTGAGAGGTTGTATCCATGGCCATTAGTGCCTTCGCTCAGTGATATTACTCACACACACTCACAGTGTACGTAGGCCAAATTGGCTGAACCACTTATATATCGATGCCCTCTCCTCTTATCCTCATCTCATTCTCTTATCTCTTTATATAACTGTGTTGCCATTGTTGTTCTTATATTGAGATTGAAAACACCTTATCTGGTGGTGCTAATTTCAGCATCATCAATTGCTTCCATTCCATATGCCAACAAAAATGGGGTTTCCCCCGTTGCTCATCGTGGAGTGGTTCGGTAGGCCCATAGAATATGTGGTAATTCATTTACCCATGCGCCTTTGGCTCGCTCTAATCGTTTCTTTAATCCGTCCATCACTGTCTTATTGGAATCCTCGGCTTGGGCATTGCTCTGAGGATAGGCCACCGAGCTAAAATGGTGTCTGATTCCATGCTCATCATAGAAACTCTGAAAGGAGCCGCTCTCGAATTGCGTTCCATTATCAGTGATGATGGTTCTGGGGATACCAAAATGGATGATTATATTTCTCCATATGAACCTTATCATATCTTTATCTCGGATGTTCGCTAGGGGTTCCGCCTCGATCCATTTGGTGAAGTAGTCAGATGCGACCAACATATATTTACGATTACCGATGGCGGTAAGAAGTGGTCCTATGATGTCCATTCCCCTTTGGGAGAATGGCCATGGGATAGACAGTAATTTTAGGTAGCTAGCAGGTTGGTGGACCATAGGAGCGTGAAGTTGGCATTTTAGGCACTTGCGAACATACATCCCAGAGTCCCTTTGCATATATGGCCACCAATAGCCTTCCTTCATTGCTCAAAAAGCCAGGGACCTTCCTCTAATATGGCTTCCACAGATTCCCTCGTGAAGATCATGTAGGACCTGCTCGACATTCCTTGGGTGAACACATTGAAGGTATGGACCGGAAAAATATCTCTTATATATCTTTCCCTCTGGTGATAAGTGAAAGCGAGCAACTTTGACTCTTATCTGGTGGGAAATCTTTTTATCGTCTGGGAGCGTGCCATCCTTCAAATAGTTTCTTAAAGGGTCCATCCAGCTGGGTGATGACTCCACTTGGAGCATCTGCTCCATGCCTGGCGACTTGCTACTACGGTTAATGATCGGATGAGCGAGGAAATCGATGGGGATTATTCTTTTTAGGTCGAAATCGACTGCTGAACTTAGGGCTGCTAAGGCGTCAGCATGGCTGTTCTGTCCTCTCAGAAATTACTGGACATTAATTTGTTTGAAGCTAGCCATTAGTCTTTTCACTAAGGCGGGGTAAGTTTCCATTCTTTCATCTTTTGATTTTTAGTCTCCACTTATCTGATTGGAGACTAATTGAGAATCGCCGAATACCTGTAAATGCTTTGCTCCTAAAGTGTGCATCTTCTAGAGGCCGACTATTAAGGCTTCGTATTCTGCTTCGTTGTTGGAGGCTGTAAATCCAAGCCGGATTCCTTGTTCAAGGATTGTATCCTTTGGAGTAATGAGGAAAATGCCTACTCCTGCCCCCTTTGAGTTGGAGGCTCCATCAACGTACAATTTCCATTTTTCCTCCGTCGTGTCGTTCCCCTTTTGTCTTGATGGTTGAGGTTGGTTGGAAGGTTGCTCACCTGTGAATTCGTCTATAAAATTAGTAAGGACCTTCCCTTTGATTGCGTTCTTTGGTTGAAATTGGATGTCAAATCGTCCGAGCTTGACTCACCATTTAGACAGTCTGCCCGATAAATCTGCCTCCCTCGGGATTGCTTTAAGGGGGTGTGATGTAAGGACGATTATAGTGTGGGCTTTGAAATAGTGATTCAGCTTCCTCGAAGCCACTACTAGTTCAAGGGAGCGCTTCTCCAGTGGTAGGTACCTCTGCTCGGCGTCTAGTAGTTCTTGCTCGCGTAATAAACGGGGTGCTGGATTCCTGCAACTTCGCACATTAATGCAGAACTGACAGTGTGGTTGGAAATAGAGAGGTACAACTACAAGGAATTTGTTTTCTGTGGTATGACGAGCAGTGGTGGGGAACTGAGGTAAGCCTTGAGCTTTTCCAATGCCCATGAGTAATCTAGGTTCCATTCTACCGTTTTGTTTCCCTTTAGAAGCTGGAAGAAAGGCTTGCACTTTTTCTAGGACTTAGAGATAAAACGATTTAAGGCAGTGAGCTTTTGTATGTCCCAGATTGTTCGAGGAGGTTGTACCGTATTTATTGCATCGATCTGGTCTGGGTTAGTCTCGATGCCTCTCTTACTGACCAAGTATCCGATAAATTTTCCTAACTGGACACCGAAAGAACACTTGCTCGCGTTAAGTTTCATTCGGTACTTCCTGAGGATTTCGAAGGTGCTTGATAGGTAGGAGAGGTGGTCTTCTTTCTTCTTACTTTTAACGAGCATGCCATCGATGTAGACCTCCATGGTGTCTCCCATCTGGTCCTTGAACATCGTGGTGACCAGCCGCTGGTAGGTTGCCCTTACGTTTTTGAGCTCGAAGGGCATGACCTTGTAGCAGTATAATCCAACTGTGGTGATGAATGTTGTTTTGTCTTGGTCTAGGTTATATAGAGGGATCTGATGATACCTTGAGTATGCGTCCAAAAAATTCATTCTCTTGTGAGCTGCAGTGGCGTCTACCAGTTGATTAATTTTTGGGAGGGGGAAACTGTCTTTGGGACACGCTCTATTGAGGTCAGTGAAGTCGATGCAAACTCTCCACTTCCTGTTGCTTTTTGGAACTACTACTGGGTTGGATAACCATTTGGGGAATCGTACCTCCCTTATGGATCCTTCATCCAACAGTTTTTCCACGGCTTTTGCCTTCTCGGGTGCAGTTCACCGTGCCTTCTACGCGATTGGTTTGATGGTGCGATCGACGTGCAACCGAGGACAGACCATACTAGGATCAACTCCAGGCAGTTCGTATGGCTCCCACGCAAAGACGTCTATATTATTCCTTAACAGGGTCGTCACTTCCTTCCTCTACTGATCTATGAGAGAAGTTCCAATCAAGAAGATCCTGTTGACGTCGCTATCTCCATCTGTGACTTCCTCTAGGTCCTCGACGACCCATTCGGAGGGGAGGAGCCTGGCCTCCTCTACTCCGGGTCTTTCATACTTTAATTTCTATTTCGATGGTATAAGACCTTCTTATTCTTCAACTCTTTTGCTAGGCTTATCGGCTTTCTTTTCTGGTTTTGGTCGGATGGCCGCTATGAAGCATCTTCTTGCCATCGCTTGATCGCCACGGATCTCCATTACTCCTCGCTTGATCACATACTTGAGCTTCTGGTGGTAGGTTGAGGAAACTGCCTTCATTGCATGTAGCCATCCTCGGCCAAGGATAGCCTGGTATGGCGAGTCAATGTCGACCACCAGAAACTCGATTATTTTAGAAATATGTCCTTTCCTTACTGGCATCACGATCTTTCCCAAGGGCATAGTCACCTTTCCAGCAAAGCCAACCAAAGGTACAATAGCTTCCTTTAGGTCGGCGAACCTCAAATTCAATCTTCTGAATAGGACGAGATACATGACCTTGGACGAGCTTCATTGGTCGACGAGCAACTTATCGACATCATAGTTCGCTATTCTTAGAGTAATGATAAAAGCATTGTGATGTGGGGTTCTCACTCCCACCAGATCTTCATCTGTAAACACGATATGCTTTTTATAGTCGACGTCATCTTCTCACCGATGCTTTCCTGACTGTGTTTTCGCTGGATCGATTTGAAAAGCTTGCATCACTACTGTAGGCTCTCTTACCTCCATGAGAGCTGAATTGCCCTGAATCTGTTTCTCGTCGGATGACCCATGAATTACTGCTAATTGATGGTCGGCATCGTCGTCGAGTACATTGTCAGGCCTTGTTTTTCTATGGGCAGTAACTTTCTCTGCCTTTTTCTCCACGAATTCATTCAGGTGCCTGGACTGGGCCAGATCTTCGAGGTGGAACTCAAGGGCTTTGAAATGCTCAGTCTTATGTCCTCCCTCTTTGTGAAAAGCATATCTCAGCGCATTGTTCCTCTTCGAGTGATCTCCTCCCATATTCCTTCGCCACTTGACGAATGGCTCGTCTTTGATTTTTGCGAGAATTTTATAAATTGGTTCTTTGAAGACGGTGTTGACCGCCTAAAAAGCATTCGACACATCATTATTGCCTCCGTTCTTGGATTAATTTTTGCCCCCATTATTTCCTCCTTTCTTCTGGTTCTCAATCTTGTCACTGCCCTTGGTAGTGAGCTTAGTTCGACCGCTTTCCCCTGTGCTGAGGCGGGTCACATCTTCCACCTTGGCATACTTCTCGATGCGGGCCATTAGGTCATCGATGATCATGGCCTCTTTCTTTGTCAGGGATTGGTACAGAAGGGAAGATATGGGTAGCCCTATTTTAAAATAGGCCACAGCCACTTGCTCCGAACAGTCCTCAACCTCGTTGAATAATTCCCAGTACCTCTTCGCGTAGTCTCGGAGGGTCTCCTGGGGCGTCTTTTTCATTGTCAGCAGAGCATCCATCCTTTTGGGATGGGAGCTACTTATAATGAATCGGGTCATAAAGAGCTGGGCCAGGGATTTGAAACTCCTGATAGACCGGTGGGGGAGCCTTTTGAACCATTTCTGTGTCACGCCATGCAAGCTCGAGGGGAAAATTTGGCACATTAGTGCGTCTCGATGGTTCCATAGGGTCATGGTTTGACGGTACTGCCTGTTGTGATCAATGGGATCAGTCTTACCATCATAAATTTTGAACCTTGGAATAACAAACTTCTTGGTGGCTTCCTCTTCTTCAATTTCCCTCGAGAAAGGTGATTTTATCTGAGTTTTGAGAGCTCGCCTAGCGAGTTCTCGGGTCGATTTGGTGCCGTGATGTGAAGGGTGTTGGCCCATCTCTCTTCAGACCAAACTTCGTATGTTTTCATTGTTGCGATCTGGGCTTCTGTGATTGCGAGCTAGTCGTAGTTGCTCGAGCAGGTCATCCTCTGACTCGTTTTCCTCAGCTTTTTGGGAACTGCGCCTGGGGCTCCTTCCTCGGCTGCGAGGCTTGCTCGCTTGAGGGCTAGGAGTGCGGTATGGACGTGTTTTGGTTCCATAATGGAGTTCTCTCTCCATTCTTTCTAATTTTCTTTTGAGGAGAGAATTCTCAGCTTCATGCTTGCGAGAAGACTCCCTCTGCTCATGGAGCCTCGCCTCATATGCATCAATCAGCCTGGATATTTGTGTGGACCTCGCTGGTCCTTGGCTTTCCTCTGAGGCTTGCCTTTCTAAGCGAGCTCTCTGATTTAAACGCCGAACTTCGGATCTAATCCTGTGAGAAGCAGGTGGTTCTTGGATATCTCCTGCCTGGGGAGCATTACTATTGTGACCATACATTTCGAACTCCTTTCTGGGTATGGGCTTTCTTAGGGAAGATAAACGTTCCCACAGACGGTGTCAATTGTGGTGATAATTATTATTCAACACAGAGAGATAAGAGAAGCACAATCACCAAGCAGAATATGGAAAATAAAATGCCAATGACACAACAAAAGATGTACATGATTCAGCAAAGGTGCTTACGTCCACGGTGGTGCAGTCAGTATTATTTTTATATACTCCGGATAGTGATTACAGAGAATACAATGTGTGTCCTTTGCCCCGAGCCTAGGGTTTATTATATACATGTCCATTTTCAGGGAGTAGGGGTGTTGAATTCCCTCACGTTTTCCATCTTCTCCAAGAACCCCTCTTAATGGGAACATGGGAGAAGACTAAATCATAACCGGTTTAAGATATGGGGGGGTCTGTACTTTGGGCCGCTACAATTAGGCTACTCGTCTACGCCCATCATTCTAATTTCGGGTACCCACATGTTGTATTTCTACATTTTATACCTTATATTTGAAATTTTGATTTTTTTTTAAAAATGGTTGGTTGAATTTTATGCCTTTTGAGATTATCATTACATGTGTGTTATTGATTATCCTTTTGATGATGTCTTCCTTCTTTGTGTGATGCTTTATATTTCATGACTAGTTTTTACTCCTTTGTCTATTACAGACAAAAAGGGGAAGAACAAATTGAGGGGGAGTTTAATTTTCAATTTAAAACTCGTATGCATCATTATATATCTTTGTTCCATGTGTGTACGTATCTTTCGCTTTGATGATAAATTCGTTGACTACACAAAATGAAGGCAAAATTGACTAACGGAAGAACAAGTTTAGTTTGAAGACAATGTTTCATATATATCATTACATTTCTCAGGTTTGGGAGGACATTATGAATCATTGTCTTAGAGGGATTTTATTGTAATTTGGTTTTTGATTTTGTTTTGTACCGGAATAGCAAAAATATAGACTTATAAGAGAAAGTATTTATAATTTCTCCCAACTTATGTTTTTCTTAGTTTTGGCGTATACCTTTATAAACCGGCACATGCAATTGAAGTTCGACATATCCAAGATCGAAGACACACCTACAAGTTATGGAGGTATAAAACATGTGTATTCATAGGCTTTTAGAAGTCATATGTTGGGATGATTCTTTTCAAAATTTGAGTTTTTTTTATAAAAGTATTTAAAAAAATAGTATTATTAAAATGAGACTGGATCTCATTCAAATGCGAGAGGGATCTTGTTTGAACAATCTTCAAATGAAGTTGAAATGAGGGATCTCTCCCTTGGCAGGGATAGGTCATTTGAAGCTCACTAGAAAGGAATTTAAATGATAATTGAATGTCATTAGAATGAGCTGAGATATTGTTGGAATGAAACTATTATTTTCATTCGAATGAAGTCCATTTTTGTTTGAGCAACCTTGCGACCTCGAAATTCATGATTTTAATATAAATACCTATTTTAAGCAGGTTTGAAAAGATACTTTGGTGAAAGAATTTTTTATATATATGTTCAAAAGTCTTCACTTTTGGTTCTTTCATCCCCATATGCGATTTATGAAATTCATGAAACCCTAGTTTTAAAATATCTTTCATAAACCTTGTGGATTTCAATCCCTATGGCGAACTTGTGAACTGAGGTTTCAGCACTGAAGATGACGAAGGGTAATCGGTGGATACCGAAGGAATATCGCTTCTTGTGGATGTCTCTTGATTGGATCTTTTTTTATAAAATAAATTGAAGATGCTGCACATTATACTTACTATATCGAAGTAGTTTATAAATCAAATGTTTGTCAATTACTCTGTATTGTTGAATATAGGTTTTTCCCTTTTAGGGATTTTTACTCATCTTCATGTTATTTGTATGCTTAGTTTGTCGCTTTAAAATTGGACTACATCTTTGTATGCCCACCTTATTTAAATACGTTCCATGAACGGGGAACTTATTATTTGTATGCTTAGTTTGTTGCTTTCCTTATCTTCATTCCAACGATATAATAATGTTCCCCCTTCATGGATCACCAGATAATACGTTCCTAAGATGACTTCTTTCATAACTCTGCATGTCCTGTGCCAATTATGATGAACCGCATTACTTTTCTGGATTATCATTTTTAGTATGATATTCCCCACTGCAATAGGTTGATACTTGACTCTATTGTTATAAAACTTAGCATCTATCTGTTAATAAGTTGATTGTGTTATGTCAACATCTTCTCTCCCTTATTCAATGAGATCCATGTCTAGTCTCATTACCTCTAGATTTAGTTGCAAGTTTGAACCCTATGGCTTGGAAACTCTATCTCTATTAAAATGATGACTTCAAAACCATATGACAATATTAATGTTTTCTCTACCGTCAGAGTTCTTTCTATCGTCATGTTAACTAATTTTCCTTTAACATCCTCCAACTTTTTCTTTATTCCATATAATATTATCCTACTAGTTACTTCAGTCTTCCCGTTGGCCTGATGCTGTCCCGTCCATAGTTTGCGGCCAAGGACTTATTCTTAAACTATTTTCCATTATTTGATATTACAATGTTGGAGAGCCCATACCGAAAAATAATATTCCTCCAAATAAATATAAAACACTTCTCTTGTGGGATGGTAATCTTCACCTCAGCACCTACCCACTTGGAAGAATAATCTATCGCAAGAATCTAAAAACAGAAGTTCCCCTTTTCTCTAGGCAGGGGGATGACCAAGTAAATCCACCGCATTTTAAAAGGCTAAGGGAGAGATATTAGAGAAAAGGTTAATGGAGATGATTGGGTATATTAGCAAAGAGTTGTAAATTGTCACACTTGAGAGCATACTAGGCTACGTCCTTGGCAAGGTTGAGTCATTTAACTTTGAGTGATGATAATCATGTCCAAGGATCCTCCACCAATGTGGATTGCATAAGAGCCCTCGTGTATGTTTCTGAGCATGCAATTGATCTCGATCGGGTGCAAAAATATCAAGAGGGGAAGAATAATGCCCCATTTATACTACATCTCCAATAATAGTAAATTTATATTCTCAATATCTTACCTTTCTATGATCGACTTTAACTTTTTACAGCTTTTCATCTCTCAGATATTCTAGGACCTGGTCCATCCAAAACATTCCCAGATTCAAACTCTTACATACTTCAATATCGGTCTATTAGCTATCTATAATTTTCTTTAGGAGGATATCTATTGGAAATGGTCTATGCATATATGTTCTGGTGGTCGATGTGAGCCTTGCGAGTTCATCTTCCCTCCTATTTTTATTTTGGGGAATCCTCTTTATCTTAATGTCCAAAAAGATATTCAATATATTCGTAACCCTAGCCATGTACTTTGCCATTTTCTCATCCTTTGTTTTATAAATCCTTAGAATTTGATTCATGACCAACTGAGAATCGTTATGGGCTAGTATTTGGTCAATATTTATTGCTTTTGCAGGTGCGAGTCCTTATAATAGGGCTTCATACTCGAACTCATTATTTGATGCTTCAAAGTTAAATATTAGGGCATATTCAATATCGGTTCCATCTGGCATAGATAATATCAATCATACCACACTTCTATAGGCATAGGAAAACCCATCAATAGACAAGTTCCAGACTGTTGAACCTAGTGTAAAAGGTCCGTCGGCCAAAGCATGATTTTCTAGCAAAAAAACTTATTTTTGTATGTCAACCGTGGTATTGTCCATCATCCTTTCATCTGTGAATTCCATTTCATTATGAACGACCTTTGGGATATCAATTGAGACTTATTTTTCCATGCCACCATAAATTCCCATGTGAACCCGGCTATGAAGTGTGCTAGTGCTTGCCATTTGATTGCATATCTCGACTGATAGATGATAATAAACTCACCTATCTCAACTGACCAAGCCATTAACCTACCCAATTTCTTAGGTTTATGAATTAATTATCTGTGAGCACTACCATCATATGATCTTTAAAGTAAGGATTCATTTTTCAAGATGTAAGGATCAAAACACATGTTAACTTCTCCATCTTAAGATGTCTTATCTCAACCCCTTTTAGAGCCTTATTATTGAAATAGACTGGTTTCCAAACCATGTTGTCATCTATGATTGTTACTACTCTGATGGTTGACTTTGAAACATCCAAATACAAATACAATTTCCCCCCATGGATTGATCGAGAGAGGATCATTAATGAGTCGGGATAAGCCTTCAAATGTTAAAAAAAATTCTCACACTCCTCATCCCGAATGAGCATGATTCTCGGGATTTGGAAGAATGGCAAATACTTATCTATTTATAGAAACTTGTTTAGTGCATCAACTCGGCCCATAGGCTTTAAATGTCTTTGATCATTCTCAGTATCATCATTCCAATTAGTGCCTTAATTTTAGAAGGATTTGCTTTGATGCCCTCTGAAGGATAACGAATCCCAATAAAGTTTTGGCTCCAATGCTAAACACAAACTTTATTGGATTTAACTTCATTATATACCGATCTATGGCATCAAATGTTCTTTCCATGTTAGCCGCATGACTCTCAGCCTTTAAAAATTTTATTAGCATATTATCACATAGACCCCCATTGATTTCCTAATCTGGTCTTTAAACATTTTGTTGAATAAGCTCTGGTACATAGCCCCGCATTTTTTAAGTCGAATGGTATCACCTTGTAGAATTATGTTCCCTTATTTGTAATAAAGGGTGTGTTCTCGACATCTCTTTCATACATGGAGATGAGATTTACCCAAAATAAGCATTCATAAAACTTATGAGTTCATGATTAGGAGTATCATCCACCATTTATTCTCAACTTTGGAAAACTATCTTTTAGGTAAGATTTATTAAGGTTATTAAAGTCTACATACATACTCCACTTTCAATTTTGTTTAGGCACTAAGACAACGTTGGATAACTATTTTTGATATTTCACTTCCCTAAAGAAGTTTCCCATTTGAAACCTTTTCTCTTCGTCTTGTATGACCTCATACCTATCCCAAGAGAAAGTTCATCTCCTTTGTTACACCAGTTTCACTAGGTTGTCCGAGTTAATATGGTGGCAGATAACATCGAGTTCCATTTTCGACGTATAACTGTGGATCCACGTGAAGACACGCTACCTCCTCTTTGGTAGTTTAATCAGTTCCTTCTTTATCTCTGGATTTAGGTATGATCCAATTTGGAAGTTTTTTTTTTTATAAATCACCCTTATCGAGGATGATGGATTCTACCTATTCGACAGGCTCTCTCTTATTAAGCTTCTGACATCTCTTGGATCAATAGTGTCAATATTTTATGAGGTCGTCCTTATCTTATGGTTCTCTTCATCTTCTGTCGAGTTGAATTAGCACTCGCATTCTTCCACCTGATCATAATTTACTTATGATTCGGGAATTTCATCATATTTTGTATGGTGGAAGGAATGATTTCGAACTCCTTTGACATTACCCTCCCCATATAAATTTTTTAGGCTAAGAAGACGTTATTGTCCATCACAAAAAAAAAATTCCTAGTCAATCATCTCGCCTAGGTTCACATACAAATGACTATCATAAAGATTCCTAGAGCGAGGAGTTTTTCTCCATTGAACCCAATTAATGGGTAATGATACGGGATAAGTCTCTTCTTTTTAGATTCAGCCCTTTGAAATAATCCTAAAACACGACTTTGTTAAACTCCCCCCTTCTGAGAGAATATGAGACATGTTATAGTCATATATTCACGTGCTAATGATGAGAGGGTCATTATGCTGAGCCAAAATTCCTTTGAATTCTTTTCTAGAAAATCCTACTACGAGACTATTCATATTGACTTTTTTGGAAATTTCTTAGTTTAATCTAGACCTTTGCTAGATTGACTTCTACCCTCTTTGGCCCTGCCTTGGCCTCAATCATAATGATTCTTCCTATCGATCGGCTTTTTTCCTCCACCTTCCATTTATACACATATTATCTTTACATCAAAGGAAATCATATGAATGTTACCTTTAATCACAGGAGGTATGACGGTAAGCTCAGATAATTTTGATCATAATAATGTGACCCTAGACCAGTTATATTTACTTTCACCTATAGGGTTTGTTGTCCCTTAGCGAGGAGTATATATTTTGGTTACTATCTTAGCTCCCCTTTTATTAACATATATCCTTAGTTTTCCCTTCTTCAATAACTTCTCAATCCCGTCATTTAAAGTAGAGCATTTATCAGTTATATGGCTGTGAACTTGATGGAAATCACACCATTTTCTCTTGTCCCTCATTTGAGGGGGTGCCCTAAACGTTTTTGAACACTTATGTACTTTACTATCCTTTATCTCATTCAGAATTAGATTTGGAATAACTCTCAAAGTTGTATACTTTGCAAACTTATCATCATTAAAACTTTTCTTCCCTTTATTGTATTTTTTGTTATCTAATCCATGACTTGATTTGGGGATGTCTACCTTCTTCTAATCTATTCTCTTATCTATCATGTCCTCCTCTACATTCATGATTCTCCCAGCCTTAGCTAGAAGTTTTATCATAGGCTCTGGAGGATCTTCTAAGATATACCAATAAGGTTACCTTGGATGAGTCCTACTAATAGGAGCTATCATGTATATTCTCTCATTGTAATCCTTAACCTCTATCTTTTATTTTGTTAAATAAGAAATGAAGTCCCTCGGATACTTATTTTTTCCCCTATCGAACATTCAACAAATGGTTCACATGCATTGTTGAATTCATGCTGAAATAGAAGTTGGGAATTAATTTTTTGACCAACTACTTAAAGTTTTCCATAAACCTCACTGCAGGGATTTTACCACACATGGGTATCACCAATGAGAGTACTAGAGAATGCTTGGCACCTCATCTTGTCCTGGATGGAATAATGTCGACTGTCGAGTGATACATCTCGATGTGGTGTAAAAGTTTTATATCATACCTCGGAGTCACAATCAGATGATTGAACTTACTAGTAATTTAATGTATGACTATGCTTGGTAGAAAAGTAGAAACCTCCCTATGACCCCTATATATATATATATGGTCTCAGCCCTTAATGAGGTAGTCGATCTTGTCTTCTAACCTCTAGATTGAGTTATTTTAAGGTATCTTATCTAAAATCTGTAATACCCCGTACTTTTGGCTATATTTATTTTTGGGATTAATTAATTAAATGCGTATTAATTGGAAATTAATCCGGGTTATAAATACTAATGAGATGTGTATTGGTATTTGATTATGTGCATATATGATTATATATGAACTTGGTATTATAAAATTTGTCGTGAGATTTATATACGGCAATTTGGAAATTTTGTTGAGACGCGTGGGACCGCCGCGTCACGGTATAATATTTTATTAATAAAAAGTGAATTTAAAATCGATAATCCGTATGGTCGTTTTGAGCGCGCCAACGCGTCCGGAAGGGTCGAGATAGTCAGAAAACACTAGCCGGGGGTATAGTTTGGATCCCGGGGTAATTTTAGACCGTACCGGTAACTTAAAGGGTATTTTAGTAATTTGGTATTTTTGGGAAATTAAAAGTGACGAAAATTGAGAGTTGTAATCTGATAAGGATTGACCCCAACCAACCCTTATTAACCCAACAAGCTACGGAGGTTTATTGAAATTAGGTTTCATAAGTTTCCCCAAAGCAAAACCCTAGCCACCATAGCCTTTTGGAGAAGAAAGCTTGGAGAAGGAGAGAGAGAGAGAGAGATTCTGCAGAAATTCTACACCGAATCCACACCAAATTCAGAAATCAAACCAAGGCAAGTGACTTTATTTCCATTTAATTACTGAGAATGTCTTTTCCATGTTAGAAATTGAAGAATCTTAATTGTTCTTGAAAGATTAAAAGAAAACCCATGAAATTTGAAGTTATTATTGAATGTTGGGATAGGTTTGCATGTAGAAACATTGTTGGGAGATTTAATTTCGGATATTTCATATCTAGGTGATGTATAAACGAATTAAAATCTGGGAATTTATGATGAGAAAAAGTTAGGGTTTATGTTCTTGAAGAAAATTGGGAATTAGTGTAGAAATTGTGATTTAATGATGTTTAGATGATATCAAACCCTTTAATGATGTTAGTATAACCCCTTAACATGTTTGAGGATGTTTAGAGAACTCAATATATTGTGGGAACGAATTTTAGAAGAGGTTTGAGGAGTAAAAATGGTGAAAAACGATTTTTGGGAAGTTCTGGGCAGAAACTGGCATCTCGTTAGAAGCAACCCCCAGGTCGTTCGAACGAGCTCGTTCGAACGAGCTTCTAACGAGTTGACCAGTCGTTATTAACGAGTAGGATTTTCGTTCGATATCTCGTTCGAACGAGATATCGTTAGAAGGGTCAGTTCGTTCGAACGAACTGGGACCTCGTTCGAACAGTCTCGTTCGAACGAGACTTCTAACGACCTGACAGTCCAAACTCGTTCGAAGCCTCGTTCGAACGAGACTTCTAACGAGTTGGCAGTTTGACCCTTTTTGGACTGTTTTGACTTTTGGAGTTCCGGGAGATGGTTCAAGGGTAGAGTTAGCATCCCTTTGATGATATAGTGATTGATTTGGGACTTTTGGGTTATTGAGATGAGTAAATCATATACGAGAGTTATATTCAATGTATCATTTGGGTTGAGACGTGAGTGACTACTACGACGTGAGGATGAATTATAGCGCGTATAATTATGAACCGGAATAAAATAAGTTGTGATAATTATCATTAGTACGAGAGTGCAACATGTACTACGAATATAATACGGTATTACTAAGATGTGTGTTTACTTAGTATTGATATATGGATTGTATGTATGACATACCTACCATACTTGCTATCACGGGAGGTTTCGTTCGCTTAGGACCCTCTATTCCTTGTGTGCCTACGGGGGGGATATAGACTGGTACCTTGATGAACATAGGTCATAGAAAGACTTATTGTGATATTAATAAGTCCGCTGACCATGGGAGCGTAGGTATGTGCGTGACCCATGTGATGGTGACTATGTTCGCCTCCACTATTTGTGATTTGTATTATCTGAACTATTCCTGAGAGATTCGGAATATGTGATCCTTATGTACGTGATGTACCGGGATGGATAGCAGAGTATGTGTGCACTACAGCTTAGATTGCGGGGTGCTTGTATCGTATATTTATGATGTGAATAATATACATTAAATTAATGGAAATCCTCATGTTAATGTTGTAAAAATATTACGGTATTGTTTCGAGTTATATAATGAGTTAACTGATAGTTATATCATTGGCATATTTAGTAACTGTGTTCACAGTAAACCTCTACTTGATTACGAGAGTTGTTATGTTATATGGAACCGATTACATGGGTAGAACCCGTGGTAGTCTAGCTAGTTATGTTGTCAGTTAGCTAGTAGTATGGGTAGTTATAGATGGGTACTTACGTTAGGAGTGCACAGTTAGACGAGAGGTGAGAATATAATGTGAGTGCACGTCCTAACATGTACTTTGCATTTAATGTTTTAAATGTTTTTAAAGCACTTGCAGGTTTTTAAAATGATTTCCACTTTCGGGCTCTGACCCATTTGCTTTCAAATATATTTTCTTGTAAAACCTTTTTAGGTGCCCAGCCACAAGGACACCAAGCATAGGTACTCATTCAGGTGACGTGCTGTAGCTGGTTGTGGAAGCTACAGGGATTTGCTCATAGACGCTTCTATCTTTTGGATTCCAGAGTCACTATCTATCAGTTGTAGGGCATGTTGCCCATTCCTATTTAGAGCATTTTTACATTTCAGTTTTCAGACTCTAGCATGTATTGCTCAGTATTCAGTTTTAGTTATTTATTTCAGTTTACATATCAGTCGTGGGATTTGTATTGAGGAGTTTTTCCTCCAGGTTTTATTTACATATTGTGATGGTTATTCTTGTTACTTCAGTATGGTGAATGGTGTTATTTAGTTATTCATTACTCTTGTTGCATGTTAATCAGATTTAATAAAATTTAGCACTTACTTTTTAAATACTAGGTGGTTAGTAATAATAAAACGTTTTCGACAGTGATGCTATTAACTGAGCCAACTTGGCATTTTGAATTAATTTTATAAAGGAGTAGCTACCCGGTGTTTAATTAGTCGGGGTGTCACAGGTGGTATCAGAGCATCAGGTTCTAGTGTCCTTTAGGATCTGTACGGCTATTATGTTTCCGCTACGTTTCTTTGATATAGAGCCCTATATTTTAGGACTGTTGTATTCTTTTGTGTATGCTTCGTTCTTCAGCTATATTAAGTTTATAAACCGTGAACTTATAAACTTTGTTCTTATTTCAGATGCCTCCACGACGTGCACGACGAGTTCCCAGGAATGCTACGCCCGAACCACAGCCCGCTCCAGTTCAGGGCATGTTGAACGCCACTGAGGTTGCTGCTATAGTAGCCCAAGCGGTAAATGCCGCGATTGCCGTGATTCAGCAGGCACCACCTCAGGCGCCGGTTGCCGCGCCAGTACAGGTTAATGCATTCCCGTCTGCTTGGGAGCGTGTACGTGACGCTTTTCAGAAAGCGCATCCACCAGAGTTTGCTGGAAGCTCAGATGTGGTTATCTCGAGCCAATGGAGGAAGGACATGCAGAGGCATTTGAGGATGCATGAGTGCACTGATGTTCAGAAACAGGTGCTAGCTACTTTCAAGCTAGTTGGATCTGCGCTGCAGTGGTGGGAGTCCATTACCACCGCGGAGGAGAGGGATACCCTCACGATACAGGAGTTCTGGGTGCGGTTCGACCGCAAGTACTTTCCGTCCGCAGTTCATACAGAGATGAGGAGGAAGCTGATGAGTTTGAAGCAGGAGGGCAAGACAGTGGCCGAGTATGAGGCCGAGTTCACTAACTTGTTGAATATCGTTCCAGACGAGATTCCAACAGAGAAGAAGAAGATAGAGAAGTTCACCGACGGGTTGAATTGGAGAATCCGGCAGCATCTGCTTGGGAACCTATCGTTGGCCACGTATTCTGATGTGGTTAACGCTGCATTACTACACTGCCAGGACCACCGTTTTCATATGGCCGAGGGCAAGCGGTCAGGGGAGTCTAGCCATCAGGGCAGGACTGGAGGACATGGTGCCAGCGGGGCACAAACCGGTCAGGGGCAGAGACAGACTGAGCAGGGTACCCAGCAGGGGGACAATAAGAGGTTCCGATCAGGGAACTACAGGCAGGGACAGGGAGGTTTCCGCCAGGGCCATCAGGGTCCAAACGGCCAGCAGGGCCAGCAGGGGCAGAATGGGCAGCAGTTCCATCAGGGCCAGCAGGGCCAAGGGAGGAATGGTAACGGCCACCAGGGCCGGGGACAGCAGGGGCAGAGGGGAGGAAACTTCCCAGGGAAGTGCTTTACTTGTGGCAAGACTGGCCATAAGAAGCAGGATTGTCCTGATAGGGGCAGGGTCCCACAACAGCAGCAGCAGGGTGCTCGCCAGGAGCCACAGAGACCTATGTTTCCCGCCGCTCTTCCCGCACCGCCACAGATGGCAGCATTGCCACCCATTCCAGCAGTCCCAGCTCAACAGGGGCAACTACAGTATGGACGTGTCTACAACGTTCACCAGGCTGCAGTTCCACAGGCACCGCCCGCAATCGAGGGTACGTTTCCTATCCATGGCACTATGGGTCGGGTGTTATTTGATACGGGTGCTACACATTGTTTTATAGCTACACACTTCGCGAAAGCTTTAAGATTGTTAGCTACGGCAGAGAGCACAGTGACGTGTGTCGACTCACCATTAGGGAGTGGGTCACTGATTTTCTTTATATGCCGGGGAGTCGGGGTAGAGGTTGGTGGTTTGGTATTACCTGCGGACATGTTAGTGTTAGACATGCATGTTCACGATGTGATCATCGGGATGGATTGGCTCGTAGCATATAGGGCCATGATTGATTGCTTCAGCGGGAGCATTGTTTTTGCCATTCCGGGGCAGGAGATGTTTATAGTGGCGATGCCTCGCCCAGAGGGAGGATCGACCGCTCATCTGTATTACATAGAGGAGGATACCTCTAAGGAGGTTGTGATTCCTTTAGATTCGATCCCGGTTGTCAGGGAGTATTCGGATGTGTTTCAGGAGATACCAGGCTTACCACCCAGTCGAGAGATAGACTTCGTTATTGATCTGCTACCGGGTACGAGACCTATAGCACGTGCACCGTACCGTATGGCTCCAGCTGAGATGCGAGAGTTACGGGATCAGATAGAGCAGCTGTTAGGGCAGGGCTTTATTCGCAGGAGTACCTCACCTTGGGGCGCTCCAGTTTTGTTTGTGAAGAAGAGGGATGGTTCACTGAGATTGTGCGTGGACTACCGAGAGTTGAATAAGGTCACGATACGAAATAAGTATCCGTTGCCTCGAATCGATGACTTATTCGACCAGTTGAGAGGAGCTTCTTTCTTCTCGAAGATTGACTTGAGGTCGGGATACCATCAGTTGCGTATCAGGGAGGAGGATGTCTCGAAGACTGCGTTCTTGTCGAGATATGGTTCTTATGAGTTTCGGGTTATGCCTTTCGGCTTGACCAACGCTCCAGCAGTGTTTATGGACTTGATGAATAGGGTGTTCAGAGATTTCCTAGATCAATTTGTCATTGTCTTCATTGATGACATTCTGGTTTACTCTCAGACAGAGGAGGAGCACGCCGAGCATTTGAGGATGGTTTTGCAGACACTTCGTCAGAACGAGCTGTATGCAAAATATGAGAAGTGCGGGTTTTGGCTGAAGGAAGTCCAGTTCTTGGGTCACATTATTTCCGACCAGGGAATATCTGTCGATCCGGGGAAGGTGTCAGCGGTGAGGGAGTGGGGACAGCCCACGACACCAACGGAGATTCGTAGTTTCTTGGGTTTAGCAGGATACTACAGGAGGTTTATTCGGGGTTTCTCAGAGATAGCAGGTCCTTTGACACATCTTACTCGTAAGGGTGTGCCATATATCTGGAGTGATGCCTGTCAGTTGGCATTCGATGAGTTGAAGGACAAATTGACCTCAGCACCTGTGTTAGCATTGCCGAGACCGGGAGTTGAGTATTTGGTTTACACCGATGCGTCTTTGCAAGGGCTTGGAGGTGTTTTGCAGCAGGAGAGACAGGCCATAGCTTATGCTTCCCGTAAGCTTAAGCCTCATGAGAAGAATTACCCCACGCATGATTTGGAATTGGCAGCAGTAGTATTTGCCTTACGGATTTGGAGGCACTATCTTTTGGGGGAGAAGTTTCAGTTGTTCACGGACCACAAGTCACTACAGTATCTGTTCACGCAGAAGGAATTAAATATGCGGCAGCGTAGGTGGCTTGAATTTGTGAAAGACTACCAGTTCGACATTCAGTACCACCCGGGTAAGGCTAACGTGGTAGCAGACGCGTTGAGCCGCAGGCCAGCAGATGAGGTGGCAGAGGTGTGGAAAGCGAAGTGGAAGGAATTGGGACACCAGGATGCAGTGGCCCGATCTTTCATGTCTGTGATGACCGTTACACCGCAGATTGTCACGAAGGTTGTACGGGCACAGGCAAATGATTCGTTCTGTCAGGAGCAGATAGTTCGATTACTCGCTGAGGGAGCTGAATCCTATACCGTTAGCTCAGACGGGGGATTACGCTTCAATGGGAGATTGGTAGTTCCGGAAGGAGAGGAACTGCGACACGATGTGATGGCAGAGTCGCACGGCTCACGGTTCGCGGTACATCCCGGAGGGGACAAAATGTACCAAGATATGAGACGGCAGTATTGGTGGAGCGGTATGAAGAGAGATATCGCAGAGTTTGTCTCGAAATGTGCCACTTGTCAGCTTGTAAAAGTGGATCATCAGAGACCAACAGGATTGCTACAGCCATTGGAGGTTCCGGTGTGGATGTGGGAGAGCATATCCATGGACTTTATCACGGGGTTGCCTACGTCGCAGAGGGGTCACGACTCCGTTTGGGTAATTGTGGACAGATTGTCCAAGGTCGCTCACTTTTTACCCGTTAGGACTGATTACACTGCGGGTCAGTATGCCCAACTCTTCATTTCAGAGATTGTGAGACTTCACGGTGTGCCCCTAAATATCGTGTCTGACAGAGACAAGATATTTGTTTCGAGGTTTTGGGAGAGTTTCCAGGAGGCCATGGGCACGGAATTGCGGTTGAGTACGGCTTATCATCCGCAGACTGATGGGCAGACCGAGCGCACCAATCAGATGTTGGAAGACATGCTACGCATGTGTATTATTGACTTCGGGGGTGGATGGGAGCAGTACCTTCCACTGGTGGAGTTTGCTTACAACAACTCCTATCAGTTCACGATTGGCATGGCTCCGTTTGAGGCATTGTACGGTAGGCCTTGTCGTTCCCCAGCATGTTGGTTGGAAGTGGGGGACAACAAACTACTTGGGCCGGAAGTAATTCAGGATACTTCGGCAAGGATTGAGTTGATTCGGAGTCGCATTCGGGTAGCTCAAGACAGGCAGAAGAGTTATGCTGATGCGAAGAGATTTTTCAGGGAGTTCCAAGTGGGGGACCAGGTTTTGCTCAGGGTTTCTCCGATGAAGGGGATTATGCGATTCGGGAAGAAGGGGAAGTTGGCACCGAGGTATGTGGGGCCGTTTCCTATTATTGAGCGGATCGGACCGGTTGCGTATAGACTCGGGTTACCGGAGCATTTACATCGGATTCACGATGTGTTCCATATTTCCTCGCTGAGGAAATACCTTAGGGATGATTTGGCTCATTCTCACATTGCTGTGGAGGACATCGATCTCCAGCCGGATAACTCTTATGAGGAAGGGCCGATTGCTATTCTGGACCGAAGCGAGAGGAAACTACGGTCAAAGATAGTCCCGTTAGTACGTGTTCAGTGGCGACATCACAATGTCGAGGAGTCCACATGGGAGCGCGAGGATGAGATGCGCGAACGTTATCCAGAGCTGTTTTTAGCAGGTACTTTCTAGTTTCGAATTTCGGGACGAAATTCAGTTATTAGGGGGGGAGTATGTAATACCCCGTACTTTTGGCTATATTTATTTTTGGGATTAATTAATTAAATGCGTATTAATTGGAAATTAATCCGGGTTATAAATACTAATGAGATGCGTATTGGTATTTGATTATGTGCATATATGATTATATATGAACTTGGTATTATAAAATTTGTCGTGAGATTTATATACGGCAATTTGGAAATTTTGTTGAGACGCGTGGGACCGCCGCGTCACGGTATAATATTTTATTAATAAAAAGTGAATTTAAAATCGATAATCCGTATGGTCGTTTTGAGCGCGCCAACGCGTCCGGAAGGGTCGAGATAGTCAGAAAACACTAGCCGGGGGTATAGTTTGGATCCCGGGGTAATTTTAGACCGTACCGGTAACTTAAAGGGTATTTTAGTAATTTGGTATTTTTGGGAAATTAAAAGTGACGAAAATTGAGAGTTGTAATCTGATAGGGATTGACCCCAACCAACCCTTATTAACCCAACAAGCTACGGAGGTTTATTGAAATTAGGTTTCATAAGTTTCCCCAAAGCAAAACCCTAGCCACCATAGCCTTTTGGAGAAGAAAGCTTGGAGAAGGAGAGAGAGAGAGAGATTCTGCAGAAATTCTACACCGAATCCACACCAAATTCAGAAATCAAACCAAGGCAAGTGACTTTATTTCCATTTAATTACTGAGAATGTCTTTTCCATGTTAGAAATTGAAGAATCTTAATTGTTCTTGAAAGATTAAAAGAAAACCCATGAAATTTGAAGTTATTATTGAATGTTGGGATAGGTTTGCATGTAGAAACATTGTTGGGAGATTTAATTTCGGATATTTCATATCTAGGTGATGTATAAACGAATTAAAATCTGGGAATTTATGATGAGAAAAAGTTAGGGTTTATGTTCTTGAAGAAAATTGGGAATTAGTGTAGAAATTGTGATTTAATGATGTTTAGATGATATCAAACCCTTTAATGATGTTAGTATAACCCCTTAACATGTTTGAGGATGTTTAGAGAACTCAATATATTGTGGGAACGAATTTTAGAAGAGGTTTGAGGAGTAAAAATGGTGAAAAACGATTTTTGGGAAGTTCTGGGCAGAAACTGGCATCTCGTTAGAAGCAACCCCCAGGTCGTTCGAACGAGCTCGTTCGAACGAGCTTCTAACGAGTTGACCAGTCGTTATTAACGAGTAGGATTTTCGTTCGATATCTCGTTCGAACGAGATATCGTTAGAAGGGTCAGTTCGTTCGAACGAACTGGGACCTCGTTCGAACAGTCTCGTTCGAACGAGACTTCTAACGACCTGACAGTCCAAACTCGTTCGAAGCCTCGTTCGAACGAGACTTCTAACGAGTTGGCAGTTTGACCCTTTTTGGACTGTTTTGACTTTTGGAGTTCCGGGAGATGGTTCAAGGGTAGAGTTAGCATCCCTTTGATGATATAGTGATTGATTTGGGACTTTTGGGTTATTGAGATGAGTAAATCATATACGAGAGTTATATTCAATGTATCATTTGGGTTGAGACGTGAGTGACTACTACGACGTGAGGATGAATTATAGCGCGTATAATTATGAACCGGAATAAAATAAGTTGTGATAATTATCATTAGTACGAGAGTGCAACATGTACTACGAATATAATACGGTATTACTAAGATGTGTGTTTACTTAGTATTGATATATGGATTGTATGTATGACATACCTACCATACTTGCTATCACGGGAGGTTTCGTTCGCTTAGGACCCTCTATTCCTTGTGTGCCTACGGGGGGGATATAGACTGGTACCTTGATGAACATAGGTCATAGAAAGACTTATTGTGATATTAATAAGTCCGCTGACCATGGGAGCGTAGGTATGTGCGTGACCCATGTGATGGTGACTATGTTCGCCTCCACTATTTGTGATTTGTATTATCTGAACTATTCTTGAGAGATTTGGAATATGTGATCCTTATGTACGTGATGTACCGGGATGGATAGCAGAGTATGTGTGCACTACAGCTTAGATTGCGGGGTGCTTGTATCGTATATTTATGATGTGAATAATATACATTAAATTAATGGAAATCCTCATGTTAATGTTGTAAAAATATTACGATATTGTTTCGAGTTATATAATGAGTTAACTGATAGTTATATCATTGGCATATTTAGTAACTGTGTTCACAGTAAACCTCTACTTGATTACGAGAGTTGTTATGTTATATGGAACCGATTACATGGGTAGAACCCGTGGTAGTCTAGCTAGTTATGTTGTCAGTTAGCTAGTAGTATGGGTAGTTATAGATGGGTACTTACGTTAGGAGTGCACAGTTAGACGAGAGGTGAGAATATAATGTGAGTGCACGTCCTAACATGTACTTTGCATTTAATGTTTTAAATGTTTTTAAAGCACTTGCAGGTTTTTAAAATGATTTCCACTTTCGGGCTCTGACCCATTTGCTTTCAAATATATTTTCTTGTAAAACCTTTTTAGGTGCCCAGCCACAAGGACACCAAGCATAGGTACTCATTCAGGTGACGTGCTGTAGCTGGTTGTGGAAGCTACAGGGATTTGCTCATAGACGCTTCTATCTTTTGGATTCCAGAGTCACTATCTATCAGTTGTAGGGCATGTTGCCCATTCCTATTTAGAGCATTTTTACATTTCAGTTTTCAGACTCTAGCATGTATTGCTCAGTATTCAGTTTTAGTTATTTATTTCAGTTTACATATCAGTCGTGGGATTTGTATTGAGGAGTTTTTCCTCCAGGTTTTATTTACATATTGTGATGGTTATTCTTGTTACTTCAGTATGGTGAATGGTGTTATTTAGTTATTCATTACTCTTGTTGCATGTTAATCAGATTTAATAAAATTTGGCACTTACTTTTTAAATACTAGGTGGTTAGTAATAATAAAACGTTTTCGACAGTGATGCTATTAACTGAGCCAACTTGGCATTTTGAATTAATTTTATAAAGGAGTAGCTACCCGGTGTTTAATTAGTCGGGGTGTCACAAAATCATGTTGTCGCTTGATCATTCCACTTCAGAAGTTGACTCGCATGCCAACCCTTTGTTTGTGTTCCTCTATTCGTTGTTAATTTCTTTATCCTCTCCCATTCCTAAAGTGGACCAATGCTATTAAGGATAATATCTTGTCTACCACCCTCTTTTCGATCAGCAACGTTAAAAGTTGATCCCTGAATTAGCATGTCTAATGCACTAACTTTTTGACCACTTTGTGGGATCTACTGAACAGTATTCCCTCAATAAGTTAGATCCATATTGGTTCATGGCCAATAGAAGGTATCACACATCTCTTACCTCTCCTAATATTACTCTTCTTTACACAAAAAGCCTTCTTGACATACTTGAACCTCCTTTATGAGATGAAGGCAATGTGGGTTGGCGATCTCTCTTCGGGTGAGGTATTATTTGTCTTCTTTAGTAAGAGCGGGGGAAATCCCCTAGATGTGGGTTGTATGGACTCTTAAACGATCAAAGTGATGAGATTGACAACAGTATGCTCTTGGATCCGACCCATAATGTCTAGGATTAAGGGCAAGAACTAGAGTTAAATATGTTGTTGGTTGGCCAAAAATGACCTAACTGCATTGCCACATCGTCCATTTCAGACTGATGAGGTGTTTTTCTAGAAGCATCCCTGATGTTTCATAAAGGATCAGAAGCCATCTCCAGCCAATTATATTTAATAATAAAAAACATAGAAAATGGTAAAAACTCATAAACATGTTGAATTAAAGAAGCTAATGAACCTTATAACTCAGGATCCATTAATGATGATTCAACTCGAATCATAATGAACCTTAATCACCACCATAGACGAGAAACAGAGAGTTCAAGTTAAATTAAATTGAAATCAAATGTAATATACGGTAATAAATTAAATTAATATTTATAATTGATTGTTTATTATGGGCAACTGTGCAAAGGTTAGGAATTCGGTATCGAGGGTTTCCTTACTTGGATTATTCCCTTGATGTCGTGTTCCACCAATTGTAAATTAGTTTACTATGATGTTATATTGCAATAATGCCTATGTAATTTCATAATCTCCTAATCGAATGGCATGTTCTCCTCGGTGGTAATAGGTGGGTGCGGCTAACACCCCATGAATTATTATATGATATTTCAAGGTAAAAGTGTTCCTAGGCAATTAAATTCATCCATTTATAGTTCTCCACTAGTTGGATTAATGGATTGATTAATAATTTAATAACTAATTTTGGACTCGTACCGATTAGAATTTTAAGATGTTGGCATGGTATTTCAGGTTGAATTTTAAGGCATCTAAAATGTCTAGCTATGACATATAATTATGGGTTTTAAGACTTATGGTTTTGTGTATCATTGGGATTAGGTTCTAGGTCGTTAAGATATGTATTTAGTCTAATTAGGTTGAAGGCCATATGGGGCCTAAACAGAGTTTCAAAATTAACATAGTAAAAAGGTCATTAGGTCAAACATAATTCATTCTAAAAATTTTAGAGAGAAACCCGAGACCTAGATAGATGATGCAACTTGGAGAAGAAAGGAAATTGGGACTTGCATATTTGAACTCATAATTTTGAATTGAGGCAAGTTTTACCTAGTGTAGTAATATAATTATTTATGTGCTATAGTTTATCTACTCATTAGAATCTAAATCTAATTTTAGTATAACTTGATTTTGGAAATCGATTAACTAGTTTTTCGATTAAATGAAGGAGAAAACTTAATAACCAAATTAATTATATATTATAAATTTATTAAAAATTCTCATGATTTGGAACTATATTTGGATTATAATTGTTTGAATTCATTTTAAATAATTAAAATAATAGAAACCCCTTGTTATTTTCATAATTTGATATAAAATGTATATTAGATGACCTAGTTCATAAAACAAGGGTGCTTGAATAAAAATATGAAATTAAAAAACCATATCGTGTTATTTTGAGTTAAAACAATCAAATATAGAGTTATAATAGTACAATACAACTTATAGTTGTTCGAGGTGGCTTATTATTGACTTTTGCGGTTGGTCTGATGAATTAGGTATTGGGATGGCCTCCATTGTTGATGAATGAATCTTTGACGAACACCAGGAGTGAGTTGATTCGCGAGCGGGGTTAATCAATTCGGGTAGGACATAATCGATTTGACTAGGCCAGAATCCAAGGAAGGGTTCTTCACGCTTTGGATTGGAACCTAATAAAATTTATTTAGAGATTTTTTTGTACTATGCGCAACATACCATATGTTTGTACTCATGGTATACATAATAGTGGATACCCTTTTGGGGCACGTATGATGGAGATCGTGCTGGTACCCTAAAAGATATATATGTTCTTTATCTTGGTCATAATTATCTTGAATAGTATATGCTAAAAGTACCTGTTGTGTCTAGAAGTGATTAATAAGGGGATCCTTTTGTATTGCATGGGGAATGGGTCCGTATGACTGTGGTGAAGGAATAATGACTACCCCTTATAGATTCTTTGAGGTTATAGGGATGGGACATCCTATAAGGATGCTCGGTCTGCATAAGAAATCCCCAAAAGTAGTAGAAAGAGGCCTTTGTGATGTCCGAGATTAAGAGTAACCCATTTATAATGTGCTTGGCATGGATTGTACTTATGTGTATTATAGACATATTTATTGTCTTCATTTATAGTTCATATACTTGATATGTATACAATAGTATGATTACGGAACATTTACTTTTATCCAACGGAGTTAAACAACATTTAATCATGAGCTTCACTCTGTTTGGGATTAGACTCGCGTGATATTTGGAGGTTTTGGGGCTGCGATAACTTAAAAATAACTAAAAGATGAGAGGATAATGCGTATTTCTATTATGGCCCAAACACAATTATAATATTACTCTTTATAAACATGTTGTTAATGTTATTGTTGAATGATCATTTCAGTATATTGGTCGTCTATTCCGCCTCAACACTGAATTAATCTTGATGTTCCCTTAGGTTCCACTCAAGTATGATGTAGGTGTCGAGTCCGCATTAACACTTTAATTCCTTTATATTTTTTGTGGTGTCAGATATATGTTTAGTAGTATTCAATCGGTATTACTTTTATATTTAGTTTTCAATTCGTTATGAGGGAATCCAAGTCATGGGATGATTCTATTATTGTTAGATACATTGGTGTCACCTCTATTATATTTCAACTATTTATTTATACCTTTAATTTTATTTCCATTCATGCTTAGAGTGATACCCAATTGTTATAGAATCAAGTTTTTTTTGTTTTATACTTGATTAATCCTGTTTAGATTTTATCGGGTGGTACAGTTCATATCAGAGCATTTTAGATTCTAGTGTCCTAGGGATCTTGAGGGAATCCGACGTTTTTAGCATATAGTCGTTACACTTTCGATCTTTTCATTTAGATTTTTTTACACTTTTTCTGTATATTTACGCATACATTTTTGTTTACTATCTTTCAGATGGTGAACTCATGCCAATGAGTAGCTTGACAACGATCGGCTAGCACCGCGTCTTTAAGTATTAGCATCTTTGTCGTAGTTGAAGCAACAATAGCAGAGACATTCTTCAGCTATACAACCATAAGACCTAGATGTTATTAATTCATAAATAGTAGATGCGACTTTGGCAACTCTGATTCAGGAGAAGCCACCACCGTCACCACTTATAGTCATACCTGTGCTTGCCCCACATGGTACAACAACCTGTGAGCAAAATATTTCTGCCTTTGAGAAATGGCACCTATGAAGATTCCTGATGATCTAGAGACCCTATTGTCACAATACAATGGAGATGTTACATCGAGCAGCACCTACGTCTGTTAGAGTTCAATACATCTAGAGGCGGATGCTAGCAATCTTCAGACAAGTAAGAGATTCCTTATATTGGTGGGATTAATCGACCAACGAGGAGGATCCATCATATTTGACCATCACATTGTTCAGGTCAAAGTTTGAGGAGAAATATTTTCCTTCATCATACCAAATAACTTTGAGAGCTGAGTTTGACCGGCGAAAGTAGGAGCACCCCAAAGTTGCGAATTATGAGAGAGAGTTCACATGACTTGTACACTTTTCTTTAGATGTCGAGTGTTTGGAGAAGAAGAAGATGGATACATTTATTAGAGGCCTCACATGGGGGGTGAGATCTGATGGGCAATCCGATATTTTTCGCATATACTCAGATGGGGAATGACGCACTCCTGTATTGTCAGGACAATAGATATTTTTATAAAGAATGATGGGTCAATTATTAAATAGTTCCTATTATAAATATATATTTTTTAAAAATGATACATATTTTTAGTTTAACCCATTTAGTCCCTCAAGCACTCAATATCCTCTTATTTTTAGAGGTCCGCGCCAGCGGCACTCCCTCTCCAAAATATGTGGCAAAGGACTTTTTGAGGCAAAATAAAAAAGTTTGGACTAAATGGGCATTAAAAAATCTCCGAGGGACTATTTGGTATATGTCCCAAGAATGATACCCAAAGAAGGAAAAAGTGGAAATTGTCATAATTAGTATGTTCTTGTGAAGATCTATTTTCATTAGTTTTACCATCATAATTCTTTGGAAGACTACATTTGTAATCATTTTGACTTTGACATGAATCTAGATAGTTGACATGAATGGATATTTTATTTTAATGAAAATTACTCCCATACTTATTTGTTTTTCAATACATGTTATGTTCATGCAATCACGTGTTAAAAAGAGATTAGATGTTCATCTTGCTTAATTTTTTGGTGTTTTTACTCGGCCCAGCTATTATCCCTCCACCTATGGCCAAATGTTTTGGTGTATAACTTAATCCAGAATAATATTTTGAACAAAACTAATTTTTGCAATTATTTTAAAACAATGCTTTAAATTTGAGAGTCCTATTAATATTTTAGTCTTATGGTCTTATGGTTGGGGCTTGTTCGAGTTGATGTGACTTGTTAAATACCATTTAGACTAACCTTGGTTGTCCTGATAGGATTGTTATAAGTAAATACTTAGGGTTTCGCTAACAACTTGTGCATGAAGTATTTGGTCGTGTTCGGTGACGTGTTCGCTTTTACGGTGATTTAGCAAGGCTTTAGTCAACTTACTGGTTAATTTGGTGTGCTCTTAATTGATTTCACCTAGGGTCATCTTAGATGAACCCCATCAAATCTTACCTAGAGACTGGTGTATTCATAGAAGATTCTAAAGAATCATATATCTCTAGTATGGATGTTCTTCTGAGTTTGTCTATGGAAGGCAATGAAAATTATCTAATGCAATAACTCAGGCATTCTCTGTCATTGGAATTCCGACCATACAAATAGTAACAAATTTTGGGAGTAGCAGTTTTACCTTTTCCAAATATTTGGACATGGTTTCCTTTTTTACCTTGTAAACTCCCAACACCTGAATTATGACCATTCGGTAATTGTTATGTGTTGACAACTACTATGCTCCTAATGATAGAGAAAGCCACAGACTTGTGATTATATCGTCATACTTATCATTAAAATTAGATTCTTCAAAATTAAATTTGAGTGCATTTTTAACATATTCCCCATTGGGTGTGGTGATAATCATCTCATCTCAATTACCATTCACTAATAGCTGATAAACATACGGCTCCTTCTCAAAACTTCTATTTACTAGAAATTTGATCTTGAACAACCTTTTCTTTTTCTCTAAACCACGATTTCTTTCCTCTTATCTTGTTAAATAATTTGGATTATCGTAGTTTCGAGATGAAGTGGCCTCAGCCTTAGCTTGCTTCTCCACATTCACTATGGTTGATTTCTCTTCATCATAAGTGAACTCTACTATGAAGTCTGACATAACCTTCCCTTTTATGGTTGTTCTTGGCTCATAAATGATGTCATATTCTCCCAATTCTACTTCCAATTCCATTACCTAATCAAAGTTTTTGGCTTATGGATGGCTTGTCAAAGAGGCAATTTTGTGTATACCATAATATTATGATCCTCGAAGTACGACTTTATCCTCCTAGAAGCCCCAATAAAAGTTCCAACTTTTCCAATATTTGATATCGAATTTTTACTCTAGTGTAGGATTTTTTACACCATTTTCTAATCATGTAAGTCTCAAGCTCAAAACAAATTCAGACACTTCCAGGTACAAGGTCAACTTCTCATTCAGGATCGATCTTAACAACAAAGGCACAAATTTAAGGTACTTCTTCAATTCCATAAATTTTTCCCGCATTCTTCATTAAATTCAAAGGTCTTTTGGAGCACCTTGAAGAATGGAAAGTATCGATATATTTCACATGACACCAATCTCTTCAGTGCATGTACTCGTTTGGTTAGGTTATAAATCTCTTTCTTACTTTTTGGAGACTTCATATTAATTAGGTTTTAGATAGTCTCTTTTTTTGTCTCTATACCTCTTAAATTGATGATAAATTTGAGGAACTTTTTGGCTCTTACTATGAAGGCACACTTCACTGGATATAATTTCCTTTGGTACTTTTCCTACTCATAAAAAGTTAGACGAGATCACGAATGTGATCAGTTTCCTTCGTACTCTTAGTCATCATGTCATCCACATAAATGCCATCATCTCCCCTATATGCTCTTCGAAGACCCTTTTAACCATTATTTCTACATAAATCTAGTGTTTTTAATCCCTAAGGGCATAATGTTGTGAAAAAAGTGCCTCGGCTAGTAATGAATGAGATATTTAACCAATCTTTGAGCTTCATATTTAACTAGTTATACCCCAAGTAAGCATCCACGAAGCTGAGTAGCTCGTGCCTGCAGATAGTGATCTTTAAAGAAGTTTCTATTTAGGTAAAATCAATACACATATGACATTTATCATTATTATTTCGAGTCGTTACCACATTTGAGAGGTAGTCATGATATTTCACATCTTCAATAAATCATGATTTCTTTAATTTTCCCACTTCTTCTTTAATGTCCATATTGATCTCCTATGAGAATACTATGCACTTTTTTTAATGGGCTTAGTATATTTCAAAATATCTAGTTCATGATTAAAAAAATCTAAATCTATTACAGTCATGTCCTTATGGATCCATGCGAACACACATACCCTTTTCTTAAAAAATTGTCGTTTCCTTCCTTAGAGTAAGATCCAAAGATGAGTTGATATGGGTTGTTCTTTCTAGATGCTGGTCTTCCATTATAACTTTCTCAATTTTCTCGAAAATGTATGTTATGACCAACTTACCTTCATCACGAGCATCTAATGTCTCGATCAGTTAAGTTTGAGTCAACTTCTTGCGCTCTTCTTACTCAATCGATGTGTAGTATCATTTATGTTCTTTTAATTACTTTCCTTTCACTACTCTCACTCAATAGTGTATCGAGAACTTCAAACAATTATTTAAGATAGAGGATTCCTCTTCGAACTTCTGCAAATAAACTCTATTGGAGATATTGTTATATGTCAAGGCATTATTCTTGTTTAAAAGGAAGAAATGCATTGTCTCGGTTCAGTAAGTCGACCATATTTCAATAATTAATTCTAGTTCAATAGTACCCATAGGTTACATCTTGTCCCCTGAGAAACCTATCAATGTATAGTGATAGGCCTAAATATTCCTGTCTAATAACTAAAATCTCTTGAAACGGTCATAAATTATTACATCTGTAAAACTACCGTTGTCCACCAAAATCCTTTGAACGTTCAGATCATGGACCATCATGTTGACAACCAGGGGGGTCATCGTGTGAGTATAATAATCCAAATAAATTATCGTCTAAAAGACCAAATCTAACATAATATTTATTTACCTTACAAGGGTGGCTCTTTACTGCCTCGACCAGATTCACCCTTGATATGAGAACAAGCTTTTACTTCATTCAGATACGCCTTCCTTTCTTATGCTACATATTCGCCGTTGGTATCTCCTCTGAAAATGAAGTGACATCTGTATGAAAGCAATACAACTTTATCCATTAGATCCTTAGTCTTCTTACGTATCTCAATATCAATTCTTTTATCCTAATCCTCGTATTTGCTTCACTTATTGTCGACTTTGCCATTATAAGAAGACTTTGATCGTCTCCCAAGCTTCTGATCATCATTGGGTTTAGCTTATCGCCCATGCCTCTCCATATATCTCATTAGTTTGCCTCTTCAAATTAAAGCCTCAATCTCGTTCTATAAATCTAAATTATTGTCAATAGAGTTGTAGTGGTCCTTATGGAAATAATAAAACTTATTTTTATCTTTTTTTCCTAGAGGAATTTTTAACTTCTTCGACCATTTACTCGAGAATCTCATTGAGGATGTGATGTATGTCCACAATGAACAGTGTGTATACATCAAACTTCTTCGGCTATGGGTTGCTAGGCTTCTTGGAATTGTCTTTTTTATCTGAACTCCTAACGGTGTTAGACTTTGTACGATATAACTCGTATGCATCCATTAACACTTCGTCATTCATTATATTTAATCTTTTAATTATGATTTCTAGATAGTTTAGGACATTTTATCCTACATAATTTAATTGTCAAGGTCTTTCATTCCCATAACTAATGACGGTGACCCCTATGGGGAGTATATCACTAGTCGTGTTAAATGTATACAATCATTTCCAATTTTTAAAATTAAATCCTCGTGTTAAACTTTCCTAATGGGGGTAGGGGTATAGAACGCACTTATATTTAATCACAGAGAAATATCACTTAAGAAATTTAGAAATGTCATGATGTGATGAATTCCTTTCGATGGGGAGGAAACAAAATAATAACACGTGAAATTGATGACATTACATTTTTAAACACTAATTGAGACCATGGGATTTCATTAAAACCCCTCTCCATCTTAATATTTAAAACTTGAGGGTGTTTTGTAAAACATTTATTCAATTCTAAATGCTTGTGTCAAATCCTTGGTAATTTTCCAATCTACATGTATAAACTAAATTATTTGATCCTACTATTTTAATTTGCTAAACTAAAAATCAAATTTTATTAAAACAAAACCCAAAGATCATAATTTAATTTACATGTTAAATTATTTCCCTATTTAACTTGTAATTATAAAATTAAAAATAACATATTTTCTTGAAAATATCGTGATCCAAGCCAGTCTCAAAATCAAACCATGTTACAAATAAAATTAGGTGCACCTAATTAATAAATTAATTGGCATACTAATTTATGCAATAATTACAAAAGCCATAATTGAGATATAAATAAACAAAATCACATGCAATTTGATATCAGTAAGGAGAAAATTCGTTTTCCATTATAGCCAAACTTCTTCCTTGAGTATAGTCCCGTAGGGTCAAAAACTCTTTGAATTTTTTTCCGACCTGCTACCTTTATTTAAGACACAGAGACAAAGAAAAAATAAATACTAAGAAAAATCCCTAAATCCTTGCCGAACACCATGGATGCGCCTACCACAACTGAGATCACAACCTGGAACCCCACGGTCATAACATAAATTGCCATGGTCTCAGCCTGGTTCCTTGCAGTCGCATCCCTCTCATGTTGGTCTTCTTCCTCAAGTATAGGGTTCTTGATTTTTTTTCAAAACTACATCGTTTTGACCTTCCAGCTGTAACACCCCAACTCGAATTTATTGGTTACCCGTGAGTCAACCCGGTCCGACCCGAGAGCTATGTGTGAAGTGAAATAGAATAACCTACATAATCTTTCTAGTCCAATTTTATTTTAGTTAACATTTCACTTGTTAGGATGCAATTCCAGTTCCAGAATGCACTATGTCGAGGACCCATGGGGCGCACCCCGAAGTCCAAGTAAACAGAGATACTAATGTAAAATAAATAAAATATACTTACATGTATAACGCCCTCAAAATACGAGACCGCTACCAACCTATCGAAACAAAGTGAGGGTGTGAGCCTCTGCCCAGTGTGATTATACAAAAGTAGTATAGAAACGAACGGATGAAAATATATGCACACGCTACAACTACATGCATGCGAAATATGTATATATATCTGCACATATACCTTGGAAAATACATTTTCTAGTGCATTAAGCATCTTATTTCAAAAATGTTATATGGTGCCGTTTATCCTCTTTGTCCTTACAAAATTGTTATTTGTGTTACTATGATTGAAACTAACATTTGTTCCCATTAGCGCACACGGTTGAATAATTAAATATTTTAAGGAAAAACCTTCACTTACTTTTGAAAACGCTATTTTACTCATCATTCATTAACTTACACTTGAGTTTCTTAACCAATATTTAGGACATCCTTCCAACGCATGCACATATCGTGTTAGAATTGTTTATCTACCATGAAATCCTTATACCACACACACTTGTGTTATTATGAGTTCAAACCTCATTAGGTATCTTAATTACTCATTAAGTCACCTTACTTAACCAATTCGCTATTCTTATGTTTGCTAGTCATTATTCTCAATCTACTTGTCCACATCACATTAACCAAAACATTTATTGTTCCCTTCATGTTAGGTTGTCCTTATATGTTCACCCCGCAACCCTTTACATGTAATTTTCCATATTTCATTATCTTTTTCTCAAAATTTCTCAATAATCCACTTACTTTAATGTTCCATGTTCCATATTTCAAATTAATTTCCCAATAATCCACGTACTTTCAAACTTGCCATTTTATTTCCTTCAATATACAAAATAACACCCTTTTTCACATTAAAATCCAATTTTCTATAAATTTGAAATACACACTTCATTTATCGAATTTTGCATCTCAATACCTACTTAGCCATTTAATTCACCTTTAGCCTTCTTTACCTTAATTATTTGCATGTAGACCCTTGTGTCAAATGTTTACACACTAAATCTACTTTAATTAATGCCAGAAAGTGAAAGTTTCATTTTTACACATATCTTCATTATTTCAAGTAGAAAATCACATTTTAATTCAATAAAATGTTTCAACATGCCTAATGCACTTCTTTGTATAAGAATCACATTGTTCATCTCTAAACCTCACACTAACACATTTTGTTTCACAAAATGGTAATGAATAGTAATCTTAATTTTATAACACTTTCAAATTCATTTAGTCCTTTTATTAAATGCCCCTTTTATTTAAAACATTAAGAATGTATTTAACAAACCCATAAATACATTATACCCTGTTGATTACACACTTTTATACCTAAATGGTGTGAAATAGTAATCTGAACATATATCCAGTTCTAAACCTAGTTTAAAAATCTGTTCAAAACCCATGAAACCATAAAAATCAGGCGACATCTTTATTGATTGAAACTATCACAAAACCTATATATATATAACATAACATATGTAAATAACAAGCTAGAATAATACTCATTAATAAACCTAAACCAGGGTTAGTAAATCCCACATATAATGTCTTCAAAGATGGTGGTGGTTGTGGTGAAGATGGGTGACTCCCCCACCTCCAAATATGGCCCTAAACGGAGTCACAAAGGCTCCACCATACAAGCTCCAATGAAAGCTCCAAAATACTACATAAAGATGATCAACAAACTCACCATATTTCCTCAAGAATACTCTCCTCAAATACTCATTAAAACTCCCAACAAATATCTTCCATATTTCATAGTCATACATTTACAATGGGGCAAATAGGCATTGATTGGTGTGAGTGTATTTGTTTAGAAACCTAATTGGCCGAGGCGGTAAGGAAAGGGGGGTACTATGAGCTCTAAAGAGAGAGAAAATAGAAATGGTCCTCCATTTCTTCCAACCAAAGTCTCTCCCTTATACACACTCAGCCCATCAAATGCAAGTTCAGCCTCATTCGACTAAATCACCATTGTCAGGATCCAAGAGCTGACATGGGATTTGTGATAAATGATTCACAATTGGATAACAAAAATTGCGAGACTGATCCATCCTGGTAGTTCGAATGACTCAGTCCCTCATTCAAACAACATTTTGTTATCATTTTAACAAGATAGACTCTCGTTTGAATGACGAAATCCTCAATTCGTCCCTAAGTTTTCCATATTTCGCAATCAGTCTCCATAACTTCCAACACTACAAAAGAGGCACCAAATTATGTGAAAGGTCGCAATTTCCTAAAACACTATTTCTCTTTATTTTTCTCCAATTTGATCCACACTTCTTCTATAATAATTATTAACTCCTCGACAATTCATGATCTATATAAAATTTAATCAAATTATTGGTACATGGTATTACAAACTTCCCTCCTTAGGGAACTTTGTCCTCAAAATTCATGGTCATCAACCATATCACATTTATGGTCTAGAATACAAATATTTCATTTTCATCAACCACTATTCCTAATCCAATCACGATGAACCTTAAGGTCTTAATGTTAATTATAAGCGTGTTAAACATTCACATCCAAGCAAAACCTTAAGATGATCGATACTCACCAAATATCATACTATCACCAATTGAACTCATCACCAAGGATCGTCTCTACATTAGGATGTACAACCTATGTCTCTTCAAATAAATCTTAGATCATGCCACCCTAGGATGGTACCACCTCAACACTTCTCATCTTACACATCAATGATTCTTAAGAAAATTACTTTCTCACATAGGTCTACCCAACCTATATTTCTTACTAAATTTTCATTCTAACCTATAGCCATACTAAGTATTATAAAACAATGATACCCAGGTGACCATATCCTCAATCCTTACAACTCTTAATCCAGTGCAACGCTAGTACCTAATGTTACATCAAGTCTGGATACTCAGATTATTCCCACATCACGACCTCGAAAAACACGACCAACTCATAACTAGCTATAGCGATTAACTAACAAAATAAGTTAACATAAAGAAATTGAGTAACATACGCAAACTATATGCAACAGTGTGAGACCACATGTACACACAAACTGGTGTAGGGTAAAGGTGCTTCCAGAGAAAAAATCACTCATACACCATGATGCATTAGCCACAACTGGCCTAACCCGCACCACTACTAATATTATGAAGTAACATACCTGGATCACCATTGATCAATGACTTCTTGTTATTGGGATCAAATAATACAAAAGGAACACAACCAACTAGGATACTTTTATGCATAAAGGAAACAATTAAATTCCAATTATGACCCACATGACGTACAAACCCATAACGTACCCTTAAAGCCTATAAGTCTTTATCGATGTTTGCTAAATTCTAAGCCTTTCCACGTATCCAGTCTTGGCCCATTAACTTTTATGGGTTCTAACTATGAATCATTCATCCTTGACAAATGAATGGGATACACAACTAATTCCTTCGAGAAGATAAACTCTAGGCTTGCATCCTTAGAACCAATGCTACTTAATCCATTATATGTAAATATTTTATAATAATGCAAAGTTACACCTCTTGGTACTTATTACTAGTTCCCGACCTAACATAACTAAGCCTCCAAGATTTCAACATGCGGTAGCTAACCTTATTTCCAGCATCATCGTCACCAGGTGAACACAACGTTCATATAGTTTTAAACATTCAACGTACGGAATACTTCTAGGACTCTTAACAATGCCCTATATGGTCCCCCAATCGCGACCATCCTAATGGTATCTCAAGCCCTTAAGCATTACCCATGCCAAAGACCTAATGATTTCCCTCACCAGGGACATGCTAACCATACAGGTAGAACACATAAGTTCCATATTTAATCCTAACACTCCATTTCGAAGGTTATCCCTTATAACCATCACCAACATCATCATGTCCTTAGTCTCCCAGGTGCATAACCTAGCACTTAGTAACCTATTTCGACATTATCCTCGAAGATCGTGTCCCGACACATGCTTATAGTCAAAATTGATGGCATAAACTCAAAGTACTCTAAAAAATCAACATACCTAAATAAACTACAATTGTCATTGATTTATCATTACTATGTAAACTCCAATATGATAGTGACTCCTAAATGCTTTTCATCTCTTTAAGTCATTTACACATCTATCATAAGAAACCACAAGTCAGATCATGACCTATGCCACACAACCTTGAATTTATCACTATGAATTTTAGATCACCACATAAACCTCAAACTCGTTATTATTAGGGAATGTCTACCAATCACACCAATATCCCACTAGATAAAACTTAGAATACATCTCCAAGGAATTTCAGCACTGCTTCACGTGATTACTCGTGTTATTTACTCGAAGTCAACCTCACCAGGCTATATGATTTATTTCACAATGAGTGTTCAACCACGACATCTAAATTGCCTCACTACGTAAACATCATACTACTTGCTAATATATCAACTAGTCATAACTATATACTTTGACGTTAGGTACTACCTACAAACGCCACAAGGGATCCTATCTCTCAATGTCACACTATAATCGCTAAACTATAATTTAATATCACCAAAGTGTTGGTAGGACACAGGATGTCGGGTACTTCCCAAAAGGAGGCCCACGCTATAGACGCCGCAAGAGATCCTATTCTAAAATTTCACAATGATAGTACTTAATGCCAAGTCACAAAGAATATTTAGGTTCACTCTTAGGTTACCTCAAATCATCATGATTATCTTAACTCACCTCACATGTGGGGTACATAAAATCAAAATATACTATATCCAAGCCTACAACCAAGGGACCTACTACGTACTCATCACAGAGTTATCACTTATAAACACATCACTCAATCACTTAATTTAAATGGGAAAATTCACAGGCTTTTCCATTAAGTCGTAACGAACACTGTACAATGTTACTACTACTATTAAAGATTTTTGGTGCGATAAAAAATGTTGCATTATTATTTCGATCACTACTCCAAAGGGCTATTTAAGGTAACTCCCTTATCACTACACCTCCTCATTGTCACTTACGTGACCTCTTGTCATAAGTTGCCCATAACCCTAACCAAGGTTCATAAGATACATTCATCGGCCAGAAACTATTAAAGAGCTCACTCATAAGGATATCATCGTATTTAACCAATAATTAATATACATATCCCTAAGTGTTAACCCCTATAAATTCACGTGTTTACCATGAATCATTATATTACCATAAGGATCAAGTTCTCCTACTCATATCATAACATTGACCATTCTCAAACGATGTACCTAAGGATTTTATGCATTTGAAATAAAATTTTATATTTACTCAGTTATGACATTATAAGTATCAATCCATAAAGACTCCATCTCATCAAAGGATGAAGCGCAAACACTTCACACTAAGAACCATGAAGCCACCATTATCGTCTTGCATGGACACCCTTAATTTACCAATATATCTAATTAAAAGTGTATAAGTGATTTAATAATAAATAATTTGACTGTATTCCACTTGGAACTAAATTACTTTTCGTGCTAACCTATTTGACTTAACCGTCGAGGACACGAACTAAAACCATCACCAAACTAGCATGGCTGGCCCAAACCGACATCGATGTTAAACTATTCACTAATGACCTCACTACATCACTCCCGAAAGGAACCTTGAACCTAGATATCACATACCATTTGTAACGCCTCGAATCAGATTTATGGGTTACATTTGAGTCAACCTGATCTGAATCGAGCACTGGGTGTGAAGTGCAATAGAACAACCTAAATAATGTTGCTAGTCCTATTTTATTTTAGTTAACATTTCTTCCTTGAGTAAAGTCCCATACGGTAAAAAACTCTTTGAAAAAGTGTTTAACATGATACCTTTATTTAAGACATAAAGTCAAAGAAAAAAAAACAACAAGAAAAATCCCTAGATCCTTGCAAAACCCTGTGGATTCACCTACCACAACTGCGACCATAACCTAGAACCCTGCGGTCATAACATAAATCCCCATGGTCTCATCCCGGTTCCTTGTAGTCACATCGCTCTAATGTTGGTCTTCTTCCTCTAGTAATGGTTCTTGATCTATTTTTAGAACTACATCATTTTGACCTTCCAGTTGTAACGCCTCGATCGGTATTTGTGGGTTACCCATGAGTCAACTCGATCCAACCCGAGCGCTAGATGTGAAGTGCAATGGAACAACCTACATAATGTTGCTTGTTTAATTTTATTTTAGTTAGCATTTTCGTTGTTAGCATGCGATTCAAGTTTCAGAATGAACTGCGTGGGGGTCACCCCGAAGTACAAGTAAATAGAGTTGCTAATGTAAAATAAATAAATTATACTTATGTGTATAACGCCCTCAAAATACGAAACCACTACCAACCTTTTGTAACAAACTGAGGGTTTCAGACTATGCCCAATGGGATTATATAGAAGTATTATAGAAACAAACGCCAGAAAATATACTCCCGTGCTACAACTACATGAATGTGAAATACGTATATATATCTACACATATACCTTTGAAAATACATTTTTTAATACATTAACCATTTGATTTCAAAAATGTTATGTGGTACCGTGTATCCTCTTTGTCCTTAAAAAATGTTTTTTTCCCAATAACACGCACGGTTGAATAATTAGCGATTGTTAGGGAAAAACCCTTCACTTACTTTTGAAAATGATATTTTACTCATCATTCATTTCCTTACACCTGAGTTGTTTAACAACTATTTATGACTTCCTTTCAACACATGCACACATCGTGTTAGAATAGTTTATCTACCATGAGAGCCATAAACCACACATACGCCCGTGTTATTAAGAGCTCAAATATCATTAGGTAGCTTAATTACTCATTACGTCACCTTACTTAACGAATTTGATATTCCTTTTACTGAACCAGTTCACTATTTTTATGTAGGTTAGTCATTATTCTCAATTCACTTGTCCACATCATATAAATAGGAACATGTACTATTACGTTCGAGTTAGGTTGTCCATATACATTCGCTTTGTAACCCTTTGCTTGTCATGTTCCATATTTCATTATCTTTTTATGGTAATTTCCTAATAATCGACGTACATTAATGGGATCCACACCGCTGACGCCACCACCATATACTCTGGTAAATGGTTTATGATTTTTACCTAAGGGCTCCGGGACCTTCTTTCTTACTTTCCAGTTCCATCCGAGTATTTATTTATGTTTTTAGAGTTTTGCACATGTTCACATTATTAACCATTTACAGGTCGAAGCCAAAAGCCCGGATTTAAACCGCCCGTTTTTCCCTTAGCACTCGAAAAACTATTTCTTTCTCCTTTAAGTCCTTGTTTCACACATACGTCAATTTTATGCCAAAACCATTTACGCTTTTAGGACATAATTCAATATACAAAATAACACCATTTTTTACATTAAAATTTCATTTTCTACAAATTTGAAATACATACATCATTTATTGGATTTTGCATCTCAACACCTACGTAACCATTTATTTCACCTTTAGCCTTCTTTACCTTTAGTATTTGCACGTAGACCCTTGTGTCACATGTTTACACATTAAACCCACTTTAATTAACCCAATAAAGTGAAAGTTTCATTTTTACACATATCTTCATTATTTCAAGTAGAAAATCACATTTTAATTCCATAAAATGTCTCAAAATTCCTAATGCACTTCTTTGCATAAAAATCACATTGTTTATCTTTAAACCTCACACTAACACATTTTATTTGACAAAATGGTCATGAATAGTATTCTGAATTTTATAAAAGTTTAAAAATTTATTTAATTCTTCTATTAAATGCCCATTTTCTTTAAAACATTAAGAATGTATTTAACAAACCCATAAATACATTATACCATTTTTATTACACACTTTTATACCCAAATGGTGTGAAATAGTAATATGAACTTAGTTTCAGTTGTAAACCTATTTAAAACATTTGTATAATAACCATGAAAACATTGATGTCAACCGACAACTTCATTGAAGAAAACTATTACAAAACCTACATGTATTTAGCCTAATATATGTAAATAACAAGCTGGACCAATACTCATTAATAAAACTAAAGGATTAGTAAATCTCACCTAATAAGTCTTCAAATATTGTTGTGGTGGTTATGAATATGGGTGACTCCCACACCTCCAAAGGTGGCCCTAAAGGGAGTCACAAAAGCTCGACCACACAATCTCTAATGAAAGGTCCAAAATACACCATAAAGAGGCCCAACAAACCCATAATATTCCTTCAAGAATACTTTCCTCAAATACTCATCAGAAACCCCCAAACAAACATCTTCCGCATTTTGTAGTCATATATTAACAATGGGGAAAATAGGCATTGCGTGGTGTGAGTGTATTTGTTTAGAACCCTAATTGGAGAAGGATGTAAGTAAATGAGGGTGGATTATGAGCTCCAGAGTGAGGAATAATGGAAATGGTCCTCCATTTCTCCCAACCCAAGTCTCTCCCTTATACACATTCACACCTTAAAACTACAAGTTGAGCCTCATTCGATTAAATCCCCACCATCAGGCTCCAAGAGCTGACATGGGATATGTGGTCCATCCATCCTAGCCATTCGAACGACTCAGTCCCTCGTTCGAACGGCAATTGCTTGTAGTTTTAATGAGACAGACTCTCATTTGAGTGACAAAATCCTCAATTCGGCCCTAACTTTTCCATATTTCGCAATCAACCTCCATGACTTCCAAGACCACAAAAGAGGCACCAAGTTAAGTGAAAGGTTGTAATTTCCTTAAACACTAATTCTCTTTATTTTTCTCTAACTTTAACGACACTTGTTTTACAATTATTATTAAATGCTCGACAATTCATGATCCGTATAAAATTTAATCGAATTCTTCAAACTTGGTATTACACCAGCAAGTATGAAAAATCCATTAAAGGACGACCAAACTCGATAAAAATCAAATGGGACCCATGTACCTTTAGCTAATGTCAAAATTCAATACATAAAAAGTTTCCTAATATCTAAATGATTAGATCATCTCACAAACTCCTCCAAATACATCAATTTATGCAATAATTGTAAAACCCTAATTGTTACTACCAAATCAAATGTAGGAGAAAATAACTATGGATGTATTTTAGTAAGATACATTCACATAACATTCATGTGACTGTGATGGAAGGGATATAAACACTATAACCTTAGAAAACTACATTAGTACAAACACTACATATTTGTGCATAATTTCTAACATGAAAACCTAGGGTTTTTACGATTGAATAACATGTATCTTTATTTAAACATGATCAATATATAAACGTGGGATATGATGCCAATTTCTAGGGATTGATATCATAAAATTATTTGCTTACATTTGATTTTTCATTGATCATGTTCTATAGCGGTAAGAAAAACTAAATCTGAAGCAAAGATTTAGGGGTCGGATAACAATATCTTTCAACAGAACTTTTCCTTTACCTCCTTAAACCTTATTTATATTCCATCCATCTCAAAACCCTAATTTATACTATTACATATAGGTATGAATAGTGGTCTTGGGACAATCTGGATTTCTAGAGTGTCTTGATCTGCCACTTGGGTAAATGGACAATATTAAGGACCCACGACTAGATAACTAAACTGACTTCCAAATAAATAGTGAGAAATCCCAATTTACATCCCTGTAATCTACTTCCATATTTTCTTTAATCGTAATTAATTTCACTAAATAATTACAATTACACTACAAATTGATACCCTCAAAATTACTCTAATGATTAGGTTATATGCACAACTGTAATGGTACATAATATGAATTCCTCATTAAGCATACAATAACCACTTAGCCAAATTTATTTTTCAGCACTGAATTTTGACCAACTTCTTATTTATTACTTGGTCTCAAACTCAACTTATTTTATACTCTAATAAAAATTAATCCATTATCCAGGTCTATTGGTATAATCAAAACATATAAGACTATCAACAGGGTATCACAATTAAAGATATTTTTTGGATGAGATTCCTTGGAATCACGATCTCGAACTTGCTCACATAATAATTTCCCGAATTATAAAGACTTAAAACCAATTAAATTGAATCTCACCCATAAGAATCAAAGAAATAATTTCAGAAGCATTTCAATCCTCATAACCCTCTAGATTAAGAACCTATGCCCCTTTTGTTAATTATGAGATGGTACAAGTTTAAGCCAGTAATTGCTTAATGTCATGTTTAATACATTATTGATATACTGACACAATACTCTTTGAACTATCAAAAAACTTACTAAACTATTAGATAGGTTCCCATCATTTATATAAACTATTATGATTGTACTCACAGCTTTACATATAGGAGATAAAATTCATTTATAAGTTGTGAAAAAATTCACTGTATTAGAACTGGAATTTTAATCTTTCGTGATCAGCTAAACTCATCTCAACAAAATTCTTAATGAGTCCAATGGTTTCCATCCATGCAACATATTTAAAATCGATATAAGATATTCTCATAAAATTGATTCTCATTTCAAACTAAACCTAACACAACTTTATTGAAGAATAAACATCATACATGGTGTTAAGAATAAACCCTAATAGTTATTTCATGATTGATGGAGTAGTTTATAACTTTGTTTCTTTTTTCACATCGTGTATGTGTTTATATATATATTTCCTACAATTAAATCACGTGCTATTTTAATTATAATACATGATTAAACATTAAATGCATATATTGTGTTGTGTGGAACATAACATCTTTTATGTTTTCTATATTCCTTATTATGTAATGTAGTTTTGTATTATCGTAGGAAAATGCGGTACAAGAGATTCATGAAAGTTGGTTGAGTGTATTATGTAACTTTAAAATTCTCGAAAATGTATTTTCTATCTTTTATTCCTTTTCTTAGAAAACTCATGTCGTATATTATGGATTTCCTTCACTTGATTGTAATTTTCTCTTTTTTTGTGTTTTGTTATGAAATAGACAAAGGGGGGATTATAAGATTATACTCATGTTCCTTTGGTTATTTAGTTTGTCTTGATTCCATGAACCAAAATTACACTTATGTTAATTGGTTTTTTCCCCATTAGAAATATGCATCAAGATCCACATCAAACTTTAGGATCGGCTTTGCATCAATAAGTCACATTAATCACATTAAGGATGAAGTTATAATGAATTGGGACTATACTCATCTTGGTTATAATAGTTAAAATATATATGACATATTTTTCAAGATTGAGTGTGCTCGTGTGCGTGTGTGTTTTGATATTGGTCATCATCATAAGTCATATTACTTTAAGTATGATCTTTACTTTTTAAAACATTGGCATATAATGAAGAGGTCCATTTTTCTCTAAAACTAGGCCCTTGTATTAGTTTCTGCGATAATTATATTTCCTCCTTGACAAAATTCTCTAAACGGATATGTGGAACCATTCGTTAGAGGTTCAACACATCAATCACCTCCTCCTCTCCTATAAAGTTACTCTTTAATTCTCATCACCATATGCGCTAACAAACTTCTCATATATTATCCATATAAGGTACCATATATTATAGAATAAACCTAGTGTCTTAAAAAATAATATGAGGGCATATATTGTAGTGATCCATATGAATAAAAATAAGAACTAGGCTTAAAGACTAAACGTAGTTTTTTCAAAAATAATATCATGGCATATATTGTAGTGATCCATATGAGGAGAAATACGTGAAAGAAAATGAAGATCTTACTTCCCCTAAGATCTCTACAAGAGAATAGTATACTCGATGTGTGCTATAAAATAAATTGTTTGAATTCCTTGGTCAAAACATGTTTGAGTACTTGTCCAAGAGGTCACTAGAAAGATAAATAAACAAATCGGATTCATTATTGAACCTCAAGTACACAACTTAGGAAATGTATAAGACTTGGTGTACTTAGATTCAACTCGATTTATTTCTTTCTACAATTGGGAAATCTTCGTAAATTTATCTTGGTTTTTGTAATTTTGACAAATAATCATGGAAATATAATTCCATAAAGAAAGAGTTATTATATAAATAATTCCATCTACTTATGTATTTTAAGTTCAGTTGGTGTTAGCTTTAACATACATATTTAGAGTTTCCCTAAAAACATATTTAAGAAAATTTAATACAAAATTCTCTCGACACTCGTGTGACATGTCTCGCTGCAACGACACATTAGTTTAAAACTTACTCACTGCAGTGATGTTTCTCGCTCTTCTTCGTGTCTAATGAAAAAATCTCTCACTATTAGTGTGATGTGGATCACTTCAGGTTCACTCCAGCAAAGAACTTCCTCACCATAGCAAAAATTTGGAGAGACATTTTTGTTGTTAGTGTGTGAAGTATCTTTCTTAAATATCTTTTTCAAAAGATCTTTCTTAAATATCTTCTTCGTTCCCTGATGTAACTATTTGAGTTTATAAGAGTTTGACACCTAGAATTTGAGCCTTTAAGCCTTTTTCAAAATCTAGATGCTACAAGTTAATTGTCTTTTACTCTTACAAACCAAGAGTGAGTGCTTTGAAAAAAAACATTTATTAATCAAAACATATACATATACTTGAGAGCACAATCTGTGACTCCTATTGTTTGAATTTATTCAATCCATTGATTCTAATGGAGGTATATTTACTCGCCTTGCGTTCAAAAATTCATTTTCATTACTAATTAAATATTTTATCTTCCTTGTCTTGGAAAAACTCATTTTGATATTTAAAACACCACACCTTTAGAAATGAACCAACACACATATCTATAGGATTCCTTTAACATTATAGGTGTGTGATTTTGTTTATGAAATTTTTGGGGAACGATTTAAAGGCATTGGTGACGATAAATGCTTGTCGCGGTTGTGTAGTGTTCTCTAGTGGCTAGTGATCTCTCCGGATTATATGGTGTGAAAGAGCGTCTAGTTGGTGATAGGGTCATGTGGTTATAAGTCTCTATCTTCTAGTTGTAAAACCCTATCATCGTTCATTTTTTTTCTCATTGGACCTTGTTTTTTTTCAATATTGGGTTTTTCCTCGTACATTCAGTCTTGTGCTTATTTTACTCTTTTCACATATTTTAGAATCATTGACTTAAAGAGAAAGATAAAACTTCATGAACCTTAAATTTACTGAAAGATTTTATCATGTGGACTTTTTCATTGTTAACCCCTTTTATAATAAGAAATTAATGAACATTTTAGGGGAATTGATATTTATTTGGATAGCTACCTTTAAGAGGCACACTCTCAACTAGTGTCAGATCGGGTTTACAAGTTTTAGGGGTAAAAATCTATGTTTAGATCCTTTTGTATGCAATGGATGGAATTTTAAACCTCTGACCTCATACATTTGATGGTAGCAATTGTTATTATTGGAAATACTGCATGACAGTTTGCTTGATGTCTATAGATGATAAAATACGGAATGGTGTGCTTTAAGATGGACTTGTCCCAAATCATTGCTAATGATGTCCCAGTTGATCAGATTAGATATACTTGGGACAATAACGATTTAAATGAGAGTAGGTTCAATATAAAGGAACTCAATATTATTTTATGTTGTGCGACCTTGAGTGAGTTTAGGTGTATATTAACACGTACAACATCTAAGTAGGTGTGGAATATTTTACAAATGACCTATGAAGTCGCTTGCATTGTGGAGAACTCCAACCTTCAATGGTTTACCACCCATTCCTAACATCTTGCAATGAAGGACAACATAAATTTTGACAAGTTCTATGCCTAATTTAATGACATAGTAATCCCCATCTATGGTTTGGAGAATACAGTTAAAGAGGAAATAATTGTTGATAAAATTTTATTGTCTCTCCCTCCTAGGTTACTAAGAAAGTGCATGCCATAGATGAGGATAAATATTTTCTTCCAACGCTAATTCTTGTAGCCGAATTAGTTGCCTCTCTCCAAACCTATGAGGAAAATTTGTCTTATCATCCAGGAGTGCCTCTTAAGGAGAAAAAATTAACTTTTAAGGATAAGAAGTTATCTCCTGATTTAATTTCCTATGATGTTAGTGAGGATGATATGGATTTTATCACTAACTTTTCCAAGAAGTGAAAAAGACGATTTCAATTTAGCAGTGTACCCAAGAACTATCAGCATAGACTTGAGATTGGCTATGGAACTAGAGAATATAAAGTTGAATCTCCAAAAACCGTCGCGTGATTTACATATGGCGATCGAGGTCAAAGGTCGAAGAAATGTCCCTCAGATCTTAGTCATAATGGTTGCAAGAATGCTTATCAACGAGCATTTACTGATGATGATTTGTACTCCGAAGATGACTCTCAAGAATAAAACTATGCCACATTTATGGAGAGAGAGAAACTTGATGAGTTACGTAATTTAGAGGATTTTGATGCTCTTCTTCGTTCTAGTGAAGAAATTATTTTTTCTAATACCTCTTTGAAGGAGAGGAAAATGATCTTCAAGAGGACTATATTAAGCTTTACAAGGGTTCCATAAACCTCAAAAGTCATAACAGGGATTTCTCCACCATGATAATCAATGAAAAGAGCCAATGGCTATAATGAGTGAGAGTAGTATGATCCAGTTTGTTATTCCACTTATGGTGAGAAACGAAACACATTTTGAAGGAAGTTTCATCAACAGTCTTCACATAGAGATCGGGTTACTTAAGATGTACTTACACGAGAGTGAAAACAAGCCAATAATCTTAGAGAACCGAATCTCTTTGCTTGAGACTGAGATACTATCCACGATCATTGTATGATGAATACAACGGGTATATCTCAAAATTTGGATTAGATTATTTTTGGTGCCAAGATATACACTTCGAATAAATGAGAATCAGTTCTGAGAGTAATGGATCTAGTCAAGTCCCCCATAGGTGAATTTTTAACACACTCCACAGTACAAAAAAAAAATTCTTTTAAGACCCTATTTTTTAGACAAACAAAATATAGTCTTTAAAACATACTTTTTGAGATGAGTATAATTAGCTGTCTCAAAAACTATTATTTTTTGCGACTGCTAATTATACCCATCTCAAAAAAGGTCACTTTTTAAGACGGTTAATTATCCCCGTCTTGTAAAGTAAACCAAATAAGACCGCAAAATGTTTGCTATCTCAAAAGATATACCAAATAAGACGGCTAAAAAAATATCCTCCCACAATAAACACTTTTAATCTCCCTCCTTACTTTGAACACCCCCCCTCCCCCCCACCCCCCCCCCCCCCCCTCCCCAAAAAAATAAATAAATAAATAAATAGGAAGACACAAACAATTTTTATCTCCCTCATTAGTTTAAGCTCACCATCTCTCACAAGACCAATTGGCCAAACCCCCTTCCTCTCATAAACCCAGTCGACCAAATTGACACACCATCTCTCTCGTCACTTTGAGACTGATCACCTACCACACCATATCGATACTCTCTCTCTCTCACTCACACACGCAGCACACACGCACACAAACACCCACACGCACTCACACATACGCACACAGTGATGCACGTGTGCACGTAATTACATAGACACGGACGCAATTACACACACACATATACACATGAACACAAATCTTCAAAGTTAGGGTTTCCAATTTAATTTTGTGTTGGGTATTTACAAGGACGAACAGAATCTCCAAATCTAGGGTTTTCATTTTAAGTTTCAATTTAATTTTGTACTCGGTATTCACTCTCACTTTGAAAAATCCGATTATTGATATAATTATTAGGAAAATATAATTAAAATTAATTTATTGTTTAAAAGTAATTTTTTTATTTAATCTATTATATAAAATTCAACAATTTTTAGACCGCCAAAAATCTCTTTAATTTAATTTTTTTGTTCAATTGTATTCGGCAATTCAAGACAAAGATAAAAATAAAATTAAAAGTGATTCAGAGAGTAAAACAAATTGGTTGGTGATGATGTCGAGTATGTCCCATGTGAAGAAGAAAATGAGTGTAATGATTCAAGTGAGTGTAAAAATGGGTATGTGTCTTGTGAGTTTTTTAATGTGTAAATGTTTAGTGATATAAATGTTAATTAGTTGATCGTGTGACTTCTTCTTTGATGCTTTCCATTATCATGCGTGCATTAGTACTTCATTATTTCAATTTGAATTGTTCGATTTTGTTATCCATATTAATACTTAAATTGATGTGTTTAATTATATTGTTATTTTAATATAGGTTGTTCTTCCTTTATGTGCTAATCAATTTAGGAATTCATTTTTGTCATTATTAACCTCTTTATTTTTTCATCATCTTGTCTTATGAAAAAAAAAATTCTCATTTATATTATGAAATATATATTTACAACATTATTTTTGGATTCATAAATGGGAATAATGGATAGGAGTTGGATTGATTTATGCAATCGGTGTTCAAAAGAATACATTAATGGGATTGATGGGTTTCTTGACTATGCATATGCAAATAAAAACATCGAGACAACATAAATCTATTACCCCTGTAAGAGATGCACAAATCTAGTTTACCACACCTAACAAACTGTGAGAGATCACCTTAAGATTCATGGTTTCGACATGATTTATAAGGTTTGGATTACCTTGAGTGGTGTTTTTCTTTTTTAAGATACAAAATGAATAACAGCCATATGATATAATATTGATTTAAGCACAACATTAGGCTTTTGAATAAATTGAGTGTCCATGGAAATGGATTTAAGATGATTTTTTCTTCTCTAATAGGCTACTTGTAATATTTTCAATTATTATTACTATTAGCTCAAGTATGTATGGTGTTGTGATATTTAGGCTACTTTAGGACAATCAAGATTTGGTTGTGCTGTATATGTTTGTGCAACATAACAATGTATATCAAATGGAAAATACTGGATTTTACTTGTTGAATTGTGCTGAGTAGAGGCGGAGTTTTCATTTACTGTGTTTTCAAAAGGACAATAGCATTATTATATTAAAATAAGCGAAATATTAGACTGTGAAGAAATTCAGCATTATTGAGCTAGATTCAGAAGATTTTTTCTACAACTATAGTAACATTTACATTTTTTTCTTTCTAATAGTTTTGCATTTGAAGAATGAATTAAACTAAATTGATGTATTCAAGGTTTTCCATGATATTTTTATATACTTAAGGGAGATCCATACACTCAATATCCATTTGTATACATATATGTTTATACAACACGATAATGTAGATCTAATGAAAAATACATGACTTTAGTGGTTGAATCATGCTAAGTCGAACATAGCTTTTCTCATTTACTAAGATTGGAAAAGGGTAACAACTATATGACAATAAATTAAGCCGACTATTAGACTTTGGAGATAATTGAAATTTTGAGTTTATATTGAGGTGGATTTAGATGGTCTTTGCTTCAAATATAGTAGTTTTCCATCTAGTTCATCTGTCACGTCCTTTGTTCAGTATCTTTTGTTCTTTTGTAGTACTTTTAAGAGTGATTTGAGCTTAAACTTAAGTATTCATTGTTTGGGAAGGTATTCTCATTTGTTTACGGAGATCCGAACACTCAAGATCTAGTTGTTTATGACAATGACGTTACAGGTATCTTTATACAACACATCAATGTATATATGATGATTGCATCGAGGCAGAACTGTAATGCCGCTAGCTTGGTGGTAAATAAATTATTTGTTCTTTCACTACTATTGTTTATGATAAAAAAAAAGTCAAGATTCGGGATTTCCTTACTATTTTTTTGATGAAAATACCATTTATGTTATTTAAATAGATAATTGTAGATGCATTGTTTTCTATGGGTTATACGGATGGTTCCTCCGTTATGCGCTATTTTTTATGGCATGTATTTATGTTATTGTGGTATGATGGTTTATCCATGTATTTTTTGAAGTTGAGTATTTTATTATGAAACGTGGTGAAACTATTAAAAATTTGCATGTAATCACGTTGATGGTTTGTGATCTTCAGAATATGAGTTACTTGATGAGATGACAGACTCTAGTTACCCTTAATATACTGAAGCAAATATTATCAACGAGTTCATCAAAACTGATGCTTACATAATGGAAGTTTCACAAAGGTCTCCTATGACTAGGACAAATGTAGTGTCCTGGCGCGTAATGAAGGGATACGTTACAAGAATGAAGTAGGTTTTACTTATGTGAATCAATCATGTAGTAGTTTAATACACCAGAAAATAATTTTATTGTCTTATTTATTCAGGTGTTTTTAGACGTAGTGGAGAGTGTTAATATATTTTGTCAATAGGAATGGGAAAATTATTAGATCAGAAGTTGTTGGGGCATTAAAGATGCGGACAAATTTGTTACCTTGTTATTGGTGTTTTGTTGTCAACTCTTAATTTTGTAATTGTTAGGGCTATGCATACATAGATGTTTTTAACTGATCTTGATAAGTTCCCTTTTTATCTAGTTTATATGCCTCTTAAGATATGTACATCTGAGTAAAGTTTCTAATATTGTCATTGAAGTGTGTCTTGCTATCAGCTTACCTTTACAGTTATCATACTTCATAAGTGAAATATAGTGCTATTGGTTGGGAAGAACTACCAAATAAATTTATTCTATCGAAAAGTTCTTCTTGCAGTCAACAATGTACAACCCTTATGATGTTGCCTCATATCTACATTAGATTCCAGAAATTTCATAGATGTATTATGTTTCATTTTGGTAGATGTGATAAATTTTATGCCACCAGGAATAATAAATGGTTAGAAAAAGGCCTAGATATATATGTAGAATTCTTTATTTGGTTTTAGTATATGATTTCAACATCAATTTTTTACCATATTATGCTCAGTTGTCTCTTTACTGATCTTATATCCTTGTCCAGTTATTTAAGTTATCCATCACATGCACTAGTAGGCTAGGCTAGGCCTTGGCTTAAATACCCAAAGCAAAAGTTCGATAGGGGCAAAAGATTTATGTCAAGAATTTCATGATAATACTTATTCTAGTAGTGGATCCCGGATACTTGTGGTATGAAGGGGGGGGGGGGGGTTCTTTTTACAATGCGACAAATTTAGGCAAAGTAGCTGGAAATCATTTGAGTTGAGCACAAATTCTGGCAACCACAGTTACCATTTCCATTTATGCAAGAAGGGGAGTTGTTTCTCCTTCGTTGGCTTTTCGGAGAAAGGTGACGTCTAGTGGTTGAGCTTTTGGTTTGTTGGAAGCATCGTTGAACAAAGGTAAGTTCTGAGAAGGAATAAAGTTTAGGAAGTGTCTGCATGCTCTACTAGGGGAGGTAGTGGCTCATTGTGATCTCAGTTCATGAAAATTAAAGGGACAATGCTTGAGGGAGATATAGTCCTAAACTATTTATTTTTGTTTTTGAACTTGGAACTTTTATAGTTTGGTTTCATATTGATAGTCATAATATGCATTGATATTTTTTTAAAATGGCAATGGTTAACTAGTCAATATGACCCTATAAGAAACAACTGTCCAAATGAGGCTTATATATAAATATCCCATTAGATATTTACAATCTTATATAAAGTGAGAATAATAATTAATAATAATATTTCCTTTGAAGAAAAATACATGAATGAATTTATTGTGTAAAAAAGTACTATTAAATGAATTTATTGTTTAGGAGCTTAAGTGTTGGAGTGTACGCAATTGGGAAGGGCTCGTGGGAGTTGTTGTCTATTTGTATTGGTCAGAGGCTGAGTTGAGTAGTCAGGTGTGTGTGTCTCGTGTGGTTTACAACATGGGGATGTGTGCCAAGTTCAGGTGGGTTGGAGGTGTTGGAGATGTGTGTGTTTGTGCAGTTGCAGTGTAAGGCCCTATATATTTTATTTAAGTCGTGTGCCAAGTTCAAGTTAGGAATCCTCGTAAGGTAATTACTTATTTATTTAAGTTGGTCACATGGATGAGTTCTATACTTGGCATGTTTTTATTTTTGATTTGGATATATATTTTAATGATACCCATATTCCTGAATTGTGTTGGAACAAGGATGGTTTAAGAACATGTGTAAGAACGTGTATTAGGATCGTAAATGTTGACTTTAATGTCCCAGATTTAAATTACCTCCTCGTGATTCTTTTTAATTTAGGAAATTCAGGTTTTTGATGTGTATATATGTTGAAACTTGTTTATTATATGTTTCAATGATTGATATCCAAGGTGGAGGTTATGTATGCTTAAAATGTTAAGTTATGCTTTCATGTTTTTTTGTTTACCTAGTTGTGCTAAAAATGGTATAAATCATGGAATGCTTATTGAAATTGAGTGATTCAAGTTGTAGAGTAAACTAGACTCATACATGTATAACATATCCTAAAATTGTGTAAAACCACCAAGGAATGAACCATTGGTGACAGTTTGAAGTTTTGGTTTAAAATCTTCCCCAAAGGAGAAAGAATGCATACCAGGTGTCTGACGTTTTGCTCGACATAGCAAATGAGCCCTAAAAATTATGAACCATTAATTTTATATTATTAAACATATTTACTGATATTGGGTGGAATATCATACAAAGTTATGATGTATAAAAATTATGAAAATTCTAGGAAGTTGAAGTTGTGTTGCTATTTTTCTGGAGAAACGATCTGGAAATGGTTGTAATAAAATGTGCATAACTTTGTCTAACAAATTCGTAATTTAATGCTGTAAATTTTGTTAGAAAGCTAATTAATTGGGTGTTGTAGAAATGTGAAGTATCATATTTAATTCCTTCGTAGTTATTTCTGCTTGACCAAATGATGTGATAAGGTTTGATGTTAATCGGTGTATTCAAATACTAATGACATTGACTTGTTAGGTGGGGAAGCAGCTAATACTACCATACCAAGGAAGTAGTTTGGTATTAATCTTAGCACCAAATCCAAGGTGAGTGACCTATCCTATGAAATATAAATGCTTATATTTTCATATGGAATTGTGTAGTTAAATGCATGTGTTAAACTGTTTGTGGAGAAATGTGATATTTGTGAAACATATGCATATGCTTAACACTATTAAGAAAAGTTATTTAATGTTATGGACTGTATAGGGTCCTCTATATAATGCTAAGGATTGTGGTGGGTCCTATGGGATGTGGCGGTCCCATCAACCCAACTTAAAGGTTTGTTGTAATCGGGCCTAGTTATGGGATGTAGTGTTCCCCATTAACTGTGGTGTGTTAATTTGACTGTGGCGGGTCCAGGCTTACGAGAGTTACACAATTCCTATTGGGTGATAACATTAGGAAAAAAAAGGTTATTTAAATTGGTTATATGTGTGGTATATGGTGATTCACTAAGCTTGTGTTGCTTACACTCCTAAAATGTTATGTTTCAGGTATGCCTATTGTTTGGAGTTCACTGCCAAGTTAGGATCTTAAAACGGGGGAGTAACGGACGTCTAATATGGTTTGAATATCAAGAAGCTTTTTGTGTAAATTTTAAACAAAGAAAGTTGTATATGTGAAGTTGTTTAATACTTGTTAGATGTAAGTATCGGTAGTTATGTTTTATCGAAACATGCCTTTGAGAAAAAAAATCTTATGTTATTTTTCTTTATGGATTTAAATTAAATCATTGTTTAAGGAAATTTATTTATAATTAAAAGGATGAGTTTAACTTAAGTAAGTCGGGGTGGGACCACTTGGTATCAGAGCATGGTTATTAGATTCTAGATAGGGTGTGAGGGTCTAGATTGGCAATGGGCACTAGAAAGTGAGTTTGCTATGCATCAGGATTTTGACTAACAATGTTAATATTAAACTGTTGTTATTATATTTTGTTGAAGTTAATTATATTGCAGTGAGTGATGGATCCACACGAGCCACATGATAGAGAAGAGGGTGAGGCATCTTATGTTCCTAATAGTAAGCAAGGACATAGAAATATTGAAGTGGATGAACAAGAGGTGCAACAACAACCCATTGATGATGTGGGAAGAATATTACGTGTTGTGGCACAATTAGTGGAACAAGAAAGAGGTGGATCACATGGTGGAGATAGGGATAAATATCATGAGAGGTTAATGAAGTTAAATCCTCCAGCATTTATGGGGACTAAGGATCCATTAGTGGCCGAGGGGTGGATTAGAAAGATGGAAACGATATTCAAGGTAATGGAAGTGCGAGATGAATAATAGGGGTTGTTAGCAACCTTCACGTTAGAGAATGATCCAAAGTTATGGTGGGATGTTACAAAGAGGTTACTCACTACAAGTGAGGGAGTGGTACCAATAAATCCTCTACAAATTTCATGGGAGAGGTTAATGAAGTTGTTCTTTGAAAAATATTGCCCAAGGCTTTATAGAAAAGAGAAAGAGGAATAATTTATCACATTGAAATAGGGGAACCGAACAGTGTCAGAGTATGAAGCTTTATTTATATCCTTATCTAGATTTGCACCTGACTTGGTGAGGATGGAAGAAAGAAAATGTGATCGGTTTCAAATTGGGCTGAGTGTAGATGTAAAGAGCATGGTTGCTAATATAAAGATAAAAAATTATGTGGACTTGGTGGATAGGGCCATGGTGTCAGAAAATTCAATGAAAGAAATGCAAGTTAAACACTCGAAGAAAGCTAGACATGATGGTATACGATTTATGGATGGGAGACGGGAACCTCAACTCAGAGTGTAGCATGAGGAATATCTAAGGGCAAAGAATTTAAAAATAATAGAAGTGCACGTGGAATATTTCAAGCTCGAGGTGGAAGGACTGGAATGAGTCAGTCAGAAAATGTATCAGCGATTGGACCGAGGGTTATATTTTTCTATATATGTGGTGTTCAAGGGAACATGTCTCAAGAATGTACAATAGCTGAGATGAAACCTTTATGTTTCCATTATCATCAACCAGGGCACTTGCGAAAGAATTGTACAGCGATTGGAGCTACAACATCAGTTGGGAGTGTGACAGTAGGAGGCTAGAATTATACACCGAATGCTCACAAGGTAGGTAGAGGAGGTATGTCTCAAAACCAAGGCCAAGGTAGAGTGTTTGCACTTACGCAACAAGATGCACAAGCTATGCCTAACGTAGTGATAGGTACACTTTTTATTTGTGATATATGTGCTTATGTGTTGATAGATCCTGGTTCTACACATTCTTTTGTATCTCTTCTTTATCTGTTGCATCTTAATTAGCCATTATCATCATTAGATTTTGGTTTAGCGATCATTACTCCAATGGGGGGGGGGGGGGTTATTGATAAGGTGTATAGGGAGTGCGTGGTGCGAATAGGTGAAAAGGATTTGTTGGTTCACTTATTACCTCTCGATACGCACGACTTTGATGTGATACTGGGTATGGATTGGTCAGCCTCATATCATGTATGTTTATATTTATTTAAAAAGCAGTTAGTATTTCGGTTAACGGGTGAACCTGAATTTAAATTTATTAGGGAACAAAATGTCACTCCAACATGTTTGATTTCTACTACAAAATGTTATGAACTACTAAAGAAATGATGTGAGGGTTATCTTGCTCATTTGGTCGACACACGACAAGAGTCTGGAAAACTATCAGATATACTAGTAGTTAATGAGTTAGCAAATGTCTTCCCAGAAGAACTCCCAGGCTTAGCACCAGACCGTGAGGTAGAATTTGTGATTGAGTTGGTACCAGGCACTACACCAATATCTATTGCACCATATCGTATGGCACCTACAGAATTAAAAGATCTAAAAATATAGTTGAAATATTTATTAGATCATGGTTTTATAAGGCCTAGTGTATCACCGTGGGGAGCCCCAGTATTGTTCGTGAAAAAGAAAGATGTAACTATGAGACTATGCATCGATTATTATCCATTGAATAAGGTGACTATCCGTAACAAATATCCACTACCCCGAATTGGTGACTTCTTCGATCATTTGCAAAGGGCCAAAGTGTTTTCCAAGATCGATCTCAGATCCGGATATCATCAATTAAAAGTAAGAGACTGTGATATTTCTAAAACTGCTTTTCGTTCCAGGTATGGACACTATAAATTTCTTGTCATACCATTTGGGTTAATAAATTCACCGACCGTATTCATGGATTTGATGAACTGTATATTTCACCCATACGTGGATTCCTTTGCCATTATCTTCATCGATGATATTTTGATATATTCTTGTAGTAGGGATGATCATGAACACCACCTGTGTATTATTTTACAGACCTTGCGAGAGAAGTTATTGTATGCTAAGTTTTCTAAATGTGAATTTTGGCTAGATAGGGTAGTATTTTTTGGGCATGTTATTTCTGTTGACGGTATTTGTGTTGATCCCAAGAAGGTAGAAGCAATAACGAATTGGGAAAGACCAACTAGTGTGACTGAGGTACGTAGCTTTTTGGTATTGGCGGGGTATTACAGGAGGTTTATAGCGGGGTTTTCTTCTCTTGCATTGCCATAAAGGAGAACAAGTTTGTGTGGAGTGGTGATTGTGATAAATGTTTTTAAAATTTAAAGGGTAAGTTGACATCAGCTCCAGTATTGACTATCCCAATGGGTACAAAAGGTTTAGTTATTTATAGTGATGCTTCTTATCAAGGACTTGGATGTGTATTAATGCAACATGGAAAGGTAATTTCTTTTGCTTCTCGACAGTTAAAGATACATGAATGCAACTACCTTACTCATGATCTTAAGTTAGCTGCAGTAGTTTTTACATTAAAGATCTAGAGACATTACTTTTATGGTGTTAGTTGTGAAATTTTTACTGACCATAAAATCTTAAAATACTTGTATACTCAAAAAGACTTGAACTTGAGGCAAAGAAGGTGGATGGAACTTATAAAATATTATGATTGCACAATACCTCACCATCTGGCTAAAGCTAATGTTGTTTCCGATGCTTTGAATAGAAAATCTCGAGGCATAGTATCTTGTATTTATTGTATTCGAGTTGCCTGCTGAGAGAGTTAGCTTTAATGGGGGTGGAATTAACTTTGATTGAGTCTTACAGAATAGTAGCACATTTAAATGTTAGACCCAAGTTGATAGACTGGATAAAACAAGAACAGACAAGAGATACAAACTTGGAGAAAGTTAGAGACAATATGAAAAAGGGTGAAGCAAATAAATTTTCTATTTGTGATGATGAAATTGTTATATACGGTAACCATTTATGTGTACTTAACATGCCTGATTTAAGAAGAACAATTTTTGAGGAAGCCCACTGTTTGTTATATGCTATGCATCCAGGGAGCATCAAACTATATAGATATTTGAAACAATGTTATTGTTGGCCGGGAATGAAACATGACATTGCAGATTTTATTACTAGATGTCTAGTTTGCAAACAGGTGAACGCAGAGCATGAGAAGCCGAGTGGTTTACTACAACCTTTAACTATTCCTGAGTGGAAATTGGAGCATGTTTCTACAGATTTTTCTATAGGTTTACCAAAATCATCACGAGGGTTTAATTCTATTTGGATTGTCATTGATGGGTTGACAAAGTTTGCACATTTTCTTCCCGTGAAAGCTACTTACTCCATGGATAGATATGCAAAAATATATGTGGATAAGATTATCAGATTCCATGGTGAACCTATTTACATTATTTCGGATCGAGATCTTAAGTTCACTTCTCACTTTTGGCCTAGTTTAGAACAAGCTTTGGGGACTAAATTGAAATTTAGTACAACTTTTCATCCTCAGACTGATGGGCAGTTAGAAAAAATGATCCAAACACTTGAATACATGTTACAAATTTGTGTACTGGAGTTTAAGAACAGTTGGGATGAACACTTTCCAATAATAGAGTTTTCTTATAATAATAGCTATCATTCGAGTATTGAGATGGCTCCTTATGAAGCTTTGTATGGGAGAAAATGCAGAACTCCAGTGTGTTGGGCTAAAGTAGGAGAACGAAAACTACTTGGGCCAAAAATTGTGCATCAGACTACTGAAAAGATAAATCTTAATCATAAACACTTGAAAGTGGCGCAAAGTAGACAGAAAAGTTATGCAGATAACCGAAGGAAAGAATTGAAATTCGAGGAAGGTGATCGAGTATTCCTACGTATTTCTCCTTGGAAAGGGGTTATGAGATTTGGGAAGAAGGGGAAGTTAAGTCCTAGGTACATTGGACCTTAGGAGATAGTTAAACGGGTTGGATCTGTATCTTATAAGTTGGCATTACCACCAGAATTTTCTCGGATACACGTTGTTTTTTATATATCCATGTTACGGAAGTATATGGACGATCCTTCACATGTGTTTATTTCACAACCGATAGAGCTTCAAGATAACTTGACCTACGTGGAGGAACCCATTGCTATTGTAGATTGAAAAAGCAAGTATTACATAATAAAACTATTTCACTAGTTAAGGTGATGTGGAGAAGTCAGAATGTGGAGTATTCCACATGGGAAGGATAAAATAAAATGAAGAAGCAATATCCTCATATGTTTGGTAAGTTTCTTATGCGTTAAATTTTGAGGACGAAATTTTTATAAGAGGGGTAGAATTGTAAGGCCCTAAAACATGATTAGGATGGTTAATTACATGATTAAGTATAAGTTATTAGTTATTAGTTATAAATTAGTTATGTGTGTTAAACATGTTAATTATCATGTTTAGGGGATGCATGCTCATGTCATATATATGTGGTTTATATTAGATGCTAATTGAGCTTATGATCGGGGATAACACGTTTAGAGCATATGACTAGTTATGTGGTTAAATGAATCATAAAATATGTTTCTAATGCACTATTATGTTTATAAAAGTAAATTAGGGAGTTAGTGCGAAATTGGCAATGTTTAGTCGCCAAATGTGAAACTCTTTAAATTTTCAGCAAATTGTTGCTTTCCTGTTCGAGCCAAAATTAGGCGTACTAATTTTATGATTTTGGAAAAACAAAAAAGTTGAAAGTTTTAGATGTATAAGTTATGTACGCATATACACAAAGAGGGAGTAAATCGGGGCCCGTGATAGTGAGTAATGGTGATTTTACCAAGGTGGGACAAATGTGTGATTAATGGAATTATCTAATTCGACCTTTCATCTAACCAATCACATGTTACCACTACCCCTAACAAATAACAAGTTTTTCCTAAAGAGAGAGAGAGAGAATAAAGTCAAGGAAGAAATCTTTGGAAAATTTCTATAAATCGAGGAATCCTCGTAAGGTAATTAGTTTTATTTAAGTTTGTCACATGGATGGGTTATATACTTGGCATGTTTTTATTTTTGATTTGGATATATATTTTAGTGACACCCATATTTCTGAATTGTATTGGAATAAGGATGGTTTAAAACATATGTAAGAACGTGTATTAGGATCGTAAATGTTGACTTTAATGTCCCAGATTTAAATTCCCTCCTCGTGATTCTTTTTAATTTAGGAAATTCAGGTTTTTGATGTGTATATATGTTGAAACATGTTTATTATATGTTTCCATGATTGATACCCAAGGTCGAGGTTATGTATTCTTAAAAATGTTAAGTTTTGCATTAATGTTTGTTTTCGACCTAGTTGTGCTAAAAATGGCATATATCATGGAATTCTTGTTGGAATTTAGTGATTCAAGTTGGAGAGTAAACTAGGCTCATACATGTATAACATATCTGAAAATTGTGTAAAAATACCAGGGAATGAACCTTTGGTGATAGTTTGAAGTTTTGGTTTAAAATATGCCCTAAAAGAGCAAGAATGCATACCAGGTGTCTGACGTTTTTCTCGACATAGCAAATGATCCCTAAAAATTATGAAACATTAATTTTGTATTATTAAATATGTTTACTGATATTGGGTGGAATATCATACAAAGTTATAATGTATAAAAATTATGAAAATTCCAAGAAGTTGAGGTTGTGTTGCTGTTTTTCTGGAGAAATGGTATGGAAAATGTTGTAGTAAAATGCGCATAAATTTGTCTAACGAATTCGTAATTTAATTCCGTAAATTTTTTTAGTCCCCTAATTAATTGGGTGTTATATAAATATGAAGTATCATATTTAATTCCTTCTTACTTCTTTGTGATTTACCAAATGATGTGATGAATTATTGGGTTTGATGTTAATCGGTGTATTCAAATACTAATGACGTTGGCGTGTTAGGTGGGGAAGCAACTAATACTACCATACCAAGAAAGTAGTTTGGTATTAATCTTAGGACTAAATCTAAGGTGAGTGACGTATCCTATGAAATATAAATGCGTATAGTTTCATATGGAATTGTGTAGTTAAATACATGTGTTAAACTGTTTATAGAGAAATGTGATATTTGTGAAACATATACATATGCTTAACACTGTTAAGCATAGTTATTTAATGTTATGGACTGGAGAGGGTCCTCTATATAATATTAAGGACTGTGGTGGGTCCTATGGGATGTGGCGGTCCCGTTAACCCAACTTAAAGGTTTGTTGTACTCGGGCCTAATTATGGAATGTAGTGTTCCCCATTAACTGTGGTGGGGTAATTGGACTGTGGAGGGTCCAGGCTTGTGAGAGTTACACAATTTCTATTGGGTTATAACATTAGAAAAAAAGGGTTATTTAAATTGGTTATATGTGTGGTATATGGTCATTCACTAAGCTTGTGTTTCTTACACTCCTAAAATGTTATGTTTCAGGTATGCCTCTTATTTGGAGTTCACTGCCATGTTAGGATCTTAAAACGGGGGAGTAACGAATGGCTAATATGGTTTGAATATCAAGAAGCTTTTTGTGTAAATTTTAAACAAAGCAAGTTGTATATTTAAAGTTGTTTAATACTTATTAGTTTTAAGTATCGGTAGTTATGTTTTATCGAAACATGCCTTTGAGAAAGAAAAAAAACTTATGCTATTTTTCCTTATGGATTTAAATTAAATCATTATTTGAGGAAATTTATTTCTAATTAAAAGGATGAGTTTAACTTAAGTAAGTCAGGGCGCGACATGCAGGTTGGGAACCAGTTGGGGGATTAACAGTTTTAGGGAGGTAATTGAGTTAGGCGTATAAGGCTACTGGTTGTGAAAAGATGAAACAAATATTTATGTGTTAATATGTTGAAACAAAAGGCCATTAAATTGGCTTTTTCTTCTTGCAGTGTGCATGAGTAAAAATAATATATCATCCTACTTACCATTAATTTAGTTTGAAGAAACTTGCAACACTTGGGGGAATAGGAGAGTAAAAATAATCCATCATCCTACTTCTCATTCAACTCTAATTGGTCCATTGTCGTGGTTGTACAAACTGTCTTAGGGAGATGTAGTGGGAACACCTTCAGCTTCATGTCGTGTTAGAGAGGAACTAAGACGGGGATCATACCTAAGTTTTGGCCTCATGTCTTGAAAATAATCCTATGTGTGTAGCAGTCGGGGTTGACCGGTCTGAGCTATATTCGATGAGATGTTACATATTGCCCACGGGGGTGGGAGTCGTGGAGTAACTAGTAATTTGGATCCATCTGATGCTTGAGTTGGATGAGTAGGGGTAACAAATTGATAATCTACAAAATGACAGGACTCATTTGACTCTGTATGTTTATCATGTACTAATGAGTTTCGATACTCTGCTCAACTAATGAAGTGGCACAAGACGTGCTCGCATAAACAAAGGAAAGTGACGTACATAGTCATATCAATCCTGAGACAGCTGGTAAAACCAGGGCACCCTCAGCTTTAGCTAGCAAAAAGTCACATGAAATTGATGCACAATACGTTTATTTGGCGTCATGACACCTATGTATCTCTACTAAACACTACTTCTACAACAACAAAGGAAATTGATGTTTAACACTCTAGTGGAAATTGTTGTCTAATGAAGAACAATAATAACATTGTCTAAAATAATATTGTATACAATTGGTTTCATGAACAAAGCTTGATTAAGGAAAAAATCCAAACAAATAGAATCAAACATCTAAAAATGTGGGGAAATGTTGTATTAATGGTCTCAATTAAAGCACAACCGAGAATAAAGTAATGATAGTATTTAATTCTTGTAATGGACGAGTGATGAGTGGATGAAATTTTGTAGAATTATGATATTGTGTAAACTTGATGTAATCATACTTTTCCCAGATCTTAAAGGATGGCCCAAATGCAGGGTTTGTAGGTTAATTCGTCACTTCTCTGTTTTATATTTTATAATGTGGCTTGATGAAAATTTTGTGAATTTATAACTTAATTTGTTAATATTATAACGAGTTTATCTAGGTTTTGGAAATCCTAAGTTTGGTTGGAATCATTTTCCAGTCTAAGAGTCACGTCGTCAATTGTATTAATACCCAGGGGTAGGTGTGAAAGGACACATACACATTATTTCATGCTTAGGTTTCAGGTTTCAATTTTAATTTCTACAGAGATATAAAAAAACTGTATCGGTTGCTTTCCTACCCTTCTATATTTACAAACAGATCAATGGTCTACCATAACTTTGGGTGCAGGAAAGATGGAACAACTGCAACTTCAAAAAAAGTCTCAATGATGAAATGACTACCCATATGGCTTGATGAGAAAATAATTTTGGATGCCCAAGTGTTCAGAACTTAGAAGTCTCTTTTAGTATCTCATTATGTTCTTTTGTTCACACATAAATTGGTTTGTCATTCATGTATATGTATCTTTTTTTTTCTCTACAGAACTATAGATGGAAAATCATAATACTTCAATAGTAGTTGTCTAGTTTAAAATCTATTTTCTCACTAGAGATAAAGAGATTTTGCTTCAGCTATCATATTGGTGACTATCCCATAATATGAAGTGTATACAATAATGATTAAGCCCCTGTAATTTAATTCTTTTAGCTGAACAACTAGCATAATAATTGGAATTCAAAATTGTAGAATGATCAACCATTTTAACTAGAAACTTGGTTAGGAATATTTTGATTTACACTAAAAATACATAAAGAGAGGTTCAGGTGAATAGAAAGGAATTATCATAAATATGAAATTGAAATCATACAGATCGATTATTTCCCCTGATCTGGTCCATATAAAACAGAATGAAGAAGACTCAACATATTATAGGAAAGAGAGAAAGGGAAGGAGAGTGCGTTGAAATATTACCCTCAACCTAATATACAAACTAAAATAAAAAAATAACTATAAAATAACAGAAAAAGACAACGGGGTGCTTCCCGCCTATACAACGGGGTGCCCCATCTACAAAACAAACATTTCTCAATATTATTATGTTGTTTATGAAATTATTGATCAAAATTAAGCCTTTTAATAAATGAACTTTTCATAACAATAATTGTTTGTACCTTATACAGATGCAACGGTAGATGCGCTTGCAACTCAATGGTATGTGCGTAATGCAATCTTGAACAAATGATGTGTAGGGAAGAACAGGTTCCCCTAACTTGTAAAGAGATACAAGTTGACAAGATGAATCCAATACCATGTTCACAAGTGTATCCATGATGGACTCTTCCTCCAATGTGGGATCCACAAGGATGTATTTCTTATGAAGTCTACATGTCAAGGATAACGGTATGGTACTCAACTTGAGCTTTATCTTCTCTTTACTGACTGCATCCTTTTTTCCTCCCTCATTTTCCTCAGAAATAACCACTACTCTTCCATCATCATTCACATAAACTACCGGGATTTGTAAATGACAGAATGCACCAACTATAGAGAGTAATCCAGCATAGAAAAGGGAACCATAAGCATCGAAACAATGTATGTCCAGGTATGCCATCCAAAAAGCTTTCCCATTGACCAATAATTACTTTTAATTAGTCGTCCCAAAACTTCAGATAGTGTCAGATAACTGCTTGGGCACAACTCAGAATTTTTATTAAGCAAGTATCGTTAATATATATACTACCTAATTTTTATTAGGCACGAAACATAATTTTACGCCATAATTTTACATCGGATCTCACTTTCAAAATATTGAAACTTTCAAGAAGAGTATCCATATTTTTATTAAGCCGACTTAGAAAATTAAGGTCACACTTTGTTGACTCTATCATTGTCAATAAATTTGAATTTTGTGTCCAACTTAATGTTTTTTCTACACCTATGATATTTGTAAAGCTTGTCATAAGCCTCACTTAAGTTTTTCGTAAATTCACCATTTCTCATCTCATCTTTGAAAGAGAGAGATATATAATTTTCTTTTTAAATTTTTTCATTGGTGTTAAAATACCTATTGGTATATTTGAACATTTTCTAGATTTATTTACAAAGAAGGTCATATAAGGTAGCATGTCCATTCTCCCATGCAAAGGGAATGAGGTCCCTAATGTCCATTTTAGACATCAACATAGTTGGATGACCCTTGACATATGACTATACTTTGGATAAGACTCATTGTGGGCCTTTCAAGGTCAATGGACCGTTGTTTGGGAACCTACCAGATTGGTGAGGTGCAGGGCAGACCGCCTACAGGCTCTTGATCCTTTTCGAACCTCGACAGTACTACCTGGGGTTCCTTTTAAGAGCTTGAGGTTTGAGATCACATTTGGTATCATCGTTTAATTTTTTTTCATGGTAAATGAGAAACATTTATTTTAGTGAATGTATTAAAGTTCCACTTATAAATAATAGATACTTTTTTTAGTACATATACACGTTCCAAAGTACATATATTATCCATAAAAGATGTCAGTTAAGATGGATATTGATTATGCATAAATAATAAGAATCCCCACACATTACAAGAAATGCAAAAGACATAATATGAAGATGAAATTATTATCAACACATATAATTTTAATATAAGTGAGGAGTGTTGGATGGTCCATAAGAATAATCTCAAGTTTTGAGAAATTCGAGAGATACGATGTTAGTATATAATAATAATAATAATAATAATAATAATAATAATAATAATAATAATAATAATAATAATAATAATAATAATAATAATAATAATAATAATAATAATAATAATAATAATAATAATAATAATAATAATAATAATAATAATATAAAGTTTGAAGGTTTCATTCACTCGTATTTCCAGTATAATATTGATGACCAAAGGTTAACATTGGATTTATATTTGTACTGGTTATTTGAACTTTTAGCAAGAGAAGTTATAAATATAGTACTATAATAGGGGTTTTCAGGAGTTCATTCAAGAACTTACGTGTTCCCTACCATTGAGCCTCTAGAGTCTAATAATTTATCTTGCAACCAAAATAAGTTTATATCTCACACCATGGAACAAAGTTTCATTAGAAGTCTAAGCATGTAAAGCATCATTTCCACTAAATGTAAGATATTATTGGTAGAAAATATATAAGTGTAAAGAAATCATTTCACTAAAGTTTTAAATCTATAAGAGTTTATATCCTCATCTTAAGAAGATGAGCATTAAAGTGTAAAACCAATTGACTTTACTGCAAGTTGGAGTGTATTAAAGATACACCCTCAAATAGATTAATATATTTTATTTTCCATAACTTTATCTCTAATATTCATTGGTATTACATGGTATTTATATAAATTAGGACTGTACTCTGTACAGGAGCTCCTACCTAAGCACTTCCAACACTACATGTTGTAACTTTTCAACGCTGATGTCTAGAGAGATAGGCTAACGGGATTCAAATTACATAGGTAATAGTTGTTAATCTCTATTTGATTGATTATTATGTGACAATCAAAATTCTCACCGTTTTGTGGTGTCTGAATTAACACTAGATCCTTTTAAATGGCTAAATCCCTTCCAATATTGTTTTCTATTTCCTATTTTTTATTTATTTCATTTTATTTTATTTTTTATTTTACGTTTAATTTTTTGGTGTTACGGTAAAATCAATGATGCTTCATAATATCGACTTTGCTAGTTAAAAAAAGAAGCTGAAGACTGAGAGACTCGCATGGACAGGAGCTCGAAGAGTTAGAGATTCGCAACCAACAAGCTCTAATACAGTTGAAGAATGATATGCAAAGTGAAATGCAAAGTTTGTTCCAAATTATCACCCCTCATCATGCTTCCTTTACCTCAACGATTCAAACTGACTAGGTAATAATATATAGTTAATACATTTAATTACTTTTATATATTGAGAGATATTCGGGTGAAAAATTATCTCTTTTAAAGTTGAATTTTCAACGATGGAGGTTAGAATTTGTTATAGTGGTGGTTAGAATTTTCTTTTGGTTGGTGTATATTATTCTTAGAATTAATTTTAATGTTTAAAACAGGTTGGATACCTATGGTTTTCATTAATAAACAAAGGATATTCTATCGAATTTTTTAAAAGTAATAGTAGTTAGATATTTATATTGTTTGTGACGAGAATATACTACATTAATTCATTGCACATTGTATTATTGATGAGTGAGATATTAATTTTGCCATAATTGAAACTATTTTTTTTTCAGGTGGTAATTTTTGAAGAACGTGCAATGCTAATTAATGATTTTGTAGGTCGTACGCTTTAAGATTGCAGGATAACTTTGAGTAAAGCATTCTGTGTTTTGGAGTATAAAAAATTAATGTAATTTTGTTGTCAAGTCGAATATTTAAACTTAGTGTTATAATTTTTGTTTTGATGAATATTTCGAGATGCTTGTAAGAACTATTACTATTGTTGAATGAAAATGATTCGTTGTGTTGGTTGAAAATCATCTTTTGTATTATATTTTATGATTATTCGGTGATACTCTATTAAATTATCTCAAATGGAATTCAATTCAATATTAAACTTTAGCGATTGATTTTATTGTCCACAATATATTAGTGTAAAAATTTTAAGATCCCTTCACCTCTTTTGGGATGGTTAAAACTGTCCCAAAAATATATTAAAGACCGCTATGTTGTCGTCTCAAAAAGATATGATAAAATAATAACCTTTTGAGCCAGATTAACTCCCGTTTTAAAAGTGCACTTTTGGGACAGCTCTCTTGCCGTCTCAAAAGGGTCATGTAAAATGATGATCTTTTGAGACATATTTGTTCTTGTCTCAAAAAACTCATTTGAGATGGCTATAGCGTCAGAAAAAGTATTTATAACCCCCTATCAAAAAGACCCCCTCTATCCGTCCCATTTTTCGTCCCAAAAAGTATTTGAGACGAATAAATAATATTTTGGGACTATTAGGCCACTATCTCAAAATCTACTCTTTTTTGTAGTGCCATATCTAAGAAAAACAAAGGAAGGTGACCTTCATGTGTTCCTTTTATAACATGGAAAGACACTTGAAGGAGTTTTTCTTTTTGACTTAGGATGCTTACCCAAACATTTTGCAACCCTATAGGTGAACACATTGTCATAAGTTAGGACACCTTAAGGATTTTTAATGTAGAAGAAAATGGAATCCCATCAAAAGGTTTCAACTAAAGGAAAGGGAAAAGGAAATTGATTGATCCTCCCATGTTTCCCAATTCTGTCCCTAGATCCATTTCTTGGAAACTTAATTCAGATATGGTTCTGAATCAAAGTATTAATAGAGGAGAACTAGAATACCTACACAAGCATGCCAACTCGTGGCCCTTGTTTAAGAGAAAAATAAGATTCTTTTGGTTTAAGTGTCGAGGAGGATTTGGTTTACTATTTATGGATAGGAATATTTCTTCCTCTTTACTCATTTTTTTTATCACTTTAGTTATGATTTCTGTTTTGCTCATACATTTAGATTTTGTCCTTGTAAAATATTGGCCTTCAATGTTTGTTAGGTGTTATTTTATCCCATTAGATTAAATACAAACCTACATGATTAGTTATTGTACTAATGATTATATTTATGGCTTTTAATACTATAAGTTTAAAATTTATAACTTAAAATTACTTATTAAATGTATATTTCTATTTTAGAGTATTTCTTTTATAATTCATGCACTTGACGCCACATAATAAACTTGACAATTTCCCTAAAAAATATAATGTATCATCATGGTTTGAGTTGCACACACACACACACACACACACACACACACACATACACACACACACACACACACACACACACACATATATATATATATATATATATATATATATATATATATATGTTCAAAACCATTAGTGATTATGTGGTAAGGGCTTCAACTTTGGATCGTGATAACTACCTTTAAAAAATATGAAATAGTTCCCCATCCTTTGTAATGAATAAGCGAAATCTTCCTCATGCAAAATTTTATAAAAAATGATGTATTAAAAATTCTATGTATTCAGAATTGAGTAACATCATGGATATGACATTTGAAGGATATTAATCATAAATATCCATTTGAGGAAGAAAAAATAGTAGTTGAAAACTTTTTTTGTTTTCAACAAAATACAAAGCTTTCTGTTTGTTGCATAAACGAATTTTTTTTCCAAAAGTATATCAAACATTATTCTTCATTCTTCGATTGCACGAGTTAATGCTCATAGTATTTACTTTCATATCACGACTTATGTCTTTGAATCACTCTAGCTTTTATATGGATTTAATTTGACTTTAGGACTTTGAATGCTAAACCATTTTGTGTGTAAAGTATCTAGCATAAACAAGAACCATTGTATGATATTTTAGAGATTGTCTGATCATTCGAAATGGTATTTAAGGAAAAAATAGACATGCCTTTAGCTAAGAAATTTTATCTACATTTACTTATTTGTTTGTTTTCTTTTTGCATATATTTTGTTCGCTAGAAATTGTCGCGACTTGTTGTCGTCGATGCTTCGTCGCAGTAATCTCACAACGACTAGAGAGAAATATCTTTTTGTAGCAAATACACATGGGTTTGTTCAAAGTCTTTTTTTTCAGGATTTTATTTTTTTACACATTTATCTATGAAAACCTCTTTCACCCGTAAGAAACTTCATGCCTACCTCCCAACTTAGCATCTTGGAATTCTTTTAAGTGTACTTATCACATTTTAGTGAATTAATATTCATCTTGGTATGTTTTCCTTGCTAGATTTCAAAATTTACTCCTCTTTTATAGTTAGGGCTTGATGATATTAGTTTTGGATGTTTTTGATGAAATCTTCTCCATGATTGATGATATTCTACTTATATTGATTTTAGATTGAATCTGTTGAGTAGATTTTATGGCGTATAGCTTTGATTTTCATTTTTTGACATATCCTACTCATAGTGTTAGTGTACAATTCTTTTTTTTTTTCCAATAGCAGACTTTATTTATTGATAAGCATAGAAGAAAGCGCCTCTTCTATATGGCTTACATGGCTAAATTTCCTACATTCAATAGAGACAATGGAAGACTGGAATAATAAACTAGGTTCTTTATGAGTTAGAACCTTTACAAGCTTAGAAGCAAAAGAAGAAATTATAATTTCCTTGTTTCCACAGATAGTATAACATATTCCCTAATAACAACTAGACATTTGTGAAATTTGGCAGTCCCCATCTATCTATGGTGATTAAACCTTTAAGTTACTTTGGAAATTTTTTAATGTTATTTAAGAAAATGTCGATCCCTTCTACACTACCTCTTTTAGCTAAGAACTCAACTACTTGGTTACCTTCCCTATAGGAGTGAGTTAGAGAGTGCTTGGTTTGCTTTAACAATTGTTGAATTCGGAGAATAGTCCACCTTATTTTCGAAGGAGTAGAGGCCTTTACTTGAAGAATATAAACCAAAGTTTTAGAATCACTTTCAATAATTATCTCATGTTCTTTAAGTTCCATGAAGAACTCGAGGACAATTTTAAGAGATTTAGCTTCTGCCTCTATGTTAAAAACAACTGTAAAAGATAAAATAAATTCCCATATCATCTCTCCTGATTCGTTTATGAGGATGCCTCCATGACTACCTTTTTTAATACTCTCCATAGCACTTCCACTAATATTCATCTTTAGAATACCTGAAGGAGGGCACATCCATTTAATCTTAAATCTTAACTTTGGCATCTGATAGGGCTGCTTGTGAATGAGCATGGACTTCAAATTATTTACCTGATGCATAACAGAGATAAAGTTAAGAGTAATGGATTCATACTTACATTTATTCCTATGGGACCATAAACACCAACACAATATAACTGGAATGATTATATTTATGTTTGCATCTGTTTTTTGCCCATGGATTCACCACTGACATAATTGTCTTTTAATTCCACCTTTAGTTCTTTGAATACCATAATCTTGAGTAATATTATCCCACACATGAGAATATATTTCTCCCTCGAAAAAGATATGATTTATAGATTCCTCATCTGATGTAGAGCAGCAGTGCAATTTTGAGGGACCTTGAAACCCAATTAATCTAATTGAATCATCTGTTGCAAGAAATTTATTAAGCAACTTCCACATAAAAACTGAGATCTTTACTGGGATATTTTTGTGCCATGTAAATTTAGAGGTAAGCTGAGAGTTACGCTTTGCCCTACATAACTCCCAAGCTAAGGACATTGTGAAAGAGCCAGTGCCACTAGGCTGCCATATAGCCGTGTAAGGATGGTCCTCATATAACTCATCAAACTGTAAAATCTCAGTAGTAGTACCTGAAGAAAACCAATTCTCCAATTAGCCTTTATTCCATCTATGACTAGAATCCCAAAAATAACTTATAGGCTTGTCTGTTTCAACTTCTACATTTTTCGTAGTTTCTACACCCACACCCCAGTTGTCTTTATAAATGATAATATCTCCTTTTCCAATCTACCATGCCATATTTGTCTCAATAAGATCTCTCATTGGACACATTATATTCCAATAGTGGGTCAGGCCCAATTCTTTTAGGGGCAGACAATGGATGTTGGTTTGTAAAATATGTTGCCTTCATAGATTGAGCCACATATTCATGCTTGAGGAATTGTCAATCTCATATACGTTCCTAATACCGAAGTCTCCTTCCTTATTAGGCCTTGTTATATACTCCCATTTGCACCATTGATACCTCTGATCACCATAGTTAGAACTCCAAAAGAACTTAGCCATGAGAATATCCAATTTGTTCACTTCAACTTTTGGAGGGGATAACACTGATAACAAATACAACTGCATAGAGACTACAATAGATTTGATAAGAACCAATTTCCCTCCAGTAGAAAGACATTTAGCTTTCCAGCAAGTTAAAAAATTTCTAACTTTTTGCACCATCCCTTCAAAGTAAATTATTTTCTTTCTCCCACTTCACAGGGGGAAGTCTAGATAGATGATAGGACCTTTTTTAATTTGTATATCAGTGTACTGGTTTACAAACTAAAGAGAGTTAGGTTTTATCTTATCAGATGCTACAATATAACTTTTAGCTTTATTGATTAGCTTACCCAAGGTCCTCTCATAAGACTTCAACACTTCCATAAGCTTCTTTACTCCTTTCCTCATACCAGAGGAAAAGATAATTAAATCATATGCAAAAGCCAAGTGATTAAACTTAGGACTACGAATGGGCATTTTGAATCCCACATAGCTAGAATTAACAACCATAGCTTCGAGGTTCTTATAAAAAACATCTGATATAATAATAATAAAGAGGCTTGGGGAATAGGGAATAGGGGTCCCCTTGCCTTAAGCCCCAGGTAGAATGAAAGAAACCCACATTTTCACCATTCACCAATAGAGTATTCCAAGTTTTAGAAATAATTCTCCACACTATGTCCAACCATTGTTCGCATAATCACATTTTCCTCATAACTTTGATAGGGAACCACCATGAAACTCTTTCATCTGCCTTGTACATATCAAACTTCATAATAAAATTGCCTCCCACATTCTTGAAATGAATTATAGACATACATTCTTGAGCAAGTAACACATTCTCAGATATTGCTTTACCTCTAATGAACCCTGATTGCATAGGAGAAATGATAATAGGGACAATATGGCAAATCCTATCATTTAAGACCATGGAAAAAATCATGCATACAAAATTTTTTATACTAATAGTTTTGAAGTCATTGAATGATTAATGATTATCAATCTTGGGAATAAGAGTGATTCTAGTTGAAGTACACATATTTGGTTGACTATTACATGCGAAAAAGGAAATAACATCTTACAAAATATCTCCTTTAAATATCTCCCAAAAGGATACAAAACATTTCCCATTGAAACCATCCACTCCAGGGTAAATTTTTGCATTAAGACCTATAACAACAACTCCATTTCTACCTTGTAGGCCACTGAGAAAGAGAGGAGTTCATATCCTCAGTCATAAGCTTTGTAATTGCATCAAACAACATGGACTGACCAATTAGGTCCAAGCCTTCCTGAGCTTGAAACTGTTTTGTATAAAACTAGATGGCAGAAGTTTTTATTTCTTCTTGAGTAACCACCCAATCACAGTCCAAATTTTTGATCTTCTAAATATGCATTCTTTTCTGTATACCCCTCACCATCTTATGAAAGTATGATGTATTTTTATCTCCTTCAAAATCTCATTTATCAGTCACTTTTTGACTGCAAAAATCCTCTTCCATTTTTAGCTTAGAATTATAATAGGAGGTGGATTTTCTCAGCTCCTCTTTATTTTCTTCAGTTGGATCTTAATCTTAAAGCAATTATACATTAAGAAGTGAATCCTTAGCATTTCGAGCTTCCTGGTTGATGTCTCCATATCGAGCTTTACTCCAAGCACTCAATTTACCCCTGACTTCTTTAAGCTTAATACACAGGCCTATTATAGGGTTTGGTTAATCCACTTCTCGCCAAGTTTTATTCACTATCTTAGCACATTCCTTATTTTTTGCCCAGAAATTTAGGAATCTAAAATACTTTGGGGGGTTATTTGAGGGGAGGAATACTTTGAAAAGAAGAGGAGAGTTCCTTTGTTATTATTTCCATATCTCCTAGGATTTATGTGCTTGTGTCTTGTTGCCTTATTTCAAGTTATATCATGGATCCAAAATCATGCTTACGTGCCTCGACTTCCACCAGTTTCTCTAGATTTTATGAACTCTTCCCCACTGATCTATGAATTGGGAGAGGTCAATTCATTTGAAATATTTTTCCGATATAAATGAGTTCTTGGGTGTTAGAAACAAATTGGATTGGTATTTTCTCTCAAAATGGAATATATTAGCCACACTTGGTGCTTGAATTTTATTCAACCCTTATAGATGGTAAGGATAACTTAGGCATTATATTTCTTTACTCTAGAGTGAGTGGAATTCTAGTGAAACTTTATTGCATGTGGATAAATAATCACTTTAGTTTCCCTAAAGAAAATAAACCTAATTATCCTTATAACTCCATTTTTGAGTGAATCTTGCAACCGGAATGTAATAACTCTTTTGAGAGTTAACCATTGTGAGGGTTGGAGTGGAAGAAATTTTTCTCATGAATTTCTTTCTAAAGACTTCTATATCTGGCACATGGTTTTGTGTCCTTATATTATTCCCACATACCACCCACACAACATAATTCTCAAATATGTGCAATCTTTGTTCACCATTGAATCAGGTGCTAGTATTTTTTTGTGTGATTTAATCAGAGACTCATTTTTTTGTGCTTTTACCTGCAATATTTTGAGTGTCTGTCTTCTTTTGGAGTCTGGAGTTTCGTTACCTCTTGATGAATTTCAGGAAAATTCCTAATTTGCATTGACTATTGATTCAAATTATAAATCTATTGCTCAAATTGACTACTATAAAGGTACACCCACACCATCGCATGTTATTCCTCCACCACCTCCTCATCCTACCCCTACATCATGAGCATATAGATCATGACCCCTCTCTGATAATGAGTTGGATTCTACCATCCCATGGATATTTACTCAACTAGGTTCTAGTTTGCTACCTTCATTTATTTCAACGAGCTATTGTTTCTTCGGCGACCTCCATCACACCTTCCATACTCATATACAGAATTTTAGTAATTCCTTGCATGATGTCAATAGTGAACTTATAAATTTGTGCATTTTTTGGATGATGAAGAAGAAAAGGTGATGTAATCCTTCTAAACTCTTATTGGATTGTTGTGTTTAGAGTTATTGGATTTTAGTTCGTATTAGTAACACTTTTTGTAATCCTTATAAACTCTTAACTTTTGAATGCTTATCATGCTTTATCATTATCTATATATTTTCTTGATATATTTTGTGTTCCCATGTTTACTTAAAATTGTTGATCTTAGGCTTATTATTCTCTTGATGATATTTGTCCCAAGTTCACATTTTAATTGTTCACTTTATCTATATTTGTTGCTTTTATTAGAATGTTTTAATCTCTATAAATGCCTTAAGATATTGATCCCATTATGTACTTAGTTTTTTTCTTTGTCTATTTTCATGACAAAGAGAGGGAGAAGGTTATAGATTGGTAAGGTATAGTTATCAAGGAATATTATGCTCGTTATAGTTATTTTTTCTATACCATATTTATTGAGAGTAATTTTATATTTGAGGGGAAGTTATTTTACATAAATATGATGTTTACATGTACAAAATGCTATATTCACATGTTCATACTTATCATATTTCGTTGCCATATTTCTTCACATTAGTACCTTGATTAGTTTTCTAGTGTGTGATAGGAATGTATTGAATGGAAACTTATTTTTATCCATGAATATGGTTCATCTTTTGTAGGGATTACTTACTTGGAACAAATGTAATATTCTATTTTGAATTTTTCCTTGGCCATTTGAGTCGTAAAATGATAGATTTCCTACACTGGCTTGTAATTTATCCATTTTTATGTTTTGTCTCAGATTTTGAGAAGGGGGATATTATAAGAGTATAGTATACTCGATGTGATCAAAAGAATAGATTGTCCAAATTCCTTGACAAAAACATATTTTATTATTTATCCAATAGGTTATTGAAAAGTTTCATCAACAAACCGGATTCACCCAACACCAATCCTTAAGTACACCACTTAGGGAATGTATAACACTTAGTGAACATAAATTCACCTGGATTAATTACTTTTAATAATAGAAAAATCCTTTTAAATTGACCTTGGTTTTATAGTGTTATCGAATACACGTGTATTTATACTCTTCATATAGAAAAATTTATTTTTATAAATAATTGTATCTCTTTTCGTATTTTAAGTATGGATGGTCTTATATTTACCACACATATTTAGAGTTTTCCTACAAAATAAATTTAAAAATTCTTCTAAGGCAAACTGACAAAATTTGTTTGGACACTCATGCGACCTATTTTTCTGCAACGACGCTCTACTGACAAACTTCCTTGCTACAGCAACAGTGTCTCATTAGTCATTGTATATCGCGAAAATATCTCTGATAATTGGCTCGACTTGGATCACTTCAGGTTTGCTCTAGTGAGGAACTTCCTCCCTGCAGTAACACTGTAGTAAAACTCTTGTGGCAGGGTCAAAAGTTTAATTTTCACAATACCTTTCTTAAATATCTTCTTGGTTAGTGTGTTAAGTATAAAATTTTCGGTGACTAAGACCCCAATGTGATTATTTAACTCCAAAATAGCGTGAAACCTAGAATTTGAGCATTTAACCCGTTTCAAATTGCAAAGGCTATACGTTAAATGCCTTTTACACTTCCAAATAAAGAGTGAGAGCTTTGAAAAAATACCTTTGTTTATCAATACATTTAATATATTTTATCGAATATTTTTTCACTCCTTTCTTTTAGTTCTATTCAAGCCATTGTATACAATGGAGGTATATTTACTCACCTTGTGTTCAAAAATCCATTTTCATTAATGAGTAAATATTTTCTCTTCATTGGCTTGAAACAACTCGTTTTGAGATTTACATCACCATACTTTGTAAACGACCCCCAACATATATAGATTCGCTCAAAATTATCATTATCGCATTTTGGTTGCTCGAACGTTCCTTCTAGAAACAAAATTTAGTTTAACTTTAAAGAAGAAATTTTTGACAAAATATTTAAAGGTACTAGTTGTGGACCCAAACTTGTCACAAATATGCAACGTTCTCCAGCAACTGGTGATCTCTTTGGAGAAAATAAGGGAAAGAGTGTCTCGCGGTCATATCATCATGTGGTTGTAAGTTTCCATTTTCTAATTGTAAAAGTTTACCATAGTTCATTTTTTGTTATTATCGACCTAAGTGTTTTTTTCATTTGTGGATTTTTCTCTAGTATATCCGATCTTGTGCTACTCTTTTGCATGTTTTAGTATCTTTGTCTTAAATAAGAAGATAAAACTTGAAGATTATAAAATTTAGTAAAATATTTTTATCACAAACATTTGGATTGTTGAGCCTTTTATAATAATAAATTAGCATGTTTTCTTGATTTAGGGGACTTAATATTTAATTGGGTATCTACCGTCGAGAGGATCATTCTTAGTCTCCAAAAACCTTGCTAGAATTCTCCAAACATCGACTATTCTAGTATATGGTCCATCGAAAGTAAGGCTTGTGTTTTGACACTTTTAGAGAGAAATGACTTTTTCTCTCCTCAGCACTTCATAAAAATGTGAATAATATTTTCCTCACCCTATCTAACTCTCAATAATGGAGAATTAACATAAAACCCTAGCTTACACCTGTATAAATATATATAAGTCATGGTCTTAGTCTTAACTAGGCTTCAAGGGAGTTTCAGGCCTACGGCTTGGCCATTGGACTATACTATGGATCCAAGACAAATTATTTCCTTCTTAATTCATCATGATTATTTCCACTAAATAATTATGACTACACTCCAATTTAATTATCTCTAAATCACTCGGAATAAAGATATTTTATTTAAAAAAATTATTATAGTACTTAATTTTATACCCATGTTAAGTGCCTGATACCTTCTTGGTCAAATCATTTTTTTTTTTGCAAAATGATTTTAACCAACCTCTTATCAATTCCTTGATTTTCAGACTTAACTTATTTGTTGTTTCATTAAATTATGAAATAATCCACTGGTCGGGTTTTACTGCTGGGAAAAACATATAAGTATTTCAAGGGACATCATAATGCAACATATATATTGGACATGTATTCCTCCAAATTATGATCTCAGACCTACTAGCATAATGATTGCCCAATCTGTAGTGATTGAGATCCATTAAAAGAAATCTTTCTTATAGTTGTCAAGGAAATAATTATCCAAGCACTCGAATCCCAATAACTCTCAAGGTTAAGAGTCTATGGACCCTTTCAATTGGTTTGATATTCCTTAAGTCTAGTAAAGATAGCTCTTAGACTTATATCTCAATGGTGGTCATGCTCAATACATTTCTGGATGTACCCGTCACAATATTTTTTTAGCTATTACAGAAGTTTTCGAACCATCTGAATGGATCATGTAATTTTAGATAAACCAATAGTATTGTTCGCACAAATATACCGATAGGATTTTAACTACGTATCTAGATTTTGAACGGTTTAATTATGCCTTAATCAGTATTCAGATCAACTGTGATCAAGCAGAACTTAATTCACTAAAATTTCAAATAAGTACAACTGGTCAATATTTGTGTATAATATATTCATAAAATCATATTAAGATTCCTTGTAACCAAGATTTTTATATTGAAATTAACAAACACAGCTTTATTAAAATGTAAACGTCATACACGGTTTTTGGAATAAAACCCCAATAATCTCCAACTTAGGCTTAAAGCCATGTACCAATGCATATATCTCCCAACCCATCAATTCGAACGTTTGTTGCCTAAATGTATAAGGATTAACTAAGTGATATTCGATATAATCTTAGTCATAAGATTATCACCACCCCATTCGATCTCTCGAACTTGGTGAAACCTACTCTCAGTGTGCTTAATTTATTATGGGTTACGGGTTCTTTCAAACATGAAGTTGTGTTGCTATATACACTTAAAGTGTAACAGCTAATTGAATATAAAGAAACCTTTACCAATTTACAAAGGAATTACCAAAGCCATATAACCTCTTTAGTTTCCTCTGAAGTGTCAATAACTCTATCCTCCTCGAGAGTCAGTAATCTAAGATTGTTTCACACTCCTCCAAATAAGTGCTCAAGCTCCTTGGGTAACCATATATTCCAAGGTATAAAACTATAAATCCTTATCGGACTGAAAAATGAGTCATTTAACCAAAACAGTACAAGATCATCATACATAAATATGGTGACCATGCTAAAGGCAAAGAATATATTTGATTTAATACACAATATAGCATACATGAAGATGGCCACTGCAAATATATTAGGTAAATTTCTCATTTTTTTTCTATCTAATCAAGTGTTTCCACTGATTTCAAGACAAAGTTATTATATAATTGAAAAGAAAATATTTTTGTGGAATCTTAATGCTAATATTATGAATATAAGATTGATATAAGTGACTTTCGAAAAGCCCAGCATGCTTTTAATCTGATCCAGTAAAATCTTGATCACAATGATGTGTTTGGATTATCCTAATCACTTATATCAAGCTACCTGGAAAACCTCACTCCTATGTAAGACAACACACCCACATCGTTTCAATTGGGAAAATATTATTCACATATTATACTGTAAATACCACCATGTTTTCGTCATTCTTCTTATACAAACAAGTATTATTCGATATTTGATCAAAATAAAAAATTGATTTCCCAATGAAACCAAATATTCTAAGACCTTGATATTAGACTAAATCCACGAATGGATTTTAAAAGATTAAATCTCTTTTCTTTCTTAACTTCTTACTATGTATATATCAAAGACAATCTCTTAAGAACATTATGTTAATGTTAAAAAAACTGACATGTTTTATCATGGCTACTAGTGAGAAGTTTAACCACAGTTAATCATTCGTTAGTAAACACTTTTCTCAAGCCATGCCTTGAAGGTTTGCACTATCCCATCCATCTATCGTTTAACTTCTTGTAGGTCCACTTTCACCCGATAGGTTTTAGCCCATCATCAAGTCTACAAGCCACAAAATTCTGTTCTAATACATTGAAAACTTTTGGTGTCCATGTTCATATGTCAAATAAAAATACCTTGTCTAGGAATAACTTGTTTTCGTTCTAAGAACATGATACGTGTTTTTGGGGATCATATGAAAATGATAACTCAAAACACTAACCTTTGAAGGTTTTTCATGATGCTCCAACTGCGAATGTAGCACAAGTTATTATTTAACATAAGTTACACGTGTATTTTGATCATCAGTAACACACCCACTATTATAAGGAAGTGAATTATCAATATTAAATCATTCATATAATTCTTTTTAGACTGAAATAACCTAATTATTCTGCTCGTTTCTAGAATTAACTTTCTCTTTCATTATTTTCTCCACTAAAATTATTCATTTTATTATTTAGCAGTCTTGGTGAGATATATCTTATTATTAGGGATCAAAATACGCAGAAGAAAAAAATTCAATCATCGATCTTCTCTTACTCCAACACAAGAATAAAGGTGGTCTCTCTCTATTGTTCTTTACAAAAATGTGAATAGTATTTTTTCTCACTCCTCTCAAACTCTAAAGATGATGAATTAGTAGTAGTAGTAGTAGGAGGAGGAGGAGGAGGAGGAGGAGGAGGAGGAGTAGTAGTAGGAGTAGTAGGAGTAGTAGGAGTAGTAGGAGTAGTAGCAGTAATAGCAGTAGTAGCAGCAGTAGGAGGAGTAGCAGTAGTAGAAGTAGCAGCAGTAGTAGCAGCAGTAGTAGTAGCAGTGGTAGTAGCAGTAGTAGCATGTGACACCCCGACTAATTAAATACCGGGTAGCTACTCCTTTATTAAATTAATACAAAATGCCAAGTTGGTTCAGTTAATAACATAATTGATGAAAACATTTTAATAATTACTAACCACCTAGTATTTAAAAAGTAAGTTGCCAAATTTTAAGTTAAGTCTGGATAACATGCAATAATAGAATAATGGAATAGCCAACATAATCCATTCACCATACGAAGTAATGAAATAACCAACAATAATAATGAGAAATCCGGAGGAAAACTCCTCACAACAATCCCAACAAATTAAAATAATACTACAAGTCTGAATCCTGAATAATTACATGCCAAAAGTCTGAATAACTGAAATAAATGAAATGTCTCTAAAAGGAATGGGCGACATGCCCTACAACTAATAACTGCTGAATATAGAGTCAAAGTAGATGAAGCGTCTACAAGAAAAGTCCTGTAATTTCCACAAACAGCTACAGCTCGTCACCTGAATGAGGATCCTAAGCATGGTGTCCTTGTGGCTGGGCACCTAAAATGGTTTTTACAAAAATAGATTTGAAAGCAAATGGGTCAGAGCCCGAAAGTGGAAATCATTTTAAAAACAACAAGTGTTTTAATAACATTAAAACATTAAATGCAAAATACATGTTAGGACGTGCACTCACATGGAATTCTCACCTCTCGACTACATGTGCACTCTTAACGTACCGTACCCATCTATAAGACATCCATATCTAACCAACTGTAATAAGTTCTACGCCTTACTACTCGATTCCCATATTACATTCTCACGTTATCAATTAAATAGAGGGTTTTACTTACTCACAGATTCTCAGTTAGAAATACCAATCACTATCAGTTGACCCGTTTTGTTTTCTCAAATCATTTCCATAATATTATTCACAATATCAATCATGAAAGTTCCCATTAATTAAGTGTATATTATTCACATCATAAATATACAATACAAGCACCCCGAGACTAAGTTGCGGTGCACACATACTCTGCTATCCATCCCGGTACATCACGTATTCCGAATCTCTCAGGAATCGTTCACAAATAACAACATCACAAATAATGGACGCGAACACAGTCACATCACATGGGTCACGCACATACCTGCGCTCCCACGATCAGCAGACTTATTAACATCCCAATAAGTCCTTCTCTGACCTATGTTCATCAAGGTAACCAATCTAAATCTGGGCAACACAAGGATTAGAAGGCCATAAGCGAACGTAAACCTCCCGTGATAGCAAGTATGGTAGGTATGTCATACACATAAAATCAATACGTATACTAAGTATTCACACATCTTAGTAATCATCATAATATATTGGTGGTACACTTCTCATTCTCGTACCGACATATAATACTACACAATTCATATGTTCATGGTTAATATAATAAATTAGGCCGTCAATAGTTCTCGCAACGTAATATACACTCATGTCCTACTTCATATTTTCCTTAAGGTTCAAACTACACTTCTAGGTTTGACTCCTCATTATATCCCAAACATCCCAAATGTAACAATAAATCATCAAGGGAAGGTTATCTCTACGTATACACAAGGTTACGGGACACTCGGGATCAAAACAGGCTAAAAAGCCTGAACTGTCAACTCGTTCGAAGTCTCGTTCGAATGAGGCTGTTCGAACGAGAGTTTGTTCGAACGAACTGGGCCTTCTAACGAGATCTCGTTCGAACGAAAGTCTTCGAACGAACATTCCTCTCGTTAGAACCCAAACTGTCAACTCGTTAGAAGCTCGTTCGAACGAGTTCGTTCGAACGACCTGTGTAGGTCTTATAACGAGTGGCCAGATTCAAGCCCAGAAATTTCTATCTCATTTTTCCCAATTCTCTTCACCTCTAATCTCACCTAAATGTCATCCCAACAATGTTTTAAGGTATCTAATCCTTCCTAAACATGTTTCAGCCGTATTACAACATTTATATGGGTTCAATTCACCCTAAACTGCATCAAATTATCAAATCTCCAACATTTATCTCTCAAATCTCAAGAACATGAACCCTAAAACTTATAAATCATCAATGGGCCTAATTAAATCAATTTTTGTTTAATCCAAATTATAATATCATCAGAATAATCATCTAAATACAAATCTACATGCGATTCCTCATCAAAAATGTAATTTCTACTTCCAATTTTAATGGGTTTTTCATTAACTCCCAAGAACATACAATTTAATTGGGTTTCCTATGCATGGAAGAAGCATTCTCTATAAAAATAAAATTAAATCACTTGCCTTAAGGGTAACTCTGGATTTGATGACGAATCTGATGAAAGGTTCTCTCTCTCCTCTGCAGAATTCCTCCTCTCTCTCTCTCTCCAAGCTTTCTTCTCAAGGTGTTAATGGAGGTGAGGTTGGTTTTGCCAAGTTATAACTTCTCCCGTAGCCCACTTCCTAAATTGGGGTTGGAAATGGCTTAGTGGGTTAATACTAAGTCAGATTTTAACTCTAATTTTCGTGGGTTTTAATTACCCAATTTCCGAAATTACCAAAATCCCCTTATAAGTTACCGGTATGGCCCAAAAATGCCCCGGGGCCCAAACTTAACCCCCGGCTAGTGTTTTCTGACTATTTCGACCCTTCCGGACGCGTTGGCGCACTCAAAACGACCATACGGTTAATAGAACTAAAATTCACTTTTTAATTAAAATAAATATTTCCCTGACGCGGCTGTCACACGCGTCTCAATACAAATTTTCAACTTGCCGTATTTCAATCTCACGACAAATTTCATAATTCAATAATCATATATAATCATATATGCACATATAATCAAATACCAACTCGCATCTCGTTAGTATTTTAATCCGAATTAATTTCCAATTAATACACATTTAATTTAATTAATCCCATAAAATAAATATCACAAAAATACGGGGTATTACATACTTCCCCCCTAATAACTGAATTTCGTCGCGAAATTCGAAACTAGAAAGTACCTGGTAAGAACAACTCTGGATAACGTTTGCACATCTCATCCTCACGCTCCCATGTGGACTCCTCGACATTATGATGTCGCCACTGAACACGTACTAACGGAACTATCTTTGACCGCAGTTTCCGCTCACTTCGATCCAAAATAGCAATCGGCCCCTCCTCGTAGGAGCTATCAGGCTGGAGATCGATGTCCTCCAAAGCAATGTGAGAACGAGCCAAATTGTCTCTAAGATATTTCCTTAGCGAGGAAATATGAAACACATCGTGAATCCGATGCAAATGCTCCGGTAACCAAAGCCTATATGCAACCGGTCCAATCCGCTCAATAATAGGAAATGGTCCCACATATCTCGGTGCCAACTTCCCTTTCTTCCCAAAACGCATAATCCCCTTCATAGGAGATACTCTGAGCAAAACTTGGTCCCCCACTTGAAACTCTCTGAAGAACCTCTTCGCATCAGCATAGCTCTACTGTCGATCCTGAGCTACTCGAATGCGACTCCGAATCAATTCTATCCTCGCTGAAGTATCCTGAATCACTTCCGACCCAAGTAGTTTGTTGTCCCCCACCTCCAACCAACATGCTGGGGAACGACAAGGTCTACCGTACAACGCCTCAAATGGAGCCATGCCAATGGTGAACTGGTAGGAGTTATTGTAAGCAAACTCCACCAGTGGAAGATACTGTTCCCATCCACCCCCGAAATCAATGATGCACATACGTAGCATGTCCTCCAACATCTGGTTTATACGCTCGGTCTGCCCATCGGTCTGCGGGTGATACGACGTACTCAACCGCAATTCCGTGCCCATGGCCTCCTGAAAACTGTCCCAAAACCGTGAAACAAATATCTTGTCTCGGTCAGACACGATATTTAATGGCACACCATGAAGTCTCACTATCTCTGCAATAAAGAGCTGGGCATACTGTCCCGCAGTGTAGTCTATCCTTACGGGTAGAAAATGAGCGACTTTGGTCAACCTGTCCACAATTACCCAAATGGAGTCGTGACCTCTCTGTGACGTAGGCAATCCTGTGATAAAGTCCATGGATATGCTCTCCCACATCCACATCGGGACCTCCAACGGCTGTAGCAGTCCTACCGGTCTCTGATGATCCACTTTTACTAACTGACAAGTGGTGCATTTAGAAATAAACTCGGCAATATCTCTCTTCATCCCGTTCCACCAATACTGTCGTCTCATGTCATGGTACATTTTCTCCCCACTGGGATGTACCGCAAACCGTGAACCGTGCGACTCGGCCATCACCGCGTGCCGTAATTCCTCCCCTTTCGGAACTACCAATCTCCCATTGAAGCGTAATCCCCCGTCTGAGCTAACGGTATAGGATTCAGCTCCCTCTGCAAGTAATCGAACTATCATCTCCTGACAGAACGAGTCATCTGCTTGTGCCTTTACCACTCTCGTGACAATCTGCGGCGTAACAGTCATTACCGACATGAATGATCGGGCCACTGCATCCTGGTGTCCCAATTCTTTCCACTTTGCCTTCCACACCCCTGCCACTTCATCTGCTGGCCTCCGGCTCAACGCGTCTGCTACCACGTTAGCCTTCCCCGGGTGATACGGGATATTGAACTGATAGTCCTTCACAAACTCAAGCCACCTTTGCTGCCGCATATTCAACTCCTTCTACATGAATAGGTACTGCAGGGACTTGTGGTCTGTGAACAATTGAAACTTCTCCCCCAAAAGATAATGTCTCCATATCCGAAGGGAAAATACAACTTCCGCCAACTCCAAGTCATGAGTGGGGTAATTCTTCTCATGAGGCTTTAGCTTACGGGAAGCATAAGCTATGGCCTGACTCTCCTGCTGCAATACACCTCCAAGTCCTTGCAAGGACGCATCGGTGTAAACTAAATACTCAACTCCCAGTCTCGGCAATGCTAACGCATGTGCTGAGGTCAACTTATCCTTCAATTCATCGAATGCCAACTGACAGGCATCACTCCAAATGAATGGAACACCCTTACGAGTCAGATGTGTCAAAGGACCTGCTATCTTCGAGAATCCCCGAATGAACCTCCTGTAGTATCCTGCTAGACCCAAGAAACTACGGATCTCCGTTGGTGTCGTGGGCTGTCCCCACTCCCTCACCGCTGAAACCTTCCCCGGATCAACACGCAATAAAAGAATAATGGAAGAGTCAACATAATCCATTCACTATACGAAGTAATGAAATAACCAACAATAATAATAAGAAATCCGGAGGAAAACTTCTCACAACAATCCCAACAAATGAAAATAATACTACAAGTCTGAATCCTGAATAATTACATGCCAAAAGTCTGAATAACTGAAATAAATGAAATGTCTCTAAAAGGAATGGGCGACATGCCCTACAACCGATAACTGCTGAATATAGAGTCAAAGTAGATTAAGCATCTACAAGCAAAGTCCTGTAACTTCCACAAACAGCTACAGCTCGTCACCTGAATGAGGATCCTAAGCATGGTGTCCTTGTGGCTGGGCACCTAAAATGGTTTTTACAAAAATAGATTTGAAAGCAAATGGGTCAGAGCCCGAAAGTGGAAATCATTTTAAAAGCAGCAAGTGTTTTAATAACATTAAAACATTAAATGCGAAATACATGTTAGGACGTGCACTCACATGGAATTCTCACCTCTCGACTACATGTGCACTCCTAACGTACCGTACCCATCTATAAGACATCCATATCTAACCAACTGTAATAAGTTCTACCCCTTACTACTCGATTCCCATATTACATTCTAATGTTATCAATTAAATAGAGGGTTTTACTTACTCACAGATTCTCAGTTAGAAATACCAATCACTATCGGTTAACCCGTTTTGTTTTCTCAAATCATTTCCATAATATTATTCAAAATATCAATCATGAAAGTTCCCATTAATTAAGTGTATATTATTCACATCATAAATATACAATACAAGCACCCCGAGACTAAGCTGCGGTGCACACATACTCTGTTATCCATCCCGGTACATCACGTACATAAGGATCATGTATTCCGAATCTCTCAGGAATCGTTCTCAAATAACAACATCACAAATAATGGAGGCTAACACAGTCACATCACATGGGTCACGCACATACCTGCGCTCCCACGATCAGCAGACTTATTAACATCTCAATTAGTCCTTCTCTGAGCTATGTTCATCGAGGTAACCAATCTAAATCCGGGCAACACAAGGATTAGAAGGCCCTAAGCGAATGTAAACCTCCCATGATAGCAAGTATGGTAGGTATGTCATACACATAAAATCAATACGTATACTAAGTATTCACACATCTTAGTAATCATCATAATATATTGGTGGTACACTTCTCATTCTCGTACCGACATATAATACTACACAATTCATATGTTCCCGATTAATATAATAAATTAGGCCATCAATAGTTCTCGCAATGTAATATACACTCACGTCCTACTTCATATTTTCCTTAAGGTTCAAACTACACTTCTAGGTTTGACTCCTCATTATATCCCAAACATCCCAAATGTAACAATAAATCATCAAGGGAAGGTTATCTCTACGTATACACAAGGTTACGGGACACTCGGGATCAAAATAGGCTAAAAAGCCTAAATTGTCAACTCGTTCGAAGTCTCGTTCGAACGAGGCTGTTCGAACGAACTGGGCCTTCTAACGAGATCTCGTTCGAATGAAAGTCTTCGAACGAACATCCCTCTCGTTAGAACCCAAACTGTCAACTCGTTAGAAGCTTGTTCGAACGAGCTCGTTCGAACGACCTGGGTAGGTCTTCTAACGAGTGGCCAGATTCAAGCCCAGAAATTTCTATCTCGTTTTTCCCAATTCTCTTCACCTCTAATCTCACATAAATGTCATCCCAACAATGTTTTAAGGTATCTAATCCTTCCTAAACATGTTTCAACCGTATTACAACATTTATATGGGTTCAATTCACCCTAAACTGCATCAAATTATCAAATCTCCAACATTTATTTCTCAAATCTCAAGAACATGAACCCTAAAACTTATAAATCATCAATGGGCCTAATTAAATCCATTTTTGTTTAATCCAAATTATAATATCATCAGAATAATCATCCAAATACAAATCTACATGCGATTTCTCAACAAAAATGTAATTTCTACTTCCAATTTTAATGGGTTTTTCATTAACTCCCAAGAACATACAATTTAATTGGGTTTCCTACGCATGGAAGAAACATTCTCTATAAAAACGAAATTAAATCACTTGCCTTAAGGGTAACTCTAGATTTGATGACGAATCTGATGAATGGTTCTCTCTCTCCTCTGCAGAATTCCTCCTCTCTCTCTCTCTCCAAGCTTTCTTCTCAAGGTGTTATTGGAGGTGAGGTTGGTTTTGCCAAGTTATAACTTCTCCCGTAACCCACTTCCTAAATTGGGGTTGGAAATGGCTTAGTGGGTTAATACTAAGTCAGATTTTAACTCTAATTTTCGTGGGTTATAATTACCCAATTTCCGAATTTAGCAAAATGCCCTTATAAGTTACCGGTATGGCCCAAAAATGCTCCGGGACCCAAACTTAACCCCCGGCTAGTGTTTTCTGACTATTTCGACCCTTTCGGACGCGTTGGCGCACTCAAAACGACCATACAGTTAATAGAACTAAAATTCACTTTTTAATTAAAATAAATATTTCCCTGACGCGGCTGTCACACGCGTCTCAATAAAATTTTCCAACTTGCCGTATTTCAATCTCACGACAAATTTCATAATTCAATAATCATATATAATCATATATGCACATATAATAAAATACCAACTCGCATCTCGTTAGTATTTTAATCCGGATTAATTTCCAATTAATACACATTTAATTTAATTAATCACATAAAATAAATATCACAAAAATACGGGGTATTACATAGCAGCAGCAGTAGTAGTAGTAGTAGTAGTAGTAGTAGTAGTAGTAGTAGTAGTAGTAGTAGTAGTAGTAGTAGTAGTAGTAGTAGTAGTAGTAGTAGTAGTAGTAGTAGTAGTAGTAGTAGTAGTAGTAGTAGTAGTAGTAGTAGTGGTGGTGGTGGTGGTGGTGGTCGTAGTAGTAGTAGTAGTAGTAGTAGTAGTAGTAGTAGTAGTAGTAGTAGTAGTAGTAGTAGTAGTAGTAGTAGTAGTAGTAGTAGTAGTAGTAGTAGTAGTAGTAGTAGTAATAGTGGTGGTGGTGGTGGTAGTAGTAGTAGTAGTAGTAGTAGTAGTAGTAGTAGTAGTAGTAGTAGTAGTAGTAGTAGTAGTAGTAGTAGTAGTAGTAGTAGTCGTAGTAGTAGTAGTCGTAGTAGTCATAGTAGTAGTAGTAGTAGTAGTAGTAGTAGTAGTAGTAGTAGTAGTAGTAGTAGTAGTAGTAGTAGTAGTAGTAGTAGTAGTAGTAGTAGTAGTAGTAGTCGTAGTAGTAGTCGTAGTAGTAGTAGTAGTAGTAGTAGTAGTAGTAGTAGTAGTAGTAGTAGTAGTAGTAGTAGTAGTAGTAGTAGTGGTAGTAGTAGTAGTAGTCGTAGTAGTAGTAGTCGTAGTAGTAGTAGTCGTAGTAGTAGTAGTAGTAGTAGTAGTAGTAGTAGTAGTAGTAGTAGTAGTAGTAGTAGTAGTAGTAGTAGTAGTAGTAGTAGTAGTAGTAGTACTAGTAGTACTAATTAAAACTCCTCCTCACACCCTAAGATACAAGTATAAAAAGTTGTTTTCGTCCAAACTCGATTACTTCAGAGTATGGACTACACCAGGGACCCAAGATAAATATTTAAATTAGCTCCAAATAAAATACTTAGAAATCCCAAATTACATTTACCATAATTTATTTTCATTCAGTATTTAATCATAATTAATTCCCCTAAATAATTATGACCACACACCAATTTAACTATCTTAAAAATTACTCAGATATAATGAGGTCTTATTTGCAAAGTAGATAATGGTATATAGTGTGATTTCCCCCATTAAGTCTATGAAACATGATAGGTCAAATTAATTTTCCTCTAATTGAGTTTACCCAACATCTAATCAATTCCTTGATTCTCACATTTAACTTATTTCGATACTTCATAGGATTATAAATAATTCATTAATAAAGTTTATTGGTGGAGAAAAATATTATAAGTCCACCAAGTGGTATCGCACTCATAGGTATCCTTGGACATGTATTTCTCCAAATTAATATATCAACCCTACTTACATAACTGGTGCCCAATTCTTGGATCATTTTATTCAATATAAGATCGAATCGTACCCACAGGAATCAAAGCAACAATAAAATAAGCATTCCATTCCTAATAACTCTTGATATAGAAAATATAATGACCTTTTGCAAATGATTTCTTGAGTCTAATCAAGATATCATTTAAGCTCAAACTCATACGTGGTCTTGTTCAATACATTACTAGGATGCAATAATCACAATCCTCTATTGAACTATCATACAATTTCTCAAACCATCATACATGATCACATTGTTTGACATAAACTACTAGGAATGTATCGCAACCATTATGCTAAGATTTCAACTCCCTATATAGGTTGTTAACTTTTCAATAATGCTAAAACCTAAATTCCAATTTCCTCGTGATCAATCCAAAGTTGATTCACAAGAATTCCTACTGAGATCTATTGACCGACACTAATATGAAACAATGTTTTCAAAACAAAGATAAATCATTCTCACAAACTTTATTCTTATTTTAAATGAATAAAACAATCATTTCTTAAACAATTTTAAAATAATTTACACACGATTTTAAGAATGAACATGTGGACATGAATTTGACTACCATTATTTGTACGTTATTGTTAAAAGCCCTAGCTGGTAAGCATTTTGTAAAAATATCGAATAGTTTGTCCTCAGTTGTAATTTTGATCATGACAATGTCAACCCTTTACTCGATTTCTCGAATCAGGTGATACTTCTACTCAATGTGTTTCACCCTATAATGAGTCCTAGGTTCTTTTGAATTTACGACATAAACAATATTGTCACAATCAACTTTAAAAGCCAAATATACTGGAGAAATCACACCCAATTCACTTTGGAAGTTTCGAAGCCAAACATAATATTTTTCTACCTACTAAGCGATAACATACTCGACTTCCATTGTTAAATTAGGAATACATGATTGCTTGATACTCCTCCAACTTATGGATCCAGTTCCTAGGGTAAAAGCATATCCCGATATAGATTTCCTGGAATCCCTGTCCGATTAAAAATTTGAGTCAGTGTACCTAATAGTTATAAGACTGCATACTTAGTAGACGAATATATAATCACTAGTCCTATTCAGGTAATTGAGAATGTGCTTCACTGCAGTCCAGTGATTATCTGCTATAACCCATAACTTATAGTAAATTAAATAAATTATATCTATGAATAATTATGCGTATTTATCTGTTGTGGCTGGTGACGGAACTACAAATTATGCTTTTATTTTAAATTGAATTGAACTTAAATATGATAATAAAATAATTATTATTTAATGAATAAAAATAAATATTTGATGGGCTGATTCGAGTGACTTCATGGAATTGTAGAACGTTCGATTACACTTTAAATGGTAGTGTTTTAAGGCATATATGATAGTATATGAAGTTGCTAAAATTTATGATATTTTGAGGTAGTTTTGGGTTTTTTTTATTTAAGGTTATTTGAGGAACAAACCCGATTTTGTGGTTAACGTATTAAAGTACTCATTAGGCTAAACTCAATTAACCCTAAATCATTTGAGAGAAAAATATTAGAGGCTTAAGAGAATGAGGCAATTTGGAGAAAAAGGAAGAAGAATTGGACATTTTGGCTTAAGGATTCAACCCAGTTGATTTAGAGACAAGTATATCATTGGAATTATGGTTATAGTGTAATCATGTATTTGATTCTGCACATAATTAGTTTAATCTGAAACTGTATTAAAATTTATTAATTATTTAAGTTATTAGTTCTATAATGAATTTATTGACAAATTGAGTCAAAATCTTTCACGAAATTGGATTTAATTTTTTTATAATGATTTGAATTCATTTTAGTACTATAATTATGTTAAAAACCCTTCCATTTTGGAGAGAATCGATATATGGATACATTTTATTGATTGAAATTATGAATCTATGGTTCGTGTGATGATGCATTTTATGAGGTACGTGTATTTGACGAACTTGTATTATGTGGATATATATATTGATACTAATTTCCCAATGGCATTATACAATTGTGACGTACAAATGGAAAAAGTGGAATTTTTACTTAAAAATCTATAATGATGGTTAAGTCTTAATCATGTGGAGCTTATGGGTTAGAGAGTAGATGAGGGTTATAGTTAGGGTTGCTTTGGGTTGGGTTAACATTGAATAAACTAAAAGACTAGAAGATGATGCATAATGATATTTTAGTCCAAAGTCAATTATATGGTTATACTACTTAGATTTGCTATTAATATCTCTCATTAACATTTTTCAAGACATAGGCAGTTGTGTCTCCTATATCCTGAGATCATTTCAGTAATAGATTTACATTAATATATTTGTAGTTATATGACGGTACAAGTTGTATTGGTTGATTTGGTATCAGTTTTATGTGGTTCGTCTATGGTACGTTTCAGTTATTTATTGTATGCATTTAGATTTATTACTATCATGATTATAATGATATTCAATTATTTGATTATAGTGAGTTTGAATTAGACTTGAGGAATCAATTATTAAAGATTATGTGGTGTCACATTCTCACCTAGCTTACACTTGAATCTGCTGACCGTACATTCATGAGGCTCCCCATCACTTAAGCACAAGTTATAATCCTGATCTCTATATCTCATCAGTTCTCTTAGTAAATTGATCCTTAAATAAATTAATTCCACTTCTGAAAAGGAGAAAAAAAAATTTAGATTCATAAATGTTAAACCTTATGAGGAATGTATTGATATAAACAACTCGGGATAAGTCAAACATCCTATTTTTTTATCACGCAATACCTTGATCCCTAAGATCATAATGGATTATTCTAAGTCCTTTTTATCAAATTCACTAGATAATAATAATCTTAAACTAAATGATACACCCACGTCATTTTCGATTAGGAGGATATCATCTATATATAGTATTAGAAATACCACCATGTTTTCGTCAATTTTTTAATACCCTCAAGTCTGATCCATGCATTTATCAAAATAAAAGTATTTGATTTCTTGATCAAATCGAATGTTCCGAGATGTTGGTGCTTTATTATGTCAATAAATGGATCTCTTAATCTTGTACACCTTATTTTCTTGAAACTTTGGTAGAATCACATGGGTTAAACCATATAGATGCACTCATTAAGACCATTGTTCAAGGATGTAATCTTGACATCCATTTTCCCAACCTCATAGTCCAAATGTGCATCATGGGATAAGACAATCCAAATAGACTTAATCATGCCTACTGAAAAAAAAGTATTATCGTAATTGATCGCCTTTTTTGAGTGAACCCCCTCACAAAAAGTCGTGCCTTGAAGTTTTCCATCTTCCCATCTACCCCTCTCTTCCTCTTATATATCCACTTCCATCTGATGGGTTTTATCCCATCTATAAAGTCCGAAAGTTCATACACTTGATTCTAGTACATTGAATCTATCTCAGTATCCATACTATTTACCCAAAGATCGACATCCTTATCTTGGAATGCCTCATCACAGTTAACGGGATTCAGTTCGTGTTTCCTTTTGACTTTATCGAAGTTCTTTCCAAAATATACTAATACATTAATTTCACACATGACCTTCCTACTATAACGAGGATCCACTTCTGGTCTGATATAAGTGACATGTGAATCTTGATCATCGAAAATACTCCCACATTCCGGAGCGGTACTGTCAATATCAAGTTGTATTTCATCATGTATCCTCTTGTCCTCTTAGCTCTTGAAAGGTAAATTTTCTCTTGGGCTTGTGGCAAATCATATAATTTTCCTCTAATAACCTATCATTTTTGTAACAACCCGCGTAATTTTGGGCTATTTTAATTATTTTTTGGAAAATGGAGGAAAATAAAGTTTTTGATAAAAGTATTTTTATTGCTCAAATATGTTGAATATTATTTTTAAAGGAGAGAATTTCAAACGGTTTCGAAAACGGAGTTAAAAAGGATTTTAAAATAATTTTTAAATGTTTTTAACTCTTGGAGTTGTTTTGACTTCCAACTCTTCATTTCTTTGCCTTATTTAAAGGAGTCTTTTGGATTCCAACTCTTCATTTATTTTCATTATAAACGGGAAGTCATGGGCAACCCTTTTAACCTACTTTTGGCACAAATTTTGGCAGCAAATATATTTTATATTTTTCTTCTTTTTATATACACATTGGCCCTTGAGATTTGTGAGTTCCAACCTTAGATTAGAGGTGTTATTGGGGCTATTTTGTTGGAGGTTCTTGGAGGAGCTTTTGTAGATCTTTTGTGTTGATATCGAGGATGTGATCATTGGTTTCTCATCATGGTTTGAGGTATGGGGTTTTACACAATATGCTCCTTAAATCTCGCGAGTGTCATTCTCTTTGAATTCTTGTCAATTGAACTCATATTTGAATTGATAAATTCATTGAAATCTTGAAAATAATTGTTGAAATTATTTTGATTCATGTGGTATCATTATATTGTAATTGAGCACGTTCTCATGAGATTTTAATATGGCACGGATGTTGGGCTCCCGCCAAAATTTCTGTTTCCCGGGCTATGGCTTGATAAAGAATATACGGATGTGGGGAGGCCTGGTGACCCAGTTAAAGTGTTATTGAGAAATTATAATGATGAAATGCTATTGAGATTTGCATTTGGATTTTAATATTCGTACTCGTGTTGTTACGCATTATTCATCGCTAATTTATTTGTTGAGCATCTTTCTTGTCGTATTGTGTACTTCCCCATATTTTCTTTTAGTGGCAGTTAGCGCGGATTTTGGGGCGCTATGGAGATTAATTTTAGCGAGGATTGTTTGAGAAAGATTTGTATTATTTTGATGTATAGAGCTTTGGAGATTTGTATTTTATTTTCGAGTTAGTTGTTGTATGTTATTCGAGAGATTTGGTATTTAATTTGAAGAGATTGAGATTTGTAGTTTCTCTTTTGTTGTTGTGGGAATTAGATGCTCTATACCTTGTCACTTGTGGATTTGGATTTATTTTATCGCATTAGCGCTCTGTTCGCTCTCCCCGGGTGGGCGGGGTGTTACAATTTTTTTCTAACAAATAATTTTCAATCCTTAGGATCATAAAATTGGTCACCATTGGTTCCTTTGGGGTATCCTAGAAAAGACATATATTTGCTCTTGAACTCAACACTCATGTTTCCTTCTGCAACACATGTTCGAGCCAACCATCTATCCGAAAGGAAGTTAGACATGGATTTTTCCCTTTCTAGAGTTCTATGGTTGTTGATTAGACAATTTTATATTGGACTAAGTAATATTAATATGTATTCATCTTTATTGCAAACCCACCAAAGGAATATGATATATTCAAATAGTGCATCATGAATCTAACCATGTCTAAAAGATTTATCTTCCTTTATATCTCTATACCATTTTATTCTGGAGTCCTCCATGAAGATAATTCGCCCATGACACCATACTCTGATATGAGTTGGCTAAACTCTCCCAATTGGTGTTCCCCTTCCAGGATCATATCTTTGATTATGGGTTATTTTATCCTGAAAATGATACACATTGTCCTTACAGTCTTTGAACTTATCCAAGGCTACAAACTTGTAGTTCATTAGGTAAACATATCCAAACTTTGAGTAATAATCTATGTAAGGACAAATTTCCAATCGAGTCATTTGTTGTATTGGCTAAATTCCGTTGGACAAAACATTTTGGTCACTGTGGTTTGTTTATATATCATCCATTAAGAATTTGGGCATCCGGTTATTCACCTTCATCAAATTCATTCCAAATGTTCTTTACCCACAGGTATTTGACCAGGTTATCTTTTATATATGTTGGAGACAAACTAAATGTGATAAAATTAATTTTGTAAGAAGTTTTTTAGTCAGTGCAAAATTCTAAAATTTTGTTGGAAAACTTCCCAGATCGTTCGAATGCCCCCATTCGAATGAACCTGTTCGAACGAGTTTGCTAGCGTCAATTTGCTCAAACACTCTGAAATTTTGTTAGAAGTTCCGTTGGAATGTCATTCGAATCAGAATTCAAAATATATTATACACATTCCTTACTGACTTTTCGTTAGAAGATTCGTTCGAACAATTTAGTTCGAACGACCTACTACCAGTTTGAAATTTTTTATTTTTGAAAGTTTCTCCCTTAACTTATTTGGTCCACTACTTTTCCCATATCTATCTTGTGTGGAAAAAAATAGTAGTGGTGACTTTAACTTTTGAACACAAGAGAAAACATAAATAATAACTTTTGCCACTTTGTCTCCAATATTTATGTGATCTTTAAATCATATTTTGAGAACCAAAAACCCCATCCACATCCTATAAATTGTTCATCCTTTCTATGTACGTTGGATATTCGCACAAGTGGTGTTTGGAGATGGTAATTAGGTTTCGGTGAATACCGAGACACGAGAATTGTTGTGCAACACATTGGATCTTTGCGTACTACAAATGGAGGTATTGGAGACGGCATCAGCGAGTCTGAGTGAGTCAAGTTCGTAAGTCTTTTGAGTCTCTTTATAAAGTCATATTTGTAGTGAATTTGTCTAGGCCCATCCATCTGAGTTTTTTTTCCCATTTGGGGTTTTCTCGTATATAGGCGTGTTGTGGTTGTGCCTTCTTCTTACTTAGATAATAATCCTACATGCACACTTAGGAATTAGTAAGAAATATTCAAAATTGAAAAGTATCAACACTTGGCCTAATTTATACTTGTTTAAAAAGTGTATTCAATGAAATTAACTAAGTTCATATAGCCGTGCTACTTCAAATTGGTATCAGAGCTAGTCCCTATAAGTTATTTAGATGAATCTTGTAGGTTATATGGAAACTTTTTCGTCGAATAGACCACCTACGTTTGATGGAACTAAGTACACCTATTGTAAAGCACGCATGACATCTACCGTAAAATCAATTGATGAATGTGTGTGGGTTGCTGTTGAAAGAGGATGGTCCCCTTCTACGATGATTGTTAATGATGAAACTATTTTAAAACCTATAGAAAATTGGAGTGAGGATGGATTGAAATTATGTAACTTTAACTCTAAAGATTTAAATGCATTATTTACTACCGTGACTCCCGAGGAGTTTCGTCGTATCATGACTTGTGAAACTTTTAAGGATTCTTGGAACATTATACAAGTTACTCATGAGGGAATGAGTGCGGTTAAAGAATCTAAACTGCAAAACTTAGCACTCAATTTGAAACCATCACCATGAAAGAAAGTGACACATTTGATGAATTCTATACCCGCATTTCTGATATTGTTAATTCATGTTTCAACGTAGGTGATAAAATTCCTAAAAATTGTGTAGTAAAGAAAATTCTTAGATCTCTTCCTAATATTTTCATCCCAAAAGTCATAGTTCTTAATTCTTTAGGAAAGTTAAATTCATTAAAACTTGAAGAGCTTGTAGGCGATCTCCAAACATATGAATTAGATATGTTTCCTAAAGATAATAAAACAAAAGATGAGGGAGTAGCCTTAAAATCTAATAAAGAAGAATTGTCTAAATCTGGAGAGTCCGACATGGACCCTGATGATATAGCCTTTTTTTCTAAAAAATTAAAAAAATTCTCAAGTTTAAAAAGAAAAATTCTAAGTTTGAAAAACCTAAATTTGAGAAAAACAAAAACAAGCAAGTATGAGTTTTAATAATCGAGAACAAAAGAAGTTTAAAAATGACAATTGTAAAAGAGATAAACTCAAAATGGATGATTTTGAGAGATTCTTTGAGTGTGAGGGACGAGGTCATAAAACATATGAATGTCCTACTAATCTTAAGAGACAAGGTAAAAAAATGTCGTTTATAATGATACTCTTAGCGATAGTGAAATTGAGTCTGATGACTCTGATGATTCCATTCCTTCCAGAAATAACTTAACTGCCTTTATGGCGAGTCATGCTAGCAAGTGAGTCACTTCCTAATGTTGACAATTTCGAGCATGATCTTGAGGTTGCTTCCACTATCTCAGCAAGTAGTGATGGAAAAAGAAGTGAGAGTGAAGTAGATGAGAGTGAATTGCAATTTGCCTATTTTGAACTATATAATGAGTCTCTTCGTATTCAAATAGTAAATAAAATATTACCTTTTAAAGCTTTAACTTTAGAAAATGAGTTAAAAAGTCTGAAGGAGAATGAGGTTTTAGTTAGTCAACTAGAGGCTATAAAAATTTCTCTTTTCTGAGAAGCTTATTTTGGTGAGTAAAGAAAAATGTGATTTGATAGAGTCCCTAACTCATGTTAGCAATGATCTTCGTGAATCCTTCGAGATTAGAAAAAGTCTTGATTAAAAAATTATCAATCTTGAGAAAGATATCGAGTCCTCTAGGGAAGTCAAAGTCACATTTGAATATAATTTAGTAAGAATGGGTAAATTATTTCTAGGTACTATTTCAGGGTATAAGGAAAAAGATTACCAAGAGAGAAAGGGTATAGGTTATGAAGAAGGAGAGCCATCCAAAGCAAAATTTGTACCTGTAGCTAAGTTTGTTACCAAAACAAACCCACCTAAACCTTATCTAACTAAAATAATTCCCCCTAACCAAACTCCAAAAGTGACTCCAAAACAACCCTATGTGTGCAATCATTGTCACAAACGGGGTCACCTTAGAGATTTTTATTACAAGATTGGGAAGAACTCTTATTTAATAACTTTTAAGAAATACTATAACTCCATAGCTATCCTTAAGACCCAAGTTGAGTATCTAGTTACTACATCCAAAGGTCTAATGTAAGAGTTCTAAGGTTCTCTAAAGTCTAAGGAAATAATTTCAACCAAAATACTAGATTCAACAAAGGGAAGAATGTAACTCAAGCTTGGGTTCAGAAAGATGAGACCAATAAAGAGTTTGTTGTTCATGTTGCAATTAAGGATCAAAATACCTCTCAATGGTATTTTGATAGTGGTTGTTCGAGGCATATGACAGGTGACAAATCTCTTTTTACTACACTTGAAAACTATAAAGATGGTAAAGTCACCATTGTGGATGGAAGTAAGACTCGAATCAAGGGAAGACGCACCATAGAGGTTTCTAGTTTCTTAAAACTAGAAAATGTTCTTTATGTTGATGGACTCACAGATAATTTGATAAGAATTAGCCAATTGTACGATGACAACCTTGATGTTAAATTTAGCCAATTGTAGTGAAATATTTATAATAAATAGGGTGAGGGTATTTTACAAGGTGTGAGGACTAGTGATAATTGTTATGGAATTTTTCCAAAATCTTCTTTAGTTTACAATGGTGACAAGGACTTGTCTGCCGATATTTGGCATCAACGGTTAGGTCATGTAAACTTTAGAGATCTTGATCGCCTACTTAGGAAAGACCTAGTTCGTGGCTTACCATCCTTAGGAAAACTTACCTCCTCAATTTGCGGATTTTATCAATTAAGAAAGCAAATTAAGATCCCTCATCGGAAGTTGAACTCTATAACCACCTCTCATGTCCTAGAATTGATTCATATGGACCTTATGGGTCCCACTCGTACCGAGAGTATTGGAGGAAAGAGATATATCTTTGTGATGGTAGATGACTTTTCTAAATACTCAATGCAGCTGAATTTTTAATGGTTAAATGTTGATTCCTTCAAAATCAACATGGCGTCATCATAAACCGCTTTAGAAGTCATAATGGAATCGAATTTAAAGAATCTGGTGTGAATGCATTTTGTGATGACGTTGGTATTAAACATGAATCCGCGGTCGTTCAAACTCCACAAAAAATTGGTATAGCTGAGAGAAAGAATCGAATGATCCAAGAATTGGCAAGATCAATGCTCCTTAGTAGAAAAGTGCCTCGTAGGTTTTGGGTGGAAGCTTTTAGCACTACTTATCACACTCTGAATAGGGCTTACTTGTCTCCTAACATTAATAAAACTCCATATGAATTGTGGACCAAAAATAAACCAAATCTAGCATATTTTAGAGTCTTTGGAAGTCCTTGTTTTATCCTTAGAGATAGTGAGATTCTAGGTAAATTTGATTCTAGGAGTGATGAAGGTATTTTCCTAGGATATTCTCAAAATAGTAGAGCTTTTATAGTTTACAACTTAGTAAGTTCTAAAGTTATGGAATCAATAAATGTAGTCATAAAAGATGATGCACCAGCTACATGTGTTGATGATCGGGAAGATTCTCCTTGTGAGTGTGATGCCCCCCCTCCCCCACCATGTTGAAAACATCGAGTCGCTCAATGAATCGGTGGACCCCACAACTGAAATAAAGGATCCCTCTACATGGGTTTGTAAAAGTCATGACCCCTCCAAAATTATAGGAAGTCCTGAATTAGGTGTCAAGACTAGGGCGCAACTAGAAAATGAGGTTACTTATTTATGTTATACCTCTAAAATTGAACCTAAAAATTTTAAATAAGTGTTAAAAGATGAACATTGGATTAATGCCATGTAAGCAAATTTGTTTCAATTTAAGAAAAATGTTGTTTGGGAATTAGTCCCTAGGCCTACTAATACTAACGCCATTTGTACCAAATGGATTTTTAAAAATAAAATGCATGAAAATGGTGTCATTTTTTGTAACAAAGCTAGGTTGGTTGTCCCAAGGATACACCCAAATAGAAGGTGTTGACTTTCATAAGACTTTTGCTTCGGTTTTTGGGTTAGAATCGGTTCGTCTTTTACTAGCCATAGCATGTCATCTTAAATTCAAATTGTATCAAATGGATGTCAAACGTTCTTTTTTAAATGGCATCCTTAAGGAGGAAGTCGATGTTGAACAACCTAAAGGGTTTGAAGACCCTAAATATCCTAGTCATGACTTCTTTTTGAAAAAAGCGTTATATGGTTTGAAACAAGCACCACATTCTTGGTATGAGAGGCTCACCTCTTATCTACTTTCTCATGGCTTTTTGAGAGGGGGAATAGATATGACTTTATTTGTTCATCGCGATGAGAATGTGATCTTAGTTGCCTAAGTGTATGATGATGACATAGTTTTTGGATCTACATACGATAAACATACTCGTCTTTTCCCAAAATAAATGCATGATGAATTTGAGATGAGCATGGTCGGTGAGCTTACCTTATAACTAGGTATTCAAGTTCATCAACTAGATAGTGGGATGTTTTTGTCCCAACCTAAGTATTCTAAAGATCTTGTGAAGAAATTTAAACTAGAATCCGCTAAGCATGCACATACTCCAATGAGTTCATCGGTTAAACTTATTAAGGACACCGAAGGAAAGGATTTAGAGCACACTCTCTTTAAGAGTATGATATGTAGTCTACTTTACCTAACTGCTAGTCATTCGGATATTTCCTTTAGTGTAGGAGTTTGTTCCTGCTATCAAGCAACCCCAAAAGAGTCTCATTTACTTTCCATTAAACGTATTATCAAATATGTTAGTGGGACCCTATATTTTGGGATTTGGTATTCCTTCAACACCAATGATTGTCTACCGTCATATTCGGATGCTAATTGGACAGGAGATGCTTATGGATGCAAAAGTACATCTGGAGGATATTTTTACTTTAGTAGTGCACTTGTCTCATGGATGAGAAAGAAACAAAATTCCATTTCTTTGTCCACGACGGAGGCGAAATACATAGCCGTCGGGAGTTATTGCACCCAACTCATTTAGATGAAACAAATATTGGAGGGTTACGGTATTTCACAAAGCACTGTGACTATTTATTGTGAAAATACTAGTGTTATTCACATTTCCCAAAATCCTATCCAATATTCTAGAACAAAACACATCAGTATTGAACACTTCATTCGAGAATTAGTTGAAGAAAAGTCATTTTCTTGAGCTTTATAGGCACCGATCATCAATTGGCTGATATCTTTACCAAACCTCTAGATGCCCTTAGGTTTGAAAACCTTAGGGATTCCATTGGGGTTTGCTCCATTGATTGAGTTCGGAGTCGTTCATGTAGTTTAGGTTGTTTCTCATGTCTATTTTTATACATATGAACTAGATTATTCCTTGTATATATATTTTGTAAAAATTCGAAAACATTTTCCATTTTTGTTTGTAGTAGAAAGGCCTTCATAAGACTTTTTTCCATATAAGTAATGTGTATGATGTTTTCGGATCTCTATATAATTCCATGTCCATGAGGCTTTCGATGAGATGCTAATTCAAACTTCGTCTCACTTGTGCACATTGATGCTTGTTTATGATATATTTCATTATGATTGCCTCATAATATTGCCTTATTTGCACACACCCTTCATGGAATAGCGTGATTACCTACATCACTTGGCATATGCTAAGTGAAGTGCGGTGTTGTCTTATCAGTTTTGTCACCCCTTTTACGGGCAATCGATCTTGTGCATATAAAACCATTGCTTGGATTTGGAAAATTAATCATAATATTCATCCGGTTTACTTGTGCTTAACAATGGACACGGGCTGCGAAAAACAAAATGTTTTTACGTGAATAGCCACCATTTACAAAAATGTAAAAGAGCCTTAAAAATTATGATATTAAAAACATTGCCAAGGCTAATTTGTCATTTTGATGATAGTATCGCTGCTCTTTCAAAATCAAAAGAATTCAAGAGCTCATTTCATATTGATGGGAGACATAGGTTGAAGATCAATGGTTTTCATAATTAATCCATATTGCTTCCGTTTTTGTGATGCTATTGGCATGAGAATCATCAATCTTCCATGCGTTTGTTTTTGTGGATAGTATTGCATCATATTCCATTTATTGTCTCAAGGCGTATGAGAGTGTATATAATGTGAATATATTGTTTAGCATTTTTTCACTTATGCGTTGTCTTCATCATGCTCCCACTCGCATTGTTCACACCCCTACATTCCCGCTCTCATGGTTTGGAAATGTCTACACTACTTAGGACATCTTGAGATTTTTTGGTTTCTAACCTTTCAGGCCTTATACTATGAAATTTTAATTTTTTTTCCCATTTTTGGAAGGTTTTAAAACACTGTTTTTTCGTTAGAAAATACCGTTCGAACAAGTTTTCTAATGAGTTTTGGCCCGAAATCTTCAATTTTTTCGTTCGATGTCCGTTTGAATGAAGTCGTTCGAACGACACTTCCAATGACTTTTCATCATTTCCTTCTGATTTCTCGTTGGATAAATCTTTAATTTTTCGTAACACCCTGTAATTTTGAGGATTAAATATTCAATTATTTTTGGGAGTTATAAAAATATTTAAATCGGAGAGACTTAAATTCATGAGTTGGAGAATTTATTTGAGTGAGCCGAATTATTTATAATTCGCGACTTTTAAGTTTAATGGTTCAAAATCTCGTGTGTCGCATTTTGAGGTCGAAATTTGGAAATGTCAAAAAGTATTTCGAATGGCAATTCTGAGAGCGCATTTGCATCCGGATGGGTCGAGATAGTCAGATAAGAGTACCCGAGGGTAGTAATTGGGTCTCGTGGTATTTTTGGGCATAGCCAGGCCCACACGGGGTGAGTTGGGCCATCTTAATTAGGCCCATATGGCCAAAAATGGGATTAAGATTTTTAAACCTAATTGAGAGATTTGGGAATGGCAGTCAACATAACTCTCAACCTAGGATTTGAGAGGGAATTTGGGGGAAAAAAATCAAGAGCCAATTTGGGGATCTTGGAGCCAAATTAAAGGACTACACCAACGGGTATGACACTACGAACAATTCCAGGCAAGTGGCTAACTTGCTGTAATGTGTAAATGGTGATAACCAATTCATATTTTAGTGATGTGCAAACTAAAATTCGTTTTGGGGATAAATGGGTACAAAATGGGGTTTTGTTAATGGAATACTTGGCTGAGATTCAAAGTAAGAAATAGGTTTATTATATATCCCTAAGTAAAGATAAAATGAAGTTTGAATATATTTGATGATTAACATGGAATCTTTACGAGTTCTTGGATGAAGAACATGAATCTTGAATGACTTAGGGTTTATTTGATGAACACAAGAGGTCAATCTGCCAGAATTTTTACACAACTTTAAACGTATTCCATTAGAGTTTTACTTTGAATTAGAGTGTGAACCATAATTTCATGGAAATTTATTTCTCTTAGCTATCCAATGAACTTAGAATCAGGTCAATCGGAGTTCTGTAGAGGGAGTAATCGATATTTTACTACAGGGTGTTTGATCTGTCAACACAGTAATCTGCCAGAACTTTGACATGATTTTAAATGTGATCGATTTGAATTTTACTTCAAATTTGAGTGTGAACCATACACTACTGAAAAGGTATTTCTCTTATCTATCTAATGAACTTGGAATCAGGTCAATCGGAGTTCTGTAGAGGGAGAAACCGAAATTTTACTAGAGGGTGTTTAATCTGCCAGAAAATTTGAGATTTTTCTTTTTAAGCCTTAAATGTCTAAAATATTATCGGGTAAGTGTTTGGGACCTTGATGAAATATATTGATGGAATAATGATATGGAAGTAGGTTAATTTGGTGAGAGAGTTAAAGTGGAGATTGATAGGCTTGATTGTGATGTACTCTAATTCGGGATAATAAGAATATAATTACGAAAAAGACTGAGCGAGCTTAAATTCGTTAGGTCAGTGGGTTAACAAGGGTAACTACTGAATTGATATAACAAGGGGTAACTAGGACCCTTAGAGTTCTGTGAATACTTGAATTGATACGAAAGTGAAATAAATTCGTAAAGCAAACAAGTACGGTGAATATTAGAGAGAAATATATTACGTACAAGTATGAATAATTGGGTTGCGTAAATACCTATTGTTTTATAGGATTACTTGGGTTGTGAATGCCTATTGTGTGTTTCCTTGTGATAGGAACATAGACTTGGGAAATATTAAGTTATGGGCCAAGTGAGCGAGTCCGGGGATAATGGTTGAGTGACACCAAGTTAATAAATTAATGGATGTGTTAATTAATGAAGGTAGAGTCGAAAGGTAGACTCGAAAAAGTATTAAATTAATTGATGTTGTCATTAATTAATTTAGAGTCGGATTGTAGACTCGGGAAGGGTATTAATTAATTAATGTGTAAATTAATTAACTGGGAGTCGAACCACGGACTCAGATCGGTATTAAATTAATAGGTGTGTTAATTAATTTAATTAGAGTCGGGCGATAGACTTGGGAAGGTATTAAATTAATAGGTTTTTTAATTAATTTAATTAGAGTCGGACCATAGACTTGGGGAAAATAGTATATTAATTGAGATGTGAATTAATTATATTAAAGTCGGACCACAAACTCGAATTTGTGTTAATTAATTAATGTGCAGATTAATTAAAAGAGGGTCAGACTACAGACTTGGATATGTGTTAATTAATTAATGTGTAAATTAATTAAATGAGAGTCGGACCACAGACTCGGAGTTGTGTTAATTAATTAATGTGTAAATTAATTAAATAAGAGTTCAATCATAGACTCGGGCAAATTTCATATGAATTATTGTGTAGAGTATTATTATTTAGAGTCGGACCACAGACTCAAGAAGATGGAAATTATTAAGTGACAAAATTAGTTAAGTTGAGTCGGGCCAAAGACTCGGGAAATTACACGCTAGTGTTGCGGATTTTTGAGTAGCACGGTAAAGTCGGGTTTTATACTATATATATACGGTGTAGTGATAGTATATATATAGTTGTGTGTATATATTGTGTGTGCTATTAAATATCAGTGATTAGATATTTACTTAATTTATATACTCTAGTGCTATCAAGGGAGGTTGCGCGATGTGGGTGAATCCCCTAGCTTGAGGAGTAGGGTGAGTATATCCCCAGGTTATAGCATTCGGTATATGGGTGAGGGGATTATCTCACTTTCAGGGATGGAATATGACCGCCTCCACTTCATTTATGTTTTAGGCCGGTTGGTGAGCGATTCCAACATGGGTAACTAGGTTATGTGAGCACACCTAGTGAGATAGCACTTTAGAGGGAATCATCCAGCGAGGGTATACTTGGAGGGATGGATATACGTATGTTATATGTGTGGATGTTCTAGTAAAGGTACGTATACAATGGTATTCAATATTATATAACGGTAATAATACAGTGTATGATGTATTTACTTTATATAACTTGTGACACGGTTATATGCTACTATTTAACAAGGAATTAATTAAATTAATTGTGAGATAACTTATCATTCAAGAATCATTACACTCGAGTTGGAGTAGTATGGAAAGGGGAGGTTATACCAGGACTAGTTGGATGGGGTAGTGCAACTAGGTGGGGGTCAAGGTAACCGATAGGTGTGCACAATAGTGGAGGGGTGAGAATGTCCACAAGGGAATGCGACACTAACTTAAAAATGAAGCTCATTCATGCATTTTAAATTACTCTAGTTAATTCACTTGCTAAATATTTTCAAAATGTTTTGGGTTCTAACCCGTACTATAAAACTATTTTCAAAACCTTTTAGGTGTCTAGCCACATGGACGCCAGAATTGATATTCTATTCCAGGGACACGGAGCTGTGGAATATGTGGATGCTAGCAGGAGTTCGGAGTAGACGCATCGTTCATTTATTCCTAGAGGAGGAATCATCTATCAGTTCTAGTTTTATTTAGGTCATGTCGCCCAGACTTTTAGTTTAGTTTCCAGACTTATTTTATTCAGGTGTTGGATATTTGTATTGTATTATTTCTTGGTGGTCGATGGTTTATTCGACAAATTGTTTAATTAATGATCCAATTTATTTTCATTCAGTTGAGTGAATGGTTTATATTTAATTCCGCATGTACTATTTTGTTTAATCAAAAAGTTAAAATTGGCACCAACTTTTGGAATACTAGGTGGTTAGTAAGTTTTAAAAAGTTTTCGACAGTGATGCTAAGGATGATCCAACTGGGATTCCTGTTTTAATTTGGTATAGGACTAATCACCAGGTATTTTATTAGGCGGGGTATCAGGGATGGTATCAGAGCATCAAGTTCTAGTGTCCTTAGGATCTGTGTCACTTTTCACATTTCGACTTAGCAATCTTTGATATAGAGTCCTATCGTAGGATTGTTGTATTCTTATACGTATGCGCATTTACATCCTTCTGCCACATTTCTTATTTGAGTGCTCATTTAAGTCCTTCTGCCACATTTCTTATTTGAGTGTGAACTCATATGATTCGATTCTCATTCCAGATGCCACTTAGGAGAGAGAGATTAGCTAGCACAGCAGGGGGAGATGATACTAGAGAGGCTCGTGAGGAGCAAGAGTTACCGCAACAACTGTCAAGGATGGTTTCGGTAATGCATGTAACTGAATTGGTAGCGCAGGCAGTTGAAGCGACAGTAGTAGCAATGGAAGGGTAGTTTCCATGGGATCAACCACAAGTGTTAATGGCACCAGATGTTTAGGCCTCCCGGGACCGTCGAGGTGGCAGCAAGCACGAGAATTTTATTTTAAGTGTGGGAACCCACCAGAGTTGCGAGGGGGTTCAGACGTAGTGCTAGCGTGTCAAGGAAGATAGATATTCAGCATCACCTACGCATGGGATATTGCGATGAGGTGCAGAACCAAATGCTAGCCACTTTTAGTTTAGTGGGAGCAGTGCTACAGTGGTGAGAGTCGATCACCACAATTGAGGAAAGGGATACACTAGCTATTGCAAAGTTTTGGGTGCGGTTCGACCGCACGTATTTTCCTCCAGCGATTGAGACTGAAATGAGGAGAACATTTAAAGAGGTGACTCAGGGGGACCGTTACGTGGCTGATTACGAGGAAGAATTTACTCGTTGGAAAATTTTGTACTGGAAGAGGTAAGCGATGAAGAGATAAAGAAAGTAAAGGTTTGTGGATGGGTTAGTATGGAGAATCAGCCAACATTTAATTGGTAATTCTGCATTGGTAGCTTATACTGATGTCATTAACGCAACACTCCGGCACTGTCAGAAATATCGCTTCCACGTGAAAGGAAGAAGGAAGAGACTGGAAACTAACCAGTCGGATAAAGTAGAAGGGAATAGTACTAGTGGGGTATCCCAACAGCGGACAGGGGGACATCAGGGGCAGGATTCCGGCAGGGAAATCATGCCAAACGATTTAGAATTGGAGGCTATCGGCAGGATGGTAAGGAATCCAAACAAGGTCGGCATGGAAGGGACCACTGGCAGGGTGAATGTATTAGAAGGTGTTTCGTTTGTGGGGTAAGCGAGACATATGAAGAGAGATTGTCTTAAGCAAGGTAGTGGTCAACTACAGGACGAGGTCCTAGATGTACAACCACTTTAAACATATGCCATTAGAGTTTTACTTCGAATTATAGTGTGAACCATACGTGCCTGGAAATTTATTTCTCTTAGCTATCCAATGAACTTAGAATCAGGTCAATAGGAGTTCTGTAGAGGGAGTAATCGATATTTTACTACAGGGTGTTTGATCTGTCAACATAGTAATCTACCAGAATTATGACGTGATTTTAAATGTGCGCGATTTGAATTTTACTTCGAATTTGAGTGTGAACCATACACTACTGAAAAGGTATTTCTCTTAACTATATAATGAACTTGGAATCAGGTCAATCGGAGTTTTGTAGAGGGAGAAATTGAAATTTTACTAGAGGGTATTTAATCTGCCAGAAAATTTGAGATTTTTCTTTTTAAGCCTTAAATGTCTAAAATTTTATCGGGGAAGTGTTTGACTCCTTGATGAAATATATTGATGGAATAATTATATGGAAGTAGGTCTATGATTGAGTGTTGGACTTTAATTTGGTGAGAGAGTTAAAGTGGAGATTCATAGGCTTGATTGTGACATACTCTAATTCGGGATAATAAGAATATAATTACGAAAAAGAGTGAGCGAGCTTAAATTCGTTAGGTCAGTGGGTTAACAAGGGTAACTACTGAATTGATATAACAAGGGGTAACTAGGACCCTTAGAGTTCTGTGAATACTTGAATTAATACGAAAGTGAAATAAATTCGTAAAGCAAACAAGTACAGTGAATATTAGAGAGAAATATATTACGTACAAGTATGAATAATTGGGTTGTGTAAATACCTATTGTTTTCTAGGATTACTTGGGTTGTGAATGCCTATTGTGTGTTTCCTGGTGATAGGAACCTAGACTCGGAAAATATTTAGTTATGGGCCAAGTGAGCGAGTCCGGGTATAATGGTTGAGTGACACCAAGTTATTAAATTAATGGATGTGTTAATTAAAGAAGGTAGAGTCGGAAGGAAGACTCAGAAAAGTATTAAATGAATTCATGTTGTGATTAATTAATTTAGAGTCGGATTGTAGACTCGGGAAGGGTATTAATTAATTAATGTGTAATTTAATTAACTGGGAGTCGGACCACAGACTCCGATCGGTATTAAATTAGTAGGTGTGTTAATTAATTTAATTAGAGTCGGGCGATAGACTCGGGAAGGTATTAAATTAATAGTTTTGTTAATTAATTTAATTAGATTCGGACCATAAACATGGGGAAAATAGTATATTAATTGAGGTGTGAATTAATTATATTAAAGTCGGACCACAAACTCGAATTTGTGTTAATTAATTAATATGTAGATTAATTAAATGAGGGTCTGACTAGAGACTCGGATATGTGTTAATTAATTCATGTGTAAATTAATTAAATGAGAGTCGGACCACAGACTCGGAGTTGTGTCAATTAATTAATGTGTAAATTAATTAAATAAGAGTCGAATCATAGACTTGGGCGAATCTCATATGAATTATTGTGTAGAGTATTATTATTTAGAGTCGGACCACAGACTCGGGAAGATGGAAATTATTAAGTGAGAAAATTAGTTAAGTTGAGTCGGGTCGGAGACTCGGGAAATTACAGGCTAGTGTTACGGTATTTTGAGTAGCATGGTAAAGTCGGGGTTTAAACTATATATATATACGGTGTAGTGATTGTATATTTGTAGATGTGTGTATATATTGTGTGTTCTATTAAATATCAGTGATTAGATATTTACATAATTTATATACTCTAGTGCTATTAAGGGAGGTTGCGCGATGTGGGTGAATCCCCTAGCTTGAGGAGTTGGGTGAGTATATCCCCAAGTCATAGCGTCCGGTATATGGGTGAGGGGATTATCTGACTTTCAGGGAAGGAATATTACCGCCTCCACTTTGTTTATGTTTTAGGCCAGGTTGGTGAGCGATTCCAACTTGGGTAACTAGGTTAGGTGAGCACACCTAGTGAGATAGCACTTTAGAGGAAATCATCCGGCGAGGGTATACTGGGAGGGATGGATATACGTATGTTATATGTGTGGATGTTCTAGTAAAGGTACGTATATAATGGTATTCAATATTATATGCGAGTAATAATATAGTGTGTGATGTATTTACTTTATATAACTTGTGACGCGGTTATATGCTACTATTTAAGAAGGAATTAATTTAAGTTAATTGTGAGATAACTTATAATTCAAGAATCATTACACTCGGGTTAGAGTAGTATGGCAAGGGGAGGTTATACCAGGACTAGTTGGACGGGACAGTGCAACTAGGTGGGGGTCATGGTAACCGATAGGTGTGCACAATAGTGGAGGGGTGAGAATGTACACAAGGGAGTGCGACACTAACTTAATAATGAAGCGCATTCATGCATTTTAAATTACTGCAGTTAATTCACTAGCTAAATATTTTCAAAATGTTTTGGGTTCTAACCCTTGCTATGAAACTATTTTCAAAAACCTTTTAGGTGTCCTGCCACAGGGACGCCAGGATTGATATTCTATTCCAGGGACACGGAGCTGCGGCATATGTGGATGCTAGTAGGAGTTCGGAGTAGACGCATCGTTAATTTATTCCTAAAGTAGGAATCATCGATCAGTTCCAGTTTTATTTAGGGCATGTCGCCCAGACTTTCAGTTCAGTTTTTGCGACTTATTTTATTCCGGTGTTGGATATTTGTATTGGATTATTTCTTGGTGGCCGATGGTTTATTCGGCAAATTATTTAATTAATTATCCAGTTTATTTTCATTCAGTTGAGTGAATGGTTTATATTTAATTATGTATGTACTGTTTTGTTTAATAAAAAAGTTAAAATTGTCATGAGCTTTTGGAATACTAGGCGGTTAGTAAGTTTTAAAAAGTTTTAGACAGTGATGCTAAGGATGATCCAACTGGGATTCCTTCTTTAGTTTGGTATAGGACTGATCACCCGATATTTTATTAGGCGGGGTGTCATATTTTCGTTCAAACGATGTCCTTCGAATGAGATTTCATTTCATTCGAATGACCTACATTTTTAAGTGGCAGTTCAGTCCATTTTTTTCCCATCATTTCAGCTTCCAATCTTTTCTCTCTCTCCTATTACCACACGAACCCATTTCCCCCATTTTTCCCCTACCTTCTCTCTCTCCACTCTTCCACAAACCATCTACAACCCATAATATAGCCTCTCTCTCTATCCACTTTACCTATTCTCCCCACTACCGCCATTCCACCATATCTACACAGCTAAACCCCATTTCCAAGATTACACCATTTCGTGATTTCTTCCCCCTCATCTCTCTCAGGTACCTCTTTTTATTTTATCCTTTTTTTCCACTTTTTTTGGGTTGAGCATATATGAGTTGGGTTATTTACAAATATTCAACCATTTTTTTCTTCCCAGTTCATATACATTCTATCCAACTCTTTCAGGCTATATACTATATAAATACTTTTTTCCCCAATTAAGTGTTAATATCATGGGAAAAAATCCATGCCTTCAAATATCATTTTTTTAAAAATTTCATAACATTACACTTAACTTGTCGTCTTTGCATTTTCTATATATTTTTTTGTTGCTAATGGAGTTTGGGATTTTGCTAGTTTGGTTTTGAGGTTGTTGGTGATTGGTGGTTTGGGTGATATATCCTTGTAATTTCTAGCCTTCATTTTCTTCTTTGCCTCCAAATATGATAATTCTTGGCCGCCATAATGGATGTAATCATCACGTCGCTATATCTGAAGAGGAGAACTCTTCCTCATCCTCCTTAGATAAGAACCTTTCTATTGAAGCTTCCATTCCCAATCTTAGACTGCGTTGGCGAACCCTTAAAAATCACACCTTATACCACACTCAAGGGTTCGCAACTCGTGCTTCTATCCGTGAAAAGTTCATCGGCCTCTCCTCCCTCTTTAGCACTATCGTCTACACATGGATGTCTACCTTAGGTTAGGATTCCATTTTTAACCTTATGGATACTATTTATCTCGATCTGATTAGGGAATTTTGTTTGGGATGCGTGTTCTAGAAAGAGGTCTTTTCTATGTTGTCTTTGGTAGGGAAATCACAATCACCCCTGAGTCCATTGCTTGCCTCGTAGGTTTACCTCACCTTAATAACCCCTCTTATCCTTGGCTGCCTAACTCTCGACCTGGGGGACAACTTATTTTATCCACCGTGTGTCATACGGTTATTCCCGAAGGCGTCACAATCTACCATAAAAATATTAATCCATATTTTATGATCCGTAACTGGATTGTATGTGCCTCCATACTTCCTCGTGCAAATTCCACTCAAATTTCTAAGGCATATATGGAACTCATGTTTTCCATTAGCATCAAGGTTGGTATTACCCTTCCCAGCTTCATATTTGGTGTTATTAAAGTCGTTAAGGTAAATCCACTTGGTCGGTTAGGGATGCCTTACCTTTTTCTGTTATTATTACTCGACATTGTCTTGAGGTTGCTTGTCCTCTCCTTCCTTCCAATATTCATGTCACTCAATTTCAGTGAATTAATATCACCTTTATTGGTCTCTCCCGCGGTCACCTTCCTCGTGATACCCCTCAGCACACTCCTTCCCATTATGTGTCATCCCACTATGTCGCCTCTACCATCCGGCACCTATTAGACATTCTTCATCCTGGTCTGACCCACCCACCATTCCACCCACTGAGTTAGAGGTTTTTCGCGTAATACATTCATAGGTTAAGGAGCTTCAAGAGGATTATCGGCATGATAGGTCTCTCTTATAGGAGTTATTGCTCACCATGCAGTATGACCGTCAGTGAGTCGAGGAGGCTTAAGCTCGTAGGGAGGAGGCTCAGTTACGTAGAGACGAGGCCCAAGCTAGGCATGATTATGTTCTCATGGAACATCTCAGGAGATATGTAGTTTAGATATGCATCTCGGTGTGGGCTATTCATGCACCAGATCCGCTCCAGATGATGTTCCACATGATGCTCCTACCCCTTGATTTCATTTTACTCTGGTTTTCTGTCATTTTGGTACTTGTGAGAGCGAGCGATTTGTATTTTCTTCATTTCTTATTCTCACTTGTGCCAGCTTCTTGTATTTTTTTTTTTTTTGGATTTGTATTATGTTGGATTTAGCTTTACTTATATTAGTTTTTAAAGTGTTAATGAGTAATTCTAGTTCCTGTTTCCTATATTTGTTTTGATGGATTGATGCCTAATTGTTGTTACTTGTTCATCTATCTATAATCTTGTTCCTATACTTCATTTACTTGTTTATGCGCCACACTTGCTATATTCTCTAACCTTGCAGGTTTTCGTTCTATCCCTTTGTCTTTTCAAGACAAAAAGGGGGAGAACATGTTTATGGGGAGCTTAATATTTTTATTCCTACACTCTATATTTCGCCATGCGTTTTATGTATTTGTTGGTTCATGTGTGTAGGAATCCTATTACAAATTCAAAGGCCACCTTCAACAATGCAGCATTTTAAGTCAGTCAAATCTGTCCTTGTATTTTGCATTTTGGGTGGGTTTTAGGATCGGCTTGACGATTGGCTTAGCAAATTCAGAGTCATTTTGTTTGTACTTTATTTATTTTATGTTTTTTTCCTGGAATAGACAAGGGGGGAGATTTATAAGGACAAATTTCCATTCTATTCATTTGTAGTACTGGCTAAATTTCGTTGGACAAACCCTTTTGGTCATTGTGGTTTGTTCATAAATCATCTTTGACGAATTTGGACATCCAGCTATTCACCTTCATCAAATTCATTCCAAATATTCTTTACCCAAAGGTATTTGACCCGGTTCTCTTTTATATATGTTGGATACAAACTAAATGTGACAAAAATTAATTTTGTAAGAAGTTTTTCAGTCAGTGTAAAATTCTAAAATTTCGTTGGAAAACTTCCCAGGTCGTTCAAACGACCCCGTTCGAACGAACCTGTTCAAACGAGTTTGCTATCCTCCATTTTCTCAAGCACTCTAAAATTTCGTTAGAAGTTTTGTTGGAATGTCGTTCGAACGAATTCGAATGAGGTTCTACACATTCTTTACTGACTTTTCGTTAAAACATTTGTTCGAACATAGTGGTTCGAACGATTTCGATCGAATGACCCGCTGCCAGTTAGAAATTTTTTATTTTTGGACGTTTCTCCCTTAACTTCTTTGGTCCACTACTTTTCCCTTTTCTATCTTGTGTGGACGAAAATAGTAATGGTCACTTTAACTTTTGAACACAAGGGAAAACATAATAAACAACTTTTACCTTTTTATCTCCAACAGTTATGTGATCTTTAGATAATATTTTGAGAACCACAATAGTGTTTATCCTTGCAATCTGCATTGGAGCTTTGCACAAGTGCTGATTGGAGACCGTAATTGGGTTTCGATGGATATTGAGACACAAGAAGTGTTATGTAATGCATTGGATCTTTGCGTACTACAAACGGAGGTATTGGAGTTGGCATCAGGGACTCGGAGTGAGTCAGGTTTGTAAGTATTTTGAGTCTCATTGTAAAACCATATTTGTAGTGGATTTGTCTAAGCCCAACCGTTTGAGGTTTTCCCGATTTGGGTTTTCTTCGTACATCGACGTGTTGTGGTTGTGCCTTCTTCTTACTTAGATGATAATCCTGCATGCACACTTAGGAATTAGTAAGAAATATTTAAAATTGGAAAGTATCAACACTTGGCTGTGACACCCCGCCTAATTAATCCCGGGTGATTAGTCCTAAATCAAGTTAGAACAGGTTTCTCATTTGGTCCATTCTTAGCATCACTGTCGTCTTATTTAATTACTAACCACCTAAGTGAGAAAAGTAGACTGGTGCCAATTTTTATCTTTCATTATTTAACAAACACCCATGCGGAAAATAAAACTATATAACAATCACAGATAACTAAATTAATCATTCACAAGTAAAAATAATTGACCGAATAAACCAACGGTCCAAATAATAAATCCCATAAAGATAAGAATAAACTCTCAACAAGTCTAATACAAATAAATGGAAAGTGAGCAACATGCTCGAATACTAATCATGAACTTCTACATTTAAGAATGAAGAATGAGGCGTCTATCAAAACCCCGCAACATCCACACATGTTGCAGCAACGGATCCCTGGAATATAGTCAAGGCTGGCGTCCCTGTGGTTGGACACCTAAAAGGTTTTTAAAAGTTTTTATAGCAAGGGTTAGTACCCAAAACATTTGAAAAACATTTAACAAATGATTAACTTGCAGTAATAAATAAATATGCATGCTCTTCGTATTTTTAGCTAATATCGCACTCTCTTGAGGAATTCCTTACCCTTCCTCTATTATACCCTACGAATGCTTTAATTAAATTACCTAGTTACTCATCTCATGACTAGATAATTAACAAAGTTCCTTTATACCCACCTTACTCTAACTGAGTATGTAGTGATTTTGATATATAAGTTATTGGTAACATCAACTTAACTAAATCATTTCCCTTTTTATATTCATATAACTTCTACACTTGTTATACCTGTGAAATCACTCACTTTTCATTAATATTCCGTATATAATTAATTATAAAATTATATACTTATAATCATATTCCAGCATTCACAATCATACTGTAATATATATAATAACTTGCAACCTCTCGAGTAAAAATACTCCCGGAATGTAAATTCTATAAAGTGCTATCCCACTAGGTATAATCACATAGACTAGTTATCCCAAGTCAGAATTTTCACACCAACTTGATAAAAATAAATAATTGGAGGCGGTCATATTCCTTCCCTGAAAGTGAGTTGTCCCTCACCCATATAACGGACGCTATGACCTCGGGAATATACTCACCCTACTCCTCAAGCTAGGGGATTCATCCACTACGCGCAACCTCCCCCTATAGCACTATAGTAACAAATATCTAATCACTGATATTAATTGAGCACACCATATATATACACTAACGCCTCCGTATATATAAATATAAAAGTCCCAGCTATACCGTTCACTAAAATCCGTAACATAAGCCTATTAAAATTATTAAGAGTTTATGGTCCAACTCTAAGTATTAATTAAATTGCACTTTAATTAATTTAGTTATTGTTGGTGTCGCCCCCACCATAAATTTGGACTTACTCCCGTAGCCCAAAAATAAATTTACCCGAGTCATAATTCCCGACTCTAATTTATTAGCCTCAAACCCTAATTAATCTATCTACAATTAATTAGATTCAAACTCATGTATTTAATTTCTCAATAATTAATTACATAAGGTTTTTATATAAAACTTCCCTCTTATATAACCAACTGGCGGAACTGCCAGATTCTGGCGACCGTCGATCGATCGACCCAGACCGTAGATCGATCGATCGAACTGGTCTTCGTCTTCTTCGCGAAGACAGGGCACCATGGACGGATTTTCTTAAACCCTAATCTCTTCTAACATGAGTTTTAAGCCTTCTTAACACCAGAGTATACTAGAAACCTTATTAGGATAACCCAGAAAGACTACAACAACCATCAATTCATCCATAAACAACTGATTCATAAATTTTTGGGGAAAATCCATCTTTTTCCTTAAACAAATTTTTACTTCAAATTTCTTCATCAAATTCGTTCTAATATATCTGGATATCATTCTAACAGATACACATTAATATTCCAATATCAGATCTTTACATAACTCCTCATAATTTCGGCCAAAACAGATTCATGTTTTCTTTAGAATTATCAAAGCCCCATGTTTATACCATGAACCCCAAAACGAATTTTAAATTCATAACAACACACAAATATGAATTGAAAGACAGTTTTCATGCTATTGCAAGTTATTCACTTGCCTTAGGTTTTGTAGGGTCTGAATATGCGATGGATTCCAAGGTTGAAGATGACCTTGTTGGTTCTTTGAGATCCCCAAAATGGCTTTGGCTGCTGCTAGGGTTTCCTAACCCTTTAATTCCTTTCTTTGCTTAAGCTTAGCCAGCCCTTATTTCTTTTTATTAAGTTAATTAATCCATTCCCGTTTTTTGACTAATGGGCCAAGCCCAAGTGACTAAAATGCCCCCGAGTGGGCCCGACTATGTCTAAAAATGTCCCGTGACCCGTTTACTACCCCTGGGTACACTTTTCCGACTATCTCGGCCCATCCGGACTCAACTGTACACTCAGAATTTGTATCCAAATTCATTTATAAAAATACTTATCCCCCACCCAATACAGTCTATACCAACTTCCGGATGTGATAAGTACATATCTCGTCATTAATACTCGAAACGACGAAATTACATTATTACTATACACTCAGTAAATAATTTTCCCTAAATATTAACCATTCAATCCTAGATTAATATTTATATATTATTCTATCATAATTAATTCATTAAATTACAACACACTAGTAATTTAGAATTTCCGAATTAATTAAATTTTAAATGTACCAAAAATACGGGGTGTTACATACTCCCCCCCTTATAAAGGAATTTCGTCCCCGAAATTAGATCGTACCTGGGTTGAAAAGATCTGGATATTGTTCCCGCATATCCTCCTCCCGCTACCAGGTAGACTCGTCAACATTGTGATGACCCCACTGTACTCTAACCAATAGAACAACCTTGGATCGTAATTTCCGCTCACTATGATCCAGAATAGCTACCGGCCTCTCCTCATACGAGATGTCTGGCTGTAAGTCGATCTCCTCGAGTGGAACGTGCCAAAAGGCTCTCTCGCTACTTCGATATTTCTCCAGCGATGCCACATGGAATACATCGTGTATCCGCTGAAGATGTTCTGGTAACCCAAGCTTATACGCCACCGGTCCCACCATCTCAATAATAGGGAAAGGTCCTACGTATCGCGGTGCTAACTTACCCTTCTTGCCGAACCTCATCACCCCTTTCATTGGGGATACCCGGACTAAAACCTGGTCCCCAACTTCTAGCTCCACATGTCGTCGAGAAGCGTCACCATAACTCTTTTGCCTGTCCTGAGCTATCCGAATTCTTCCTCGAATCAGCTCTATCTTGGAAGATGTCTCTTGAACAATCTCCGACCCCAAGAGTTTTTTGTCCCCCACCTCTAACCAACAAACTGGTGAACGACAAGGTCTCCCGTACAGTGCCTCAAATGGTGCCATGCCAATCGTGAATTGGTAAGAGTTGTTATACGCAAACTCTACCAAAGGGAGATATTTCTCCCATCCTCCCCCGAAGTCCAAAATGCACATTCTGAGCATGTCCTCCTGCATCTGATTAACTCTCTCAGTCTGTCCGTCAGTCTGTGGGTGATATGCTGTACTCAAGCACAACTCCGTGCCCATTGCCTCCTGAAAGCTCTGCCAAAAGTGGGCGACAAAAATTTTGTCTCGGTCGAATACAATATTTATAGGCACTCCATGCAGCTTAACAATCTCTGCTATGAATAGCTGTGCATAATGCATCGTCTCAAAGTCTGCGTACCGGCAAAAAGTGGTCCACCTTAGTCAACCGATCCACAATAACCCATATGGAGTCGTGACCCCTCTGCGATACAGGTAACCCTGTGATGAAGTCCATGGAGATGCTCTCCCACTTCTACACGGGAATTTCTAACGGCTGTAGCATCCCTGATGGTCTCTGGTGGTCAACTTTCACAAGCTGACACGTGGCACAATTCGAAACAAACTCCGCTATGTCCCGTTTCATTCCTGCCCACCAATACTGCCACCTCATATCTTGGTACATTTTATCCCCACCGGGATGTACCTCAAATTTCGAACCATGGGATTCTGTCATAACAGCGTGCTTCAAATCCTTATCCTCTGGCACCATTAACCTCCCATTAAAGCGTAGGCCTCCTTCTGAGCTAATCGAGTAACCCTCTGCTCCCTCAGCTAACAACTGGTCCACCCTATCCCGGCAAACCTGATCCTCAGCCTCAGCCTTCACAACTCGCATAATGATCTCGGGTGTGATGGATAAAGCTGACATGCAAGCCTTGGCTACGTCATCCTCATATTTAAGCTCTCTCCACTTCGCTTTCCATACCTCTGCTATCTCCCCAGTCGGCCTTCGGCTCAATACGTCTGCTACCACATTGGCCTTACCAGGATGATACTGAATATCAAACTGGTAGTCCTTCACGAATTCTAGCCACCGCCTCTGCCTCATATTCAGATCCTTCTGAGTGAAGAGATACTGAAGTGACTTGTGATCCGTGAATAGAGTAAACTGCTCTCCTAGAAGATAATGCCTCCATATCCTCAAAGCAAAAACGACCGCTGCCAATTCTAGGTCATGAGTGGGGTAATTCCTCTCGTGGGGCTTTAGCTTCCTGGAAGCATAAGCTATAGCCCTCTCCTCCTGCTAGAGTACACCCCCAAGACCCCGTAAGGATGCGTCTGTGTAAACACGATACTCTAGCCCTCCCTTTGGCAATGCAAGCACGGATGCAGATGTCAACTTGTCTTTTAGCTCGTCGAACGCCAATTGACAACTATCATCCCACTTGAAAGGTACTCCTTTCCGAGTCAGATTCGTCAAAGGTCCTGCAATCTTAGAGAATCCTTTAATGAATCGCCTGTAGTAACCGGCCAAACCCAAAAAACTGCGCACCTCGGTCGGTGTCGTGGGATGTCCCCACTCCCTCACCGCCGACACCTTATTCGGATCCACTGCAATACCCTGATCTGACACGGCGTGACCAAGGAACTGCACCTCCCGAAGCCAGAATCCACACTTCCCTAATTTGGCATAGAGCTGATGATCCCTCAGTGTCTGTAGAACCATGCGCAAATGCTCTACGTGATCCTCCTCGGTGTGCGAGTAGATTAGGATGTCATCAATGAACACGATGACAAACTGATCTAAGTACTCTCTGAAAACCCTGTTCATGAGGTCCATGAACACTGCTGGTGCATTGGTGAGCCCGAAGGGCATCACCCTAAACTCATATGATCCATACCGCGACAAGAAAGCGGTCTTAGGAACATCCCCCTCTCGGATACGCAGTTGATGATACCCTGACCTCAAGTTGACCTTGGAGAAGTAAGACGCCCCTCTCAATTGGTCAAATAAATCATCAATCCGAGGCAACAGATATTTATTCCGTATCGTCACCTTGTTCATCTCCCTATAATCCACGCACAAGCGGAGTGAACCATCTCGCTTCTTCACAAACAATACCGGTGCACCCCACGGCGATGTACTTCGCCGAATAAAACCCTGACCCAGTAGTTGCTAAATCTGTTCCCTCAATTCCCGCATCTCTGAAGGGGCCATTCGGTAAGGTGCCCGAGCAATCGGCCTCGTCCCCGGAGCCAAATCGATAACAAATTCGATTTCTCTGCTGGGTGGTAATCCTGGTATTTCCTGGAATACATCCTCAAAGTCCCTCACTACAGGAATAGAGTCTAAAGGAACTACCACTTCCTGTGAGGTTTCCTCCTCAATGTAATATAAATGAGCGGTCGAGCCTCCCTCTGGGCGAGGCATCGCCACAACAAACATCTCTTGTCCCGGAATGGCAAAAATAATGCTCCCACCGAAGCAATCAATCATGGCTCTATAGTCAGCGAGCCAATCCATACTGATAATCACATCGTGAACATGCATATCTAATACCAACATGTCCACAGGTAATACCAAACCACCAATCTCCACCCCCACTCCCCGACATATAAAGAATATAAGCGATCCATTCCCCAATGGTGAGTCGACACACGTAACAGTGCTCTCCGCGGTGGCTAACAACCCTAAAGCCTTCGCGAAATGTGTACCTATAAAGCAATGTGTAGCCCCTGTATCAAACAATACCCGACCCATAGTGCCATGGATAGAAAACGTACCCTCGATCGCGGGCGGCGTCTGCTGTGCTGGGGGATTAGGAACATCCCGAACGTTATACACACGTCCGTAGTTCATCTGCCCCTGCTGCTGTGGGGCGGGTGGGGCTGGCGCTGCTGGCGGCATCTGACCCTGTTGCCCCTGTTGGGCACCCTGCTGCTGGCCTCTGCCCCTCTGCGGGCACTCCCTCTTGAAGTGTCCTGGCTGTCCACGGGAGAAACAACATTTCTGGTCGTCACCCTGTCGTTGGCCCTGCTGGCCCTGACGTTGCTGCCCCGGGTGGCCTCCCCCGTTGTTCCCTTGACCCTGTCGGCCCTGAGGAATCTGTTGTTGCTGATTAGGGCCTAGTTTCCCCTGCCTGAACCCCTGTCCTCCCGGTCGGAACCCACCAGGCTTAAACTTCTTAGCCTGATTCCCTTGCTGAATGATAACCTGCTGCTGTGTGCCACTCGTCTCACCACTAGTGACCGCCTTGCCCTGCTGGCTCGGCTCACCTGCCTTCTTGTTTCCCTTAGCATGGAAACGATGATCTTGGCAATGTACAAGTGCGTCATTAACGACATCTGTATAAGTCACTAATGCCGGATTTCCAATCAAGTGCTGCCTGATTCTCCAGGCTAGACCATCCATGAACTTCGACTTCTTCCGCTCCTCATCGCTCACCTCATTTGGCACAAAATTTGCCAACCGGGTGAACTCCTCCTCATATTCTGCTACTGACCTGTCACCCTGTACCAACTCGCTGAATTTCTTTCTCATCTCAGATTCTACTGCTGGAGGGAAGTACTTGCGGTCAAACCGCACCCAGAATTCAGAAATCGGCATCGAATCCCGCTCCTCAGCGGTGGTTACGGACTCCCACCACTGTAAGGCTGCCCCTGACAGACGAAAGGTAGCCAGCATCTGTTTCTGCACTTCTGTACCCTCTAACATGCGCAGATGGCGCTGAATGTTCTTCTTACAGTCACAAGCCTCGACCACATTGGTGCTACCTCGAAACTCAGGTGGGTGACCCTTCTGAAAGGTCTCCCTCACTCGCTGCCAAGATGGTGGCCCCACTGGAGCCTGAACTGCTGGATCCAATGGAGGCGGTGCCTGGGGCTATGAAAAATGATCTTCCATAGCTCGCATCGTTGTCTCGACCGCTTGGGCCACTATCACTGCCACCTGAGTGGTAGAAATCAACTCGGGTGGGGGGGGGGTGGCGGTACCTGTGGCTCCTGGCGAGCCTCCCTCACCTCATCTCTAGCCTCAGCCCTCTCCGCTCTCTGTCTCTTTGGCGGCATCTGAAATAGATTGAATTGTATAAGTACACAATTTATACAAAAACTAATAGCAGGAATACGATATCTCACAAGCGGAAAATATAATCAACAGTCCTAATAATAGGGCTCTATAACAACCGAACGCTACGCTGAAATGTAGAAAGCCATACAGATCCTAAGGACACTAGAACCTGATGCTCTGATACCATCTGTGACACCCCGCCTAATTAATCCCGGGTGATCAGTCCTAAATCAAGTTAGAACAGGTTTCTCATTTGGTCCATTCTTAGCATCACTGTCGTCTTATTTAATTACTAACCACCTAAGTGAGAAAAGTAGACTGGTGCCAATTTTTATCTTTCATTATTTAACAAACACCCATGCGGAAAATAAAACTATATAACAATCACAGATAACTAAATTAATCATTCACAAGTAAAAATAATTGACCGAATAAACCAACGGTCCAAATAATAAATCCCATAAAGATAAGAATAAACTCTCAATAAGTCTAATACAAATAAATGGAAAGTGAGCAACATGCTCGAATACTAATCATGAACTTCTACATTTAAGAATGAAGAATGAGGCGTCTATCAAAACCCTGCAACATCCACACATGCTGCAGCAACGGATCCCTGGAATATAGTCAAGGCTGGCGTCCCTGTGGTTGGACACCTAAAAGGTTTTTAAAAGTTTTTATAGCAAGGGTTAGTACCCAAAACATTTGAAAAACATTTAACAAATGATTAACTTGCAGTAATCAATAAATATGCATGCTCTTCGTATTTTTAGTTAATATCGCACTCTCTTGAGGACTTCCTTACCCTTCCTCTATTATACCCTACGAATTCTTTAATTAAATTACCTAGTTACTCATCTCATGACTAGATAATTAACAAAGTTCCTTTATACCCACCCTACTCTAACTGAGTATGTAGTGATTTTGATATATAAGTTATTGGTAACATCAACTTAACTAAATCATTTCCCTTTTTATATTCATATAACTTCTACACTTGTTATACCTGTGAAATCACTCACTTTTCATTAATATTCCGTATATAATTAATTATAAAATTATATACTTATAATCATATTCCAGCATTCACAATCATACTGTAATATATATAATAACTTGCAACCTCCCGAGTAAAAATACTCCCGGAATGTAAATTCTATAAAGTGTTATCCCACTAGGTATAATCACATAGCCTAGTTATCCCAAGTCAGAATTTTCACACAAACTTGTTAAAAATAAATAATTGGAGGCGGTCATATTCCTTCCCTGAAAGTGAGTTGTCCCTCACCCATAAAATGGACGATATGACCTCGGGAATATACTCACCCTACTCCTCAAGCTAGGGGATTCATCCACTACGCGCAACCTCCCCCTATAGCACTATAGTAACAAATATCTAATCACTGATATTAATTGAGCACACCATATATATACACTAACGCCTCCGTATATATAAATATAAAAGTCCCAGCTATACCGTTCACTAAAATCCGTAACATAAGCCTATTAAAATTATTAAGAGTTTATGGTCCAACTCTAAGTATTAATTAAATTGCACTTTAATTAATTTAGTTATTGTTGGTGTCGCCCCCACCATAAATTTGGACTTACTCCCGTAGCCCAAAAATAAATTTACCCGAGTCACAATTCCCGACTCTAATTTATTAGCCTCAAACCCTAATTAATCTATCAACAATTAATTAGATTCAAACTCATGTATTTAATTTATCAATAATTAATTACATAAGGTTTTTATATAAAAATTCCCTCTTATATAACCAACTGGCGGAACTGCCAGATTCTGGCGACCGTCGATCGATCGACCCAGACCGTCGATCGATCGATCGAACAGGTCTTCGTCTTCTTCGCGAAGACAGGGCAGCCATGGACGGATTTTCTTAAACCCTAATCTCTTCTAACATGAGTTTTAAGCCTTCTTAACACCAGAGTATACTAGAAACCTTATTAGGATAACCCAGAAAGACTACAACAACCATCAATTCGTCCATAAACAACTGATTCATAAATTTTTGGGGAAAATCCATTTTTTCCTTAAACACATTTTTACTCCAAATTTCTTCATCAAATTCGTTCTAATATATCTGGATATCATTCTAACAGATACACATTAATATTCCAATATCAGATCTTTACATAACTCCTCATAATTTCGGCCAAAACAGATTCATGTTTTCTTTAGAATTATCAAAGCCCCATGTTTATACCATGAACCCCAAAACGAATTTTAAATTCATAACAGCACACAAATATGAATTGTAAGACAGTTTTCATGCTATTGCAAGTTATTCACTTGCCTTAGGTTTCGTAGGGTCTGAATATGCGATGGATTCCAAGGTTGAAGATGACCTTGTTGGTTCTTTGAGATCCCCAAAATGGCTTTGGCTGCTGCTAGGGTTTCCTAACCCTTTAATTCCTTTCTCTGCTTAAGCTTAGCCAGCCCTTATTTCTTTTTATTAAGTTAATTAATCCATTCCCGTTTTTTGACTAATGGGCCAAGCCCAAGTGACCAAAATGCCCCCGAGTGGGCCCGACTATGTCTAAAAACGTCCCGTGACCCTTTTACTACCCCTGGGTACACTTTTCCGACTATCTCGACCCATCCGGACTCAACTGTACACTCAGAATTTGCATCCGAATTAATTTATAAAAATACTTATCCCCCACCCAATATAGTCTATACCGACTTCCGGATGTGATAAGTACATATCTCATCATTAATACTCGAAACGACGAAATTACTTTATTACTATACACTCAGTAATTAATTTTCCCTAAATATTAACCATTCAATCCCAGATTAATATTTATATATTATTCTATCATAATTAATTCATTAAATTACAACACACTAGTAATTTAGAATTTCCGAATTAGTTAAATTTTAAATGTACCAAAAATACGGGGTGTTACATTGGCCTAATTTATACTTGTTTAAAGAGTGTATTGAACGAAATTAACTAAGTTCATATAGCTTGCTACTTCATCTATAAAAGTGATAAAGTACTCATAGGCCCACACAAATCAATTTGAAACATTTCCAACACATCTTTGGCTCTATATCCCTTGGCCATAAATGATCTCTTGTTCATCTTTACCGCTAGGAATGATTCACGGACTCTAAGAGCTTCCATTTCCAATAAACTCAATTGCCCATTTGATATAGTCCTTGTATCCTTTTAGAATTATATGACCTAACTGCGAGTGCCAAAGATATGTTTTGTTCCATTTAGAAGGCTCCTTTATCTTTTGGTTATTTCCATTTAAGTTATTTAATTCAATATTAAGTAGCAATGGGGACACATGTCTTATAATATACGAATAATTTCTAATAATCCTGAACATAAAAGAGATGTGTTATTTTTTTGTTAATAAAACCTCCTTTGTTAAAATAAACAAAATATTTGTTAATGATAAGTTTGGAAATTGAAATCAAACTTCTTCTAATAATATGAAAATAAAAACAATCTACCAATAATAACTTACTATCTTTACTAAAATTTAAAAATAAATTTCTTATTGCTTCTACCGTTGCCTTGTGATAATCACCCATGAATAGAAACATGTCTCTATCAGTGAGCTCCGTTGTTACCTACAATACATGCAAAGAATTGCAAACATGATTATTGGCTCCCTAATCTATACGTGTAAGGTCATAATTTCATAAGTCTGTTATCAATTTATTATGTCATATACCGCTACACTATCGAAGAGCATTCAAGAGACATCTACATCAAAGACGGATTCGAATTACTCAAGTTCTTCACCATTCAAGACTCCGCGAGGTTTACTTTGGTAAGGTTATTTTTTTAATTCCTTAACTTTTCACTTAGAGCTTTTGGGATATTTTTATAAAATATTTTCAAAGTGTTGGAGCAGACTTTTTAGTCAAAATTTGAGAATGAGTGTTTTTTCTAAGTGTTGAAGTGGACATTAAAATAAAAAAAATTTCTCTTCAGTTGTTCGAGCGACAAAGCATGTCATTCGAGCGACATAGCATGTCGTTCGTGCGAGATAGCATGTCGCGCGATCTCGTTTGAATGACAGTAGTCCTTCGTTCGAGCGACATGCTGATCTCGTTCGAACGAGCTCTGTTTTTGAGGCGGCATATTTTTCCTATAAATACTCATTATTTGGTAATGTTTTCATTAAGAAGTCATAATGTTTTGACGAAAAGAAAAACTGCGAAAGAAGAATCCTTTTTGGCTTCTTCCTTTAGGGTTTTAATCCCTTTTTGTTTTCAATTCACAAAACTCCCATATGCTTTAGTGAATTATTTTGTTGTTCAAGAACACAACTTTTGCCATTGTTTATTCTTTGTAGGGAGAGCTGTACAACCGACAGCTGCGTGCTATTGTGGAAGGTGTCCTTGTGAAGAGAAGATTGCGTGTCAAGGACTACGAGTCCTTGTGGTATATCTGCGCGTGAATCACTACAGATTTCTAGTTGTTGCTTTGAAGGTTTGACGAAGACACCGTGTGTTACTCTTGTGGGCGAAAGCAAAATGGTATGTAAGTCAATGGTCTTGTAAACTTTTCAAAGTTCTAGAAATAAAATGTTCTGCCCTGCGGAGATTTTTCCTTAAGCTTGTGTCGGATGCTTTATTTATTTTATGGTTTGACACACGCACACACGCAGTTGAATGATTTGGGGCTGATTTATTTTGGTTTAAAAATAGACACTAATTAAATAAACGTGCCAACGTAGAAAGTTGCGCATTGAATCAATTATCACACAATCACGTTTTACAAATTGGTATCAGAGCGGGTTACGCTAATTTATCGCGTGATCCTGATTTTTCAAGGATTTTTTTTATACAATTTGACTTCTCACATGTTTTACAAATTGGTATCAGATCAGGTTGCGCTAATTTATTGCGTATTCCTATTTTCCGCAAAATTATGTGATATTGATTTTTTTTTAAATCAATTTTGTGAAAAATAGAAATTTTTCAATGGAATGCCCTTTTAATAATGAGCCTATTTTTGAAAAATCATGACCTGCTGAAAAATTAAAAAGTTTGAACTTGAAACTTTGTGAAAGAATCAAAGTTTTGGAAAAAGAAAATTCTCTCTTTAAAAGTAAGATTGAATATTTGCAAACATATCAAACTCAAAGTGATATTTGTCGTGTGCACTTTTGTAATTTGCGTATTGATTTTGATTTTTTGAAAATTGCCAAAAAGAAAAGTGATGAGAGAGTCCTTGTTTTAGAGAAGAAATTTGAGGACTTGAAAAATTCTAGGGTTCCCGTTTGCGCCATCGAGAATAAAAAATTAATCGATGATTTTACGACACATGATAAGACTCTTAGGGATAAGTTTGTTTGAATTGAGGGGAAGCGTGATAAACTTTTAAGTTTAATTGAAAATTTGAAAAATAAATTCCTGTCTTTGGAAGAGTCTAATTCTTTGCTTGAGTCTAAAATTTTAAAGTTAAAAAATAATTTGATAGACTCAAGTAGGTTTAATAGTGATGGTAATGCCTCATCTTGTTCTCTTGCTTCTAATGCTAAAGCCAAAAACATTATTTGTTTGAGAGGGTCAACTAATTCCAAGGATGTTAGAAAAGGTCAACCCATAGGTGTCGTTCCACCCGTTTACACATGTTCATATTGTGGTAGGAAAGGTCACCTTAGGCATTTTTGTTTTGATCTTGGAAAATGTCCTAGGAAGTTTATGTCTAGTGTTCCCGTGGTTCCCAAATGCCCCACACGACATTTCACATCTATTTGGGTTAGGAAATCACTTTTAGCGGCACTAGATTTTAGACAAGTTGATTCCCGTTTGCTTGCACATGATTCTTCTCTTTCCATATCATATAGATGATTGTGTTTGCATGTTTGTCATACACTAGTTGTAGTTTCATGATATATATTTGCTAGTGTGTTGACTTGTACATTTTGTATTAGATTTTTGTTTTTGAAAATTTTGGAAAAATACAAAAACATTTTATTTTGATAAATTTTTTGAAAAATCCGAAAAGATTTTTGTATTTTGTTTGCACCTTTTATAGATGGACACTTAGGATGGCCGAGTCACAACATCATTCCATTTTTTTCATGTGGCTATTTGATAATTTTGAGACAATATATCATGTCATCTTTGTGCTTTATAATATTTGGAGTCATTAAGATGTAATTAAGTGTTACTTCCTATATGTTTGACTCATGATTTCCTTTATTGCACATGTGCACGAATTTGTTTGATTATTGTCCTTGTCTTATCACATGTTGGTTGGGTGTTTTCACTTCAATCCTGTCTTTAAAACGAACCAACCGCGATAAATCTTGATAAGAAAGTTGTGCATATAAGAACCGTTTTGTGAGTTTGTGTGCTTTGTTTAAAAACGGTGAAGGGCTACGAAAGATTTTTTTTTATCTTTTGCGATTAAGCCAACGTTTAAATTGGACCTAAAAAATTGAGAAATTTTATTATCCGAGGTCCAAAGAGGTTTAAAAGAGCTCGAAAAAATTTAAAGGCAATAAAAAGAAATACATGTCAATTATGGACCATTTAGGTTTTTGCATCAATTCTCCAATGTTTGAGAATTTAGATCACCTCTATTCAAAATATAAATCTGAGGGTGTTTAGTTGGAGAATTTAAACGAGTTTGCACGTCCTTGAAAATATTGAAAAAGCGCTAAATAATTTTGGACATTATTGGTGTGGAAATTACTTTGACTTTGATTTGTTGATTTGCATAAGACGATGTCATCTAAATTCAATAATTTTTATACCTAAGGATACTTTTGATGTTCATTCGTTAGGAGTACACGTATTCATCATGCACATGTGACCGATTGAGTTTATTTACCTATCGAATGTGTTCACACCCATTCATTCCATTGCCATGACTTGGTTGTTTGAGTTTAAATCCATGATGTTTTTTTTGTAACTTTTTTTTTTATGAAAATTTTGAAAAACCAAAAATAGTTTGTGAATGATTTTTGAGATATTCCTTTGCATGCGCATAGTTTGATCCTTGTTTTCTATGCATTTTATTGTGACACTCCATGTTTTCATTGTCTCTTTTCATCTGTCTATTTAGGGACATCATAAAAAGGGGGAGAAAGAATTATCATGTTATGGGGGAGTTTTTACATTATGGGGAAGATTTGATTTATTAATGATTTATTCTTATATCATTTCAAACTCGATGCATCACGATGGTTTTTGCTTTATCTCATGTGTGTAGGTACAAATATTTAAGATCATGATGTTGCACACCCTGATGAGAAAAGCTTTGAGATTTGCCGAAGATGATTGAAGCACAGTTTTGAGGTCTTGCAAAATTTATTCATGGGAGGGTAGATTTGTATAGGTTTTTTGGTTTTTGATAATTTGGATTTTTTATGTATGTACCGGTATAGACATTGGGGGAGATTTATAAGGACATATTTTCATAGGTAGGTTATCATTTTATTATGTCATATACCGCTACACCGTCGAAGATCATTCAAGATTCATCTACATCAAAGACGGATCCGAATTACTCAAGTTCTTCATCATTAAATACTCCGCAAAGTTTACTTTGGTAAGGTTTTGTTTTTAATACCTTAACTTTTCACTTAGAACTTTTAGGATATTATTATAAAATATTTTCTAAATGTTGGAGCAGACTTTTTCGTCAAAATTTGAGAATGAATATTTTTTCTAAGTGTTGAAGCGGACATTAAAATAATATTTTTTTCGCTTTAGTCATTCGAGCGACATAGCATGTCGTTCGAGCGACATAGCATGTCGTTCGAGCGACATAGCATGTCATTCGCGCGAGATAGCATGTCGATCTCGTTCGAACGATAGATGTCCTTCGTTCAAGCGACATGCTGATCTCGTTCGAATGAGCTCTGTTTTCAAGGCGGCGTGTTTTTCCTATAAATACTCATTATTTGGTAAAGTTTTTAATAAGATGTCATAGCGTTTTGACGAAAGAAGAATACTTTTTGGCTTCTTCCTTTAGGGTTTTAATCCCTTTTTTTTTCAAATCACAAAACTCCCATATGCTTTAGTGAATTATTTTGGTGTTAAATAACACAACTTTTGCCCTTATTTATTCTTTGTAGGGAGAGATCTACAACCGACAGATGCGTGCTATTGTGGAGGGAGTCCTTGTGAAGAGAAGACTGCGTGTCTAGGACTGCGCATCCTGCAGATTTCTAGCCGTTGCTTTGAAGGTTTGATGAATACACCGTGCGTTACTCTTGTGGGCGAAATCAAGATGGTATGTAAGCCAATGTTCTTGTAAACTTTTCAAAGTTCTTGAAATAAAAGGTTTTGCCCTGCGGGGATTTTTCCTTAAGCTTGTGTCGTATGCTTTATTTATTTTATGGTTTGACACATGCACACACGTAGTTGAATGATTTGGGACTGGTTTGTTTGGGTTTAAAAATAGACACTAATTAAATAAATGTGCCAACGTAGAAAGTTACGAATTTAATCAATTATCACACAGCCACGTTTTACAATACACCATGTAATGTTAGATAGAACCACAAATCATTTCTCAATGATATAGGAGAAATTACCTTTTCCATTCTCTCTAGCTAAGAAGATGGGGCATTACTTCTTAGAATGTCCTTCCGTTTTGCATATGTAACCGTTGCCTTCTGTCTTCTTTCCTTCTCCCTAGCGCTTAAAGTTTTTCTTGACAATTTAAGGTTGTACTTAGGACTTGACATTCTTCTTCATCTTCTTTTTACCTTTTCGGTGAAGTATACGGGACTTTCTTAGTAACTTAAACCACACCATATGGTATTTTAAACTGGTGAAAGTTTTTGGAATATGAACAGAATATATATATATATATATATCAATTTAAGCTTATGAGATAGCTTACAGCATACCTTATATTATATCACGTTGGGTAAGTGATAGTTATGAGAATTCAGAGGATGGGTGAAAGAGATTAGTTAGGCAGGTAACTTAACTAGGTTGTTTAAAATGTATACGATAGATGTGCACTATTAAACGAGGGGTGAGCAGTATCTAATGGGAGTGCGATACCAGTTTAAATATGAGAGATTTCATATTTAAAAAATGTAGCATTTGATGCACTTGCTAAATATTTTTAAAACTCGGGCTCTTAACCATTTATCTATTTTTCCCTCTCTTTTTCTATATATGTCTATATTTTAGATGTCTAGTCACAGGGATGCATGGATGATGATTCTTTCGAGTCAGACGTTGCTGCAGATGTTGTAGATGCAAGAAGGTTTATTTTGGACGCTTATATCCTTGTGATCTAGATAGGAGGTATTGTAGAAACATTCGGGCAGATAGCCCAACTGTATTCATTTATTCTTTTATTACATTGTAGTTTGCGGCGATTCGATTTGGTTGTATTATGTTGTACCGGGAGTTTGGTTACCTTATTTCATTTCAGTTGTGGTGTATAAACTGTGTGATTGTTTACTTGGTTGGTTTGATTAAAAAGATTAGTTAAATAAAATTTTGACGCCAGCGTAATAAGTTATTAGTAATTAAATTTGTTTTCGACAGTGATGCTAAGAATGATCCATATGAGATTCCTATTTTAATTTTCCATAGCATTGATCACCCGGTATTTTATTATGCCACGTGTCACATGTTTGTGCTACAAAACATTAGTAATAGAGGTGAATATATAGAAGAGATTCATCTGATCAGTCTTTTCCACTTCTGGTAGGCTTAAACATCCCTTTCAGTTGACCATTCCTCCAACATAGGAGGGAAGGTCTCCGTCAACACAAAATAAAAGTCCTCGACAGTTAAAATAATGTCTAGGCTTATTTTTCACTCTATATAGTTCATTCCAATCAACTTTTTATCCTTCAAGATTGAAAAAATTGGGTTAAATGATAATCCGATTTTGAAATCTGACAATCATACATTTTAAAAAGGGAATTAATTTAAAATTTTACATGTGAGAATTTAACTTGTTTTAATTTTAAAGTGACTCCATCACCATCATTTTAAGGTAAAACTCGCTAGACATCCTAGTTCCCTTATAAAGTGAGAGTACTCGTGGGGAGATTAAATCATCCCACCCTGAACTAGACATACTTTTTTCTTTCAATTTTGAACCTTGAGAGTTCAAAAACCTCTATCCAACATAATTAAATAGTCAATGAATTTAGGTCCCATAATTAATAATTATGACTCGATGGAGGAGGATATCATTAATTATTTCTAAATGTATACCAACGATTTGTTTCTCCAAATAGAACCTCTTGTGAAGGACTTCCATATGGGGTATGTAACTCACTCATATTCTAATTTATGGAACTATCACTTAAGATTTTTAATAAATCCCTCATATCCGGATTCATTCCATTTGGGGGGGGGGGGGGGGGGGAGTGGTTGACTAAAGGAATTAATCATATCTTGATTCATGAAAACATTAACGAACACCGCGGGACCCCTCTCCTGCTTAATATTTTGAAAAACTTGAAGGATTTTCCAAAATAATTTTTTTAATTCCTAAATGCGGAATTTAAATTCTTGGCAATTTCCAAATTTACTTGAATGGATTAAATTTCTTGATCTCCCTTTTTTTTTCCAAAATCAAACCCAGAGATCACAATTTAGTTCACCTCATAAATTTCATTACCCAACTTTAATTCAATTTAGAAAAGAATAAATACCACGCAAGTTTTTGAACAAATTTGGTGATCTAGGTCGATCTAAAAAATTAATCCATGTTGCATATAAAGCAAGTGCTCCTAATTATCGAATTAATTATGACACGAATTATGCAATATAATTATTAAAGATAAATGAAAGAAATTAAATAAACAAATGCAGAAAATAACAAGAGGACATAAGTGGCCTTTCCACCATAGCCTAGGATTCTTCTTGAAGAAAAACTCTTCATGCTCAAGAGTCTTTATTGTAGAGGACTTCCTTTTGATGAAGAGTCCAATTGAAGTCTACTTCATCACAAACAAGAGTTCTTAAGGGTTTTGATCACTGGAAATTGATACTATGTGGTCTGAAAACAATATGGGTAAGAACGACCACTAGAAGTCATAGAGAAAAACTCAAGTGACCAAAACATTCAATCTACCAGTGGTGGTGTTGATAAATTGACCCTGTCAAGGTAAGCTTCCTTCTTCATCTTTGGTTTGTGATGATAAATGGACATAACTCTTTCTAATCTTCATAAAACTTCACCAAACACTTCAACCCATATATAAACATGATTAGTGTAAAACAACATTACATCCCCTCAATATTGCCTCCAAATACATAGATAATTAAATAATTACAAAACTTATTTAGTACAACCATATCAAATCAAGAAGTGAAAAGTAACTACAAATAAACCACCATAGGATCCATTCACATAGAAAAATAATGTTTAACCATGATGGAAGGGATATAAATAAATATTTTTTTCAAAATGATGTTAGTACGGAAGCATAAATAAAGATACATCATCCCACAACATGCAAAACTAGCATTTTATAGTTTGGAAACCATGGACCTCTCCAATTGATGCTTGATCTAAACCAAAGGATCTTATACCGATTGTTGGGGATTAATATATGTGGAATAAAAAAAATTAAGTCATGATTGAGATATGAAAGCCTCTCTAACCCACTTCCTAAAAATGTGAATAATGTTTTTCTCACCCCTCTCAAACCTTAAAGATGAATAATAATTATTAAAACCCCTTTCCACACCTTTCTATAGTAGTATAAAAGGTGGGATTGGGACAAACTAGGTTACTAAGGAGTATATGCCTAACTACTTAGGTCTATGTAGTCCACCAGGGACCAAAGATAAGTAGTTGAATTATCTCCAAATAAATACTCAGAAATACCAAATTACATTTACCATAATTTATTTTCTTTGTTTATTTAATCATAGTTAATTCTACTAAATAATCATCAATGAAATCCAATTTAGTTATATCATTAATTACTAAGATTTATTGAGATCGTATTTGCAAAGTGAATAATGGTATATAATGTGATTCCTTATGTTAAGCTTCCAATACTTGCTTGGTCAAATTAGTTTTCAGCTAATTGTCTTCAATTAACATCCAATTAATTCCTTGATTATCAGACTTAACATATTTTTCTTGTCCACCGGATTATAAATTATCCATTGATGAGGATTACTGGTGGAAAAAAATCTTATAAGTCTATCAAAGGAGTATACAATCATAGGTATCCCCGAATGCGAATTCCTTACAACTAAGATATCATACCTACTTACATAATTATCACCAAATATGCGAGGGTTATTTTCTTTAATCTAAGATCGAATTCTCACCCATATCAAGCAAAGAAACAATCACATGAGCATTCAAATACTAATATTTCTCTTGACTAAGATTCTATGGACCCTTTGAAAATGTTTTTTGATTTCCTGAGTCTAATTAAGATAACCCTTAGACTCAAATCTCACAGATGGTCCTATTAAATACATTCCAAGGAAGTACTAATCATAATCCTCTATTGAATTATTATACAAGTTCTCGAACAATCATAAAGGTTCCCTCGGTTAGAGATAAACTACTAGGGTTGTATTATAACCTGTATATTGGATGTCAACTCCTTATATGGGCTATGAATTTTTAATAGTGAAAAAATCAAAATTGAAATCTCCTTATGATCAACCCAAATTCGACTCACTGCAACTCCTACTAATATCTCTTGACGGACACTAATATGAAATAACATATTTAAAACAAATATAAAGCATTCTTATAGACTTGATTCTCATTTCAAAATGAATAACATAAGCCTTTATTAATTAACAATAAAAGGTTTTACACGTGATTTTAAGAATAAACCCTAGTGCTTATAGTGTATAAATTATTTTCCAATGTACCACAATAGATAAAAGATATACCAATTTTGGTAAAACAAGTTGATCATTTATAGAAAACCAATCTAGAAACCGAAACTAGATTTTCTAAAATGAGATACATTAAACAATTTATCTACATTAACTGTATGCCTTCACCATAACTAAAAAAAATTCATACTATTGTCGCTTTATTCTTATTTCCTAATATTAAGAACATTTATCTTTTAAGTAATTTCCCAATTTCCTAAAATCTCGACAAATAGTACAGTCCTAATTTGTGGCTCCTGAGTTTACACACAAGGTTACCATAGATTGGACCATAAATAATAATATTTACTTTTAATAGAGAAACGATTACCATGTCCTTTAACTTATAATGAAAGGAAAATTAAACACCATTGTTATATTACTTTGGACTGACTAAGCATCACTCATCTGTATATCAATGTAGCAGAAGTCGACTAAATCTCAAACTGGACCACTCCAATCAAAACCTACCTTATAGATGGCTTCTTACCCAAGAATAGGCTTCAAGACAAATTACTAAAGTCTTTAGCTTTTAGATACCACATTAAGGGTCGATTATTGTTCAATAACGAATACTACTCCCCACCTCAGCGATGCCTTAGCCCAAAAGAATTCATCTACGTCCTCAAAGACATCTATAAAGGTATCTATTTTTCTCACACAAGACCACAAACCTTAGTATACAAGGTCTTAAGGCAAGGTCACTTCTATCCAACTTTAGGGAAAAATGATAAATACCTCATTTAATGTTGTGATAAATGTTAGAGGCTTGGATTTATTCCAAATAAACTAGCAGACAATATGGTTTTGATGTTAAGCTCGTGGCCCTTTGCTTAGTGGGGAGTTGATTTGGTAAGACCTATCCCTCTCTTGAAAGGTCAAAAGAATTTATGTATTGTGGATATTGATGAAGCAGAGACCTTATCCCCCATCACAAAGAAGAAAACTAAAAAAAATATTAGAAGGACATCATCTATAGTTTTATCTTTCGTAGCACTTTATCTCAAACAATGATAAATAGTTTGACAACCCATCCTTTAGGGATTTTTACAAAGACTCTTGCGTAAGAAATCATTACTCCTCCCCATGCCAACCTTAGGCCAATAAGTTAGAGTAACTAATATGAATATCTTCCACAACTTGAACATGAGGTTAGAGACGTCCAAATGTTTATGTAATGAGTAGATATCGATCATGTTTTTTTATCTACAAGACCACAATCAGAGGTCCAATAGGAAAAAATCCATTCTCCCTAACCTTTGGCACCGAGTTAGTAATCCTAATGATAACTTGGCTTTTGGGTGTATATCGTTGTTGTTGAAAGCCAAGTTAGTCAAAACCTCAATTACCTACAAAATATAACAATCTAAAGTGTAGAGGTAAGTGAGGGTATCAATCCACTTTCTAGGGAGTAAAGCACATGGAACAAATTCAATTGTAATTCACTTTTTATTTTCTTTTTGTGCTTTTTCACTTTTCTAATTTTTTTTAGCTTTTTCAATATTAAAACAAAAGGGTGAGGTGAGGTCTAAACTAAAATAAACTAAATGAAAATAACTAACTAGAAAATGACTAAAATAAAAAATAAGGTCTAACACTAAAATAAAAGATAAAGTGAGGTAAATAGTTGTGAGAACAATCAAGGAGTGGGATTACACCACAAATTTTAGTTATTCTAATTAATTAATTTAATTATTTGAATTCTCCCAAATTAATATTAAAATTACAAATCAACTCTCGTTGCAAGTGTAATTAGAATAGTAATCTTTTAGAAAGTTAAGTTTAACACCCCACAACTCTATAAAATTAGATCTACACTCCTTTTAATTAATCACCCGCTAGGATCGATCAATTAGAATTTATGTCAATCTTAGAAATTAAATTTAGAGTTGAAATTCAAGTGATAATACCCCACTTAAGAAACCCCTATCTCTAGTTCGAATCTAAAATGGATATTATCACTAGAATTTCGATTTTCTCTCGAAAATCATTTACCCTCTCTCGAGGCGTAAATCTAAGGGTGAGGGATTAAAATTAACATTCAAAGGGATTTTTCAAGTGATTAAACTAATTAAAATACAATAACATCAAATAAGGGTTTCACCCCACCCCTTGAAAGGGGTTTTAGCCTAACATGGTATAAAATATGACAAATTAATATTCAAAGGCATAAAATAATAAAAGAAGGGAAGAGAACAATCAAACCAAATCTCTTTGATTATGTTGAACTCCAATCCTTGAAATTGAAGCATACACCTCTTAATTGATCATCCAAATGAAATTGAAATATCCACTCAATTAATTCTCTAACAATATTTAATCTCACAAATATCTAAAAATAAAAAATGAAAAACTATTTACAAAAATTTATTTTCTAAACTAAACTATCTCTCTCTAGAATTTTCTCTCTACAAAGCTCTCTCTAATCTAGATTTCTCACAAATGAGGTCTTCATCCTCTTTTTATATGCAATGGAGCAAAGGGGTACAATTGGAAATTGGTTAGGGTGTGCACATGAGGGGTGTGAGGTCATGTGGGTGAGGTTGGGGAGGATAAAATCTGATTTGTTAAATGGGGGTATAATGGGTATTGGGGTTAGAAAGGTAGTTGAGGGGTATTTTGGGTAAAAGGGTAAAATGGCATGTGGGGTAAGATTTGGCACATGGGTTTTAATTAAGTGGTATTGGGTTTTGGTTTGTTTGTGCAGATCGTGGCTTTTGTTTGGGAGAAAACATGGAAATGGGTTTTTGGTTTATGGGTGTATGGGTATGGAGCTTGGGCATGGATTTTGATTGTTGGATGTTGGGTTGGAATGGCGGGTCACCGGAGGTTGGGTCCAAGGTTGTCGACGGAGGGGGGCGACCGGAGATGGTCGGGAATGGGGCTGAAAGGGGAGGTCGCCGGTTAAGGGATTGCTGCCTGCGCCACTGGTCGGCGACGGGGCTGGTGGTCAGGCCGGTGGATGGGTGCCGCCGAGAGGTGAGAGAGGGAGGCCGAAGGTCGGAATCGGAGTGGGGTCTCCGGTGGCACGGGTTGGTGAGTTGGGGAAGACGCCGGCAGCGGCGAGCTCGACTGGAAGGAGGTCGAGAGTTAGTGTGGCCGGTTTCTGGAGAGAGAGGGAGGGCTGTTGTGGGTTGTGTGTGTGTTAATGGAGGTTGTGGATGTATATGAGAGGAGAGAGAAGGGAGTGGTGAGGAAGATGATGGGGTTGATAAGGTGTGGTAGGGTGTAGATTAGTAGGGTGAGGATGAGGGTGTAGGATAGTAGGTGTAGGATAAGTGTATGATAATGGTGATGTGTGTGTTTAATTTGGACCTTAAAATAACACTAACTAAAATAGAATTAATAAAAATAAACTAGAAACCTAAAAATAAAATTTTATTCTAAAAATAAAATAAAGAATCAAATAAAAATAAAACAAAAATCCTAAAATATAAAATCTAATAAACTAAACTAAACTCCAAAAATTAATCCTAATAAAATAGAATAAAATAAAACTAAAAATCAATAAAAATCAAAATAAAATAAAACTAATCCTAATAAAATAAAATAAAACTAAAAATAATCAAAATCAAAATAAAATAAAATTATATTAATAAAAATAAAATAAAAAAATAGAAAATAAAATTTAAAAATTCTAAAATAAATCTAAAATAAATCCTAAAAATAAAAAAGACTCAAACTAAAAATCTAAAAAAATAATAAAATGACACAAATAAAACACACACAGGCTTGGGGTAAGTTTGGGCTAAGTTTAGGGTAGTCTAGGGTACGGGAATTTGGTATTTAACTCCGTAAAATGCACAATTGCCTTGAAATACGCGTTTGAACACCGCAACGTACATTAAACCTGCATATTAAACATTTAGGCGCATAAGACCCATATTGTCGAGAAATAGCAACTAAAATACAATTATTCGGGTATAAATTGTACAGTTTTGGGTGCTTATCACACCACCCCCAAACAGAGCGTTGCTAGTCCTCGAGCAATAAGATAGAGAGAAAGAGAAAGATAAGTAACCAAAAGTGTACCACTTTCGCAGGCACTTGCGATTGCACTTAGCATGTGCAACAAGCCTTTAAACCTATAGGTTGCCCTACAGGACAAGTTGTGTCTCGTGAGGGTTTGCAGGGAATATACCCACAAAATTCTTATTTGCAAAAATTTATTGAAAGGTAGTCAATCTCTTATTAGACATAGAATAATCGCACAATCCATCACATGGGAAAATAATTTCAGAAATACAAGCTAGAATGTGTAAAAAGTTTAAGCTAAGTAAATACTCAAGGCACATCCTTCCTAGAACTCAACGTGTGTAGTGTGAATCAGTCAAAACGGGTCGAGTATCACAAGAGTAATTCCTAGATAGCCTTGTCGGAATCAACGCTTCAACTTCAAAATCTCACGGATATATCACTCTCAAACGAACTCTCGAGATTAGGGTAAGTGTATCGCTCTTGTGTGTGAGGAGGTGAGTAAATGTAAGCAAGTTCAAACGTCTCACACACGCATAAGAAAGAACGAACAATTAGAAAGAAATTTGATCTCATGAAAGAATGTTAATCACTATAGTGAGAACGTCGAGTTATTCACCACGTTGACTTTCATTTGCCCGAACACCTATGGGAAATATGGATGTATATGGGTGAGGGGAAATGAAATGAGATGAGAAGGATATGATGATGTGGGAGAATATGGATGGTGATGATGATATGATGGAAGGATGGTGGATATGAGATGGATGCGATAGAAGAGTGTTTACACTTTAGGCACAAATGTCTTTATTTCAACAAAAATTAACTACAACTCTCTTTCTTTTTCTTTTCTTTTCTTTTTTCTCTTTTTTTTTTCTTCTTTTTTTTCTATAATTTGCTATTTTTCTATTTTTTTTTCTTTTTCTTTTCTTTTCTTTTTTTTTTCTCTCATTATTCAAACAAACAATGAAGACATTTACATTTGAAATCACACTCTTTTATTTGAGAATGATGGAATGATATATGAGTGGAATGATAAATGGATGGTGTGGGGAATGTATATGGATGGGGAAAATATGGAAAGATAATGGAACTGTAATGGGTGAAGTGAATGGTAAATGGTATATGGAAAAGTGGTAGGTGTATGGATGAAAATTTAGTATTCGGGACAATTTTCAAGACACGCGTTTCTTACAACTCGAAAAAAATGTCATTCTCAGTGATCAAGCCAAATTTTAATGAAGGATAATGAGATCATACAACAATTTAAGTGCGGACCCAAAGAAGTTGAATCAACTTGTGACTCGGAGATTGCGTAAAACACTCAAAAGGGTGAAAGGCACAAATCTCACAAGCTAAAGTCTCTACTAGTGATCCTTAAGGTTCTCCATAGAATTGTAGTACTCTTCAACTCTAAACCGTAGTGACATGATACGTGCGCAAATTTTGTTGAGTCTAGAAATTCATGGTGCAAAATGCCTTGTTACGTATTATATAAGCTATTTAGAAAAAATATTCTCTAGCTTGATTCCTAAACTTTAAAAGATGGATGATTGAAAATTCACATCAATGATTGAGATGAAAGAAACTGCACGAAATTTTTAAAAATCAGGTTTAAAACTCAAAATTTTCCAAAAGAGGTACGATTTTGATAAAATTCCCCACCCCCAAACAAAAAGGAACATCGTCCTCGATGTTAAGTAAAATGATTTTTAAAATTGAGAGCATAAGGTAGGAAAGAGATTACCAGAATGAACCGCTAATGAAGTGGACATGTGAATCCAAGAATAAACCTGAGTAAAAAGGGATAGACAAGAAAAGAAAACAAAAGGTGTACAAGTCTATAAGCATGGTAAAACATAGGGTGATGTGAAACACCACCCCCAAACAGGATGAGACTAGTACAAGAAACGCGGGCTGCCTCCCGGTAGCGCTAAGTTTAATGTCTTCAGCCAGACCGATGGAATCTCACCCTAAAGATAAGATCTATGAAAGCACGGGGCGGCAGAAAAATGGGTGATGAAAATCACCCCCAAACAAGACTGAAGCATCAGTCTTGCTGGATAGAGGCTAAAATGGTCAATGCACCTGTATGGCAAAGTGCATCACACGATGCAAAGCATCGGTGGACCATGGGCGGGTGGGAAAAAGGGTAAAGGTGAAGAGGCATCGGTCTCGATCCTTGTTGAGCGTAAAGGTGAGGGCAACAAGGGCCCTATGAGCATGGTGCTCAAGTTGGTGAGGAAGGCAAAAGGGTTTGGTAAGTGTAATGGGTTGGGCCTCATAAAAATCACACGACCGTTCTATGAATGGGCGATGGTAATGGTCGCGTCGTGACACACCAGGGAGCTGTTGAGAAAAATCAACATCACAAGAGATTGGTGTGCATGGAGGAACAAGCTCGGTGTCACGGTAGAGAGTAGCAGCAAAAATACTCTCATGGGTGGTGGATGGTTTTAGGTGAGGATCTAAAAATGTAGATGGAAATATTAAATGTGTAAAATCAAGATCCAAACCAGGTGGTGGGGTGGAAGGAACAATGGGTGGGTCGGGTGGGATAAATGGTGTATCGGGTGGGATAAACGGTGGAGGAAGATGATCCAACTCAAGCGTGGGAGACACACACTCATTGGGAGGAGTAAAGGAATAATCACAAGGGAGTGTGGTTTCTAAAGATGGAGTGATCAACTTCTCCATAATAGTAGCATCGGTAAATGGGGTGGGTGGGTAAAACGAGGCACCAAGATCGGAGATAGAGGAATCACTAGAAATATCGGGCTCAACGGGAGCCATGCATGGTGGGACCTCATCCATATCCGAATAGTTAGGAACTATCACGGATTCTATCTCGGGAAATTGGTGAGCACTCGTAGCCGGAGCGAACCTAAAAGATATGGTCATGTCAGAGACATAGGCAATTGGGGCATAAGGTAAAAGCTCGGGCATGTTTTTGGATATCTCGGGAGTGGAAACCGCAATGATGGGTTCATAAGGACAGGGTGGGATTTGATCAGGCTCACTATATAAAGGTAAGTCAACACATTTGTCGACTTGGGACCCGGACCATGGAATGGTCTCAACTTCAAGATTCTCGGGGTGGTAGGGTTGGTCACACTCAAATTCTGTGTCACAAGGGGACACATCATCGTCACACTCTGTGGCAACGATGGGTGGGGTCATGGGAACATCCGATTCTCGCGCACACTCCAATTCATTTAAACGTTGTTCAAGCCTTTGGAGAGCTTGAGTTTGAATTGCTTGCTCTTGCTCAAGTATGAACTTTTGCAAGAGGGTTTCGAGAGTGGATGTGGATGAAGGTGTTGGTGGAATGATGGGTGGTGGTGGTGGTTGAGGTGGACACAACTCGCTATAACCGGGAGTATATGGAGAATACTCATATGAAGTGTGTGGGGTGGGGCCAAGTGCATCATACACGAAAGGATTGCTCTCGTGATGGACAGATGGTTGATACGCATGGGGTGCGTAGTGAGGGGACTGATCATGACTGGGTGCACAAGGTTGCCATGACGACTGTTGGAACGTGTGAGGATCCACAACATCGGGTTGGGATACGTATTGCGTGGAAGGGTGATCAGGCCTCCACGAATAACTCGGGGACTCACACAACTCAGGATTGGGTATAGCAGGGTAGTAGGCCGAGGTGGGTTCCGAAACAGTGTCATATGGATACACATGTTCCATGGTGGGTTTGTATGGATATGACAAGTATGGACACACATGGGACATGTGATCGGCATTAGAACAGTGGGTGCACAACAAAGGAGGAGGCACGGTGACACTTGACACCGAGGGTGATGGAATAGGTGGTGCGTGCATAGATGGGTCAAGAGTACCAACGGTACTCGTGAGAGAGGTGAAATCGTGAAGAATATCATAAAGAGACCGCTCGGGATTACTCTCACACGTGTCACGTGTCATTGAAAAATGACCAAAGTAGTCCCGTAAAGGACGTTCTTCGGCCATGAGGTGAGAAATATATTTTTTTATTTTTTGAAATTTTTTTCAAAAAAGGAAAGAAATACAATATTTTTGGGATTTTCTAAAAATTAAAGAAAGAAAATATTTTTGAATTTTTCTAAAATGAAAGAAAGAAAATATTTTTGGATTTTTTTGTGAAAAATAAAAGAAGGAAAATATTTTTGGATTTTTTTGAAAAATAAAGGAAGAAAAATATTTTTGAATTTTTGGATTTTTTTTTTTTTTTTTTGAAAGAAAAGGTGGGGAAAAAAAATATGGACTCTTTGAATTGGACGGACGAACTAAAATCGACTACCGAAAAACGAATTGGACACACACACAAGTCAAGAAAATTTCCTAACTAGCACATAGCCAATTTTTTATCTTGAAAATTTAGTGAAAGGGTAGTCAAATTTTAATTAAGTCCGCGGGCGATAAAAATTCACAGAAATATCTTAGTGATCGCCTTTGCAAAATGTTCTCCTAGTGGGCTACCTAGTTGATTGATTTTAAATTTAGTGATGGCTAGGGTAGCACACAATGGTAAGCGAGTGAGTCGGGTGATGAAATCCCTTCTCGTGAGTGACCGGGTGTAGGTCTTAGCAATTTAATTCATCACACCATTCAAAAATAAATGCGAGAATAAAATCAAATAACAGCACACAAGAGCACACAAAAGAATTGACTCGCTAACAGGAGAGGCGCGAGTCTGCAAGAAATGTACCTCCCACGGTTTTTAGGCCGTGGGGTGCCGAAAAAGTTGAGTCGACCGGGGGAAGATCACGCGTATCTCAGTCGTCCCCGGGAGTCCTACCAACCCAAGGTAGAGAGGCTTCTAAATCCTTGCCTATGGACGCCCTCTCTCTACCTTGTCCGGTTTCCCTATCACGCTTGTCTTTAATTATTATAAATTTAAATGGAAAATAAATGGTGTCTCTAAGCACCGCAATACAAGCAATGATAGAATAATCCTAAATACAAGCCTTCTAAAAAAAATGGTACAAAAAAAATAATAAAGTGTAACAAAAAATAAATGAACTACAATATGAAATTCCCTCCGAGCTTCACAATCCCAAGAATGGCAACGACGCCATTTGATAACTTGGCTTTTGGGTGTATATCGTTGTTGTTGAAAGCCAAGTTAGTCAAAACCTCAATTACCTACAAAATATAACAATCTAAAGTGTAGAGGTAAGTAAGGGTATCAATCCACTTTCTAGGGAGTAAAGCACATGGAACAAATTCAATTGTAATTCACTTTTTATTTTCTTTTTGTGCTTTTTCACTTTTCTAATTTTTTTTAGCTTTTTCAATATTAAAACAAAAGGGTGAGGTGAGGTCTAAACTAAAATAAACTAAATGAAAATAACTAACTAGAAAATGACTAAAATAAAAAATAAGGTCTAACACTAAAATAAAAGATAAAGTGAGGTAAATAGTTGTGATAACAATCAAGGAGTGGGATTACACCACAAATTATAGTTATTCTAATTAATTAATTTAATTATTTGAATTCTCCCAAATTAATATTAAAATTACAAATCAACTCTCGTTGCAAGTGTAATTAGAATAGTAATCTTTTAGAAAGTTAAGTTTAACACCCCACAACTCTATAAAATTAGATCTACACTCCTTTTAATTAATCACCCGCTAGGATCGATCAATTAGAATTTATGTCAATCTTAGAAATTAAATTTAGAGTTGAAATTCAAGTGATAATACCCCACTTAAGAAACCCCTATCTCTAGTTCGAATCTAAAATGGATATTATCACTAGAATTTCGATTTTCTCTCGAAAATCATTTACCCTCTCTCGAGGCGTAAATCTAAGGTGAGGGATTAAAATTAACATTCAAAGGGATTTTTCAAGTGATTAAACTAATTAAAATACAATAACATCAAATAAGGGTTTCACCCCACCCCTTGAAAGGGGTTTTATCCTAACATGGTATAAAATATGACAAATTAATATTCAAAGGCATAAAATAATAAAAGAAGGGAAGAGAACAATCAAACCAAATCTCTTTGATTATGTTGAACTCCAATCCTTGAAATTGAAACATACACCTCTTAATTGATCATCCATATGAAATTGAAATATCCACTCAATTAATTCTCTAACAATATTTAATCTCACAAATATCTAAAAATAAAAAATGAAAAACTATTTACAAAAATTTATTTTCTAAACTAAACTATCTCTCTCTAGAATTTTCTCTCTACAAAGCTCTCTCTAATCTAGATTTCTCACAAATGAGGTCTTCATCCTCTTTTTATATGCAATGGAGCAAAGGGGTACAATTGGAAATTGGTTAGGGTGTGCACATGAGGGGTGTGAGGTCATGTGGGTGAGGTTGGGGAGGATAAAATCTGATTTGTTAAATGGGGGTATAATGGGTATTGGGGTTAGAAAGGTAGTTGAGGGGTATTTTGGGTAAAAGGGTAAAATGGCATGTGGGGTAAGATTTGGCACATGGGTTTTAATTAAGTGGTATTGGGTTTTGGTTTGTTTGTGCAGATCGTGGCTTTTGTTTGGGAGAAAACATGGAAATGGGTTTTTGGTTTATGGGTGTATGGGTATGGAGCTTGGGCATGGATTTTGATTGTTGGATGTTGGGTTGGAATGGCGGGTCACCGGAGGTTGGGTCCAAGGTTGTCGACGGAGGGGGGCGACCGGAGATGGTCGGGAATGGGGCTGAAAGGGGAGGTCGCCGGTTAAGGGATTGCTGCCTGCGCCACTGGTCGGCGACGGGGCTGGTGGTCAGGCCGGTGGATGGGTGCCACCGAGAGGTGAGAGAGGGAGGCCGAAGGTCGGAATCGGAGTGGGGTCGCCGGTGGCACGGGTTGGTGAGTTGGGGAAGACGCCGGCAGCGGCGAGCTCGACTGGAAGGAGGTCGAGAGTTAGTGTGGCCGGTTTCTGGAGAGAGGGAGGTCTGCTATGGGTTGTGTGTGTGTTAATGGAGGTTGTGGATGTATATGAGAGGAGAGAGAAGGGAGTGGTGAGGAAGATGATGGGGTTGATAAGGTGTGGTAGGGTGTAGATTAGTAGGGTGAGGATGAGGGTGTAGGATAGTAGGTGTAGGATAAGTGTATGATAATGGTGATGTGTGTGTTTAATTTGGACCTTAAAATAACACTAACTAAAATAAAATTAATAAAAATAAACTAGAAACGTAAAAATAAAATTATATTCTAAAAATAAAATAAAGAATCAAATAAAAATAAAATAAAAATCCTAAAATATAAAATCTAATAAACTAAACTAAACTCCTAAAATTAATCCTAATAAAATAGAATAAAATAAAACTAGAAATCAATAAAAATCAAAATAAAATAAAACGAATCCTAATAAAATAAAATAAAACTAAAAATAATCAAAATCAAAATAAAATAAAATTATATTAATAAAAATAAAATAGAAAAATAGAAAATAAAATTTAAAAATTCTAAAATAAATCTAAAATAAATCCTAAAAATAAAAAAGACTCAAACTAAAAATCTAAAAAAATAATAAAATGACACAAATAAAGCACACACAGGCTTGGGGTAAGTTTGGGCTAAATTTAGGGTAGGGTAGGGTACGGGAATTTGGTATTTAGCTCCGTAAAATGCACAATTGCCTTGAAATACGCGTTTGAACACCGCAACGTACATTAAAGCTGCATATTAAACATTTAGGCGCATAAGACCCATATTGTCGAGAAATAGCAACTAAAATACAATTATTCGGGGTATAAATTGTACAGTTTTGGGTGCTTATCACCTAACATAGGTTGAGGTTCCTGCAACAAGAGTAGCATAGTTCAAACCAGGGGCTAATAATGAAGGCCTTAAAATATCTTTACATACATTAGAAGAAAAAAGAGAGTTTTCATTAATCCGAATGGTTGGATATAAGCAAAGGATAACCTCCAACTTAAATAAAAGGTTCGCCATGGATAACTTAAGGTTGGGGACTTGGTTTTAAGAAAGGTTACCCTTACAACAAGAAATTTCAATGAAGGAAAGTAGGGTCCAGATGGGAAGTTTCCTATGTGGTGGTGAGAATATAAATGACATGGTGTTATTACATTCAAAGACTTAGATGGATTCAAGCTGCCACACCCATGGAATATAGAGCATCTAAAAAACTATTATCAATGATGTATTTTTCTACTTGAATGAATGAAAAATGATGTTTTATTATCTTGTATGTCTTAATATAATATTTTCATGTAAGTTATTAGACTTTAATCCTTGGATGTCAATTAAACATAATTTCTAAGAACTAAACATGAGTTATAAGGCTTTAATCCTTGGATTCAGGTTTAAGATACGGTCTAAGGGCCCACATCGATTTGCAAAGATTTGATCCTTGACTCTAAAAAATAGCTGAAGTCCCATAGACCTCTGACCAAAAACTCATGGAGTTTTGAGGCTTTAATCCTTATCTCTTAAAGTACCTAAGGTCTTAAAAGACCTAGCAAGTGTTGCAAAGGATTCATCCTTGCTTCGAATTAATAGTCAACGATCAAAAGACCCCCAAAAGGCCAAGGATTTCATCCTTGATCCCATTAAATTGACTAAGGTTTACATACCTATTATGGTCAACATAAAATCACCCTATTTGTACTAAAAAAAACTTCCACAAACACATAATTATGTAAAAGCACAAAAAACCTAAAAAATTATTTCCCTTAAGCCAATTTTTTGAAACCGGTCAAAATTACTTTTTATGACCATGACTACAAATTTAACTTAAAAAAAATTCATTTTTAAAAAAAACTGGGGGGAGGGGGGTTAAGTGTTTACATGAAAAATAATGTCCAAAATTTTTGTTTTTAAAGAAGTGCGAGGTCCCAACTTTATACATTGAAGTTCAAGACCCATTATGTAACTTCAGATTTTGAAACTCCTAAGCCCCGACAGTCTTAGGACCCATTAGGAGGCTTAAGGTTGTAAACATTTCCAATTTAGGAGGTCTTATAACCCCTCCTGGGACTTTAAATTTCAAAACTCATACGCCCATAGGTATTTGGTACCACTAGGGGGCTTAAGGTCGTTTATATTTCCATGTCTAAAGGTCTTATGACCCATTGTGGGACTTTAGATTTCAAAAATCCTAAAGCCAGAGGTATTAAGACCTATTGGGGGCTTAAGGTTGTAAAAAAATTTAAGTTCTAAGATCCTGGGATCCTCAATAGAACTATAACATTTTTTCTAAGTTAAATGTGTTTCGGAGGTAATAAGACCTTTTTGTAACAAGTTGTATGTCTGAATTTTAAACCTAACATCTTAGGATCGTTAACAGATTAATTTTATGGTCTTTACACCCAACGAATTTCGGGGCTAAGTGTTTGTAATAAAATTTAGGACAATTCTAACAAAGTACATGCACTATAGATTCTATTGTTCTAAGGTCTTATGACCCATTTCAGAGACTTAGTATTAATTTTTTAAACTGCACAATTATATGACAAAGGTCTTAGGATCATCAGATTTACTTTAATAAAGATGTTTCTTAAATTATTTTTCTTTACCAAGAAACCTTTGTGTGCTAAAGGGGAGTATTACTTACTGGTAGACCTCAGATAGATGAATGTTATGAAAAAATTCCCTTAGAAAAGAAAAAGTAAAGCAATTATAAAGGAAATAAAAGCATTACAAAGTCAAAGTTCCAAAATCCAAGCTCATTAATGATAGAGACTTTGGAGATTTCACCAAAACTCCCAAGACCAAAAAGACTTAAAAATAAAAACAAAACATTAGATAAAATCTCACTTTAGGCTTGGACTGATGGGGTTCACTAAATTTTAATTTTTTCCTCAAAGATTAATCGAGGATGAGAAATGGTGGTTTTAATCGGAGCTTCTTCTTCTTGGGTAGTGGAGGTAGAGGATGCATCATCATCACTCTCATTGTTGTTATAACTATTAGAGACATCATCGAATTCAGGGGCTTCACCAAATAAAATAGATATATCTATATATAGAAATATCTCCTGGACCTTGGCCTAGTAAGCCTCAAGCCTAAATCTATACATTTAAAAAAGAGATTTATTGTAAGTTCAGACTCAAAGTGTGACAACCCGGATATAATTATGATAAATTATATTTAAATCATGCTTATCTAATGTTATATGAATAATGTGTTATTAGTATATCTAATTTTAAGTTATTATGTTTATTATAATCCTACTTTCATAAATCATGAAAGGTCAAATTATTTACAAACACAAAATTTTGTTGTTTTCGATAGAAATGTTCCTGTTAGAGACTAGTTTTGACCCTTGTAACATTACAACTGACTTGAGGTAAAAACTATATAGTTGTATACATGTGAGTTAGGGTTGTAACACAACAAATGGTTCATCAAACGGATGTATGAGTAAGAAGTTAGGTCAAATTTACGAACAAGGGGCAAATCTGTCAATTCCCTTTAAGTGGTAAATTGTCTTTAATTAAACCAAATGGTTTAATTTGATTGGTTGTCTTGGGAGGCAGACTTGGACGACTTAGAACTCTCCCTATAACTTATTTATTCATCAAATATAACCCGAGGTTCAGTTTTGAGAGATTTAAGCTTAAGGAAAGAGAAAGTAGAAGTTAAGGAAGAAAGATTACAAGGAAAAGCAAGGAAAAAATTCCAATAAAGTCCTTAAGGTATTTCCAAGGTAAAATTATGTGTTACTATTGTTGTAATCTTGTATTATACTTATTTAAAAGTATATAAATTGTAAATTATTGATTAAAATTCCATTATTCTTTGTGATAACATGCATTGGTTCATATGTGAGATAAGTGGTGTTTATATGTCATATTGCTTTGTATTTAAACCTCTTGTATTCAAATCTGCATATCTTTTTGTGTGATTACTGGAATTGAGAAATTACAATTGGATATGAAATAAGACTCATATATTCATATCATATCCGAGAATTGGAATTTAACTCCTTGTGGTTAGGCCTCGGTAATGATTGAAAGTTGGTATATAGTTGTTGTTTGTATATTTCATTTTGGTATGCCCTGAGTTTGGTCAATATTTTGACGTAGTAAATGAAGTCCAAAACTTATGAAACTTTAATTATGTACTATTAATTATGTGTACTGAAAAGTGGTTGAAAATCATGGAAAGTTATAGTGGAGAAAAATGATGAAAATTCTTGGAAGTTAAAGGAACAATAGAGGACCTTGTAAGGAAGATTTCTTGTGTTGTAAAGAAATGGTCATAACTTTCTCTAGGAAGCTTGAAAAATTACACCGTCACTTAAATGAAAAGTATATTCATATATGTTTTCATATTGATAAGGTTGTACCCCTATATTTATACAATTTAGGAATATAGGATGGTTAAGTATGTAGGACGATAATTTTAGGCCATACTAGATACCCCTTGAATGAATGTTTGTATTTCGTCCTTACAAAGGGTACTTTGAGTACATGTTTCATGTGTATATACATTGATAAGTATAATTTCATGTTTACTTGACTTTGGTTATAAATTCCTTATGAGGTATTTCCTACGGTTGAATGTTCATAACTTTATTAATATGTGGACCATTGTTTTGTCTTTACTCATGTTTCATGGAATGTGGCTTGAGTGGAATTATATGGTCGTTGTATAGTCATGGAAAGTTACATAATTATATTAGGATGATACTTATGAATGAGATTCAGTACTGATTTAGTTGGATTGACAGTTGTAAGGTCTAATCAACCGAGTTCAGCTCCTCCCGAAGGAAACGTGAATAAATTGTTGAAAACCCAAGGTGAGTGTACTCACTGGAATGATGTATTTGTATACTGTTACGAATATGATCATGATGTTATGAATATAAAATTGTTCATTTAGGTTTACCGAAATGGGAGGTTACTCCTTGACTCGAAATGGGGGAGATTTTTCTATTAATGACAAGGGGTTACTCCTCGACCAGGAATGGGGGAGAATTGTCTATTTAGACAGGATATGTGAATCATGATTCGAAAAAGTTGTTCATTCATTATGAATGAGATGGATACGTTAATACATAATTATATGGACATGATTTATTGCATTTAAATTCATGCAGTAGTATAGTAGTGATGCATTCACTGGGCTATTTTACTCCCGGTTCCTATGTTCACATTTTTCAGGTAACGCGATGTCACTGCCAAATCTAGGAGGTCGGGTTGGGTTAGCCAGGAATGGGAGAAACAATGATTTTGTGTAAATGTAAATGATGTAATTAAGCTATCTTATCCTTCAAGAAAGTTTTTATGGACATGAATACTCTGATGTTGTAAAAAATCTTTCAGTTATATGGTTTTATAATGATGACTCTAAAATTTAAAACTCGTATTTATGGTTTGGTTAAATTAATTATGGTTTTACTCACTTTGACTTTCAGACTTAATTATAAGTAACTGGGTTGGGGTGTGTCACAAAGTAAGATCCCAAATTGATATTCATGGGAGAATGGATCATCCCCTATATATCGGTATGCTCCCCTAATACATCAGCATATAGGTCTTAACCCTTAGAATTTACCTCACCATATTGAGATCTAATACCTACTCCTACAGAAGATCCATGTCCTTCTCAACATGAAGTAGTTTTCCTTGACCCTTTAAAGCTTGATATTTTGACCTCAAAGTACCTCCACCTCTACTGTATGATAAATCTAAGATAAATCATGGACTTCTTCAACATTGGAAAAAAAGTCTCGAGTAGTGGCTAAAATTTAAGCATTATTCTTGAGTGTTTTCTCGTTGAGAAACTTGTTTTTCTCTAATGAAGTGATTTTGGACCTGAGGCTAGCCATATCCTTCTCTAAAGTATCCACGTGCAACCATGGGTTGTTAATTATCTGGTTCAGTTCCTACTGGATAAGGCTCCACTTATTAGCTATCTATATGGCCTTATTCGACCCACTTTGGACCACCACAGCATCAGTCACTATGGACTCTATCAATTCTTCATACTATAAGAGAGAAATTTGAGAACTAGAATTGTAAATGTAAAATATACAAAAGGAAAATGAAAAAGATCTGAAAGTACCTTTACTAGAGGATGGACTAGTTCCTAAGCATTAGCAGAGCTCCATTAGACAACGTGTAGGAGCAATTTGTCTTATTCATGGAATGAATCATTCTCACAACTAAAGAATAAGAGTTTAAATCCTACACTAAAGAAGGTATTGAGTATTACTTCACTCCAGCAGCCTCCGTGGAACCTTTCTACCCCCCCCCCCTAATAAGATTCCATAAGTTTTGAGACTAGGGGCTCATAGTTCCTTAGAATAGAAGACGATATTGACTTGCCCCAAAGGTTTCACTTGTCCTTGAATATGCTTGAAATAATGGCATAATATCATCCACAAACCCTAGAACTGGGCCTTCATTGGACCCAAACATAATTTATACTTCTCTCACCAACATAACTCTATATCCACAAACATTCTGAACATTCAATGACTGGTGGATTTAGATATTTCCCCTTGTTGACCATAAGCTCAGCATGGTCTTTCTTAGAAAATATCATAACCATCCTTAATTCCTCCCATTAATGTAATGTGTTGTCAATAAGAACAAATTTAGTTATCACAAAACCAAGGATAAGGATAATAATAGGAAAAAAAGTAAGCTATTTAAAGGGAGAACAATCAGAATCTAGCAAGATTGTGACTCCGACCGTGGGGAGGACCTCTTCTATCTTTAGGGGAAGATCAGGATTACCCTCGGGATGATCATCCTTTCCCTGAAAGGCCTCAAAAACTTTAGAAGAGACCTCAGCAGCGGCCTTCCTCTTCTTAGTCACCACAACAAAGTCCTTTGCTCTAATCGACTCCCTAATCGTTATCTTGGGTGTCTGAAGAGTACTCCCACACATTAGGTCCATGTGCTCAGGACCCAAACCTCAATTAAATAAATGATTTACGGTGATGAACTCCTCAAAATATAAGGAGTCCAACTTTTGGTCCTTGGCGATTCAATTCCTTTAGCCCCATGGAACATCCCATCAATCCTCTCAACCTCTTATAAGCTCCTTCTCAATGAAATCTAATTATGATAAGTATCTCATTGGTAGGTGATGCTCTAACCACCAACTTGTGTAACGAATAAGTATTTCCCCTTATAATTCTTATAAAGAGAAATAAGGGGATTCAGATGATAGCATATCCAACCTCTAGTATTTTAAGAATTTCTTAGAGCCCCCAACTCCCTCATACAAGGACTAAGGTCATAGGGTTTACCTTAGACCTATTTTAGACCACTACTGAGTCCCCAAGACCTCCGTAGACTTCAAGAAATTATTGTAGTATGATATCATACCCCAGTAACCTCCTCAGTCTCCCAAAAATCCTTGTGGTTCCAATATTTCTCTAACCAAGCTTACATACCATAACACTAATGTTCCACCATGTTTAAAGAATAGAGAAAAGGGCTCTCGTTGTCATCTAACCCTCATCATAGAGGGATATGATTACAAAACACCTCCAAACCATCACATGGCGGGACAATGAATGTTCAAGACCTCCTAGATATTCGTACATCTCCTACAACTAGTGTGACTGGTAGGTTAAAATCATAACATTATTTCAATTACTACCACCACTCAGCTCCATTTGCACTAATGACTCTGATTCACATTCCCAGCAACTACCTTACACGACTACAAAACCTTTTACCAACACCTCACCACCTTGCTAACTCTGTCAGACATCAGAGACACCACAACCATGTAGTGATAGTGCATCCATTCTCTCTCCAAGAGTTTTCATATATAAAGGTAGTTGTATAACATTTAATGAGATTTTAAGACCATCACACTTCCATAGAGCAAAGAGTTCTATCTTCTTCAAGTGTTCACTCATTTCCCACTATCTCACACACCATAATCCTTATTAAACCCTATGTTAGTAACTAGAAACCCTTAAAGAAGTCCATTAGCTACTTTCTAAGGTCCTTTGAACTGGCGAGGAATATCGCAAGGACCTAAGACTCTACGAGCTTAAACCCAAGAAGTCTTATATATTGCAATAACTATTTCATGATCTAATACACATCACAAAAACCTTTGATAATGGATCTAGGACCCTTAGTTGAGGTCATAACAACTTTAAATACTTGTCTTATTTTTTGACAGTTCTCTCATTTTACCCGTTTGAGGTCTAGAGGGGAGAACCTAATGGGTCTCAGCTCACTTACGATTTCAATATCCACCATGGAAGATATCATTAGTTATATTTAAGTTTATAACATTTGTCAGTGCATAGAAATTAAACATGCTTATGTAGAACTTAGTCGATGGGGGAAACGAACTCACTCACACTCAATTTCAATGAACTATCACTTAAGAATATCGAGAATACTAGATGTTGTGATCAAATCCATCTGATAGGGGACCAGATCAAGTTAGCACGAAGAATTAATTACATCACATTCTAAAGACAAATTTAGACGATGGGGATTATGTTGAAATCCCTCTTCCGCTTAATATTTTGAACTTGAGGTTATTTTGAATTAAAATATTATTCAATTATAAATTACCAAATAAAATCCTTTGTAATTTGTCATTTACTTGTATAAATTAAGTTTCTTGATCTCACTATTTTTATTTTTCAAAAAGAAAATAATTTTTAAATTAAAATAAATCCACAAGATCAAAAGTTAATTCATACATTTGAATGAATTACCTTATTAAATTCAACTTAGAAAATGATAATAATAAAGGATTTTTTTAAAAAAAAATGTGATCTAGGATGATCTCGAAAGTTAAATCAATTTTGTCTAAAATAGTGGGTGTTAAAAATTAATCAATTAACTAACATGTGAAATTATGAAACATAATAATAAAAGAACACATAAAACTATAAAAATAATTTCAAAAAGAAATTAAAATAATAAGGATAAAAATTCCCCAATCCATCATGGCCAAAATCTTCCTTTAGTTTAATCCTCGTAGTCCAATGTCTCTATGAAAAGTCCACCATTTGTATCTAGTGTGTTAAAGGGGGGAGTCCAAAAAGAACTTGAACAAATGGATGTGGATCACGAATAACCTCTTGAAGAGTCCTTATAAAAGAAATTATGTAGAGAAAATAATTATGCATGAAACATGCACAAGTCTCACGCCTCAAACTTCTCCCAACCTCCTAACCTTAAGCCCACCACTGATATAGCTGGATATGACTACCCCATAGCGGCTCCACCTGGTGCCATGTGCGCCAATGTTTCTCTTATTCTTTTCTTATATCTTCTTTAATTTCCAATTGTAACTTCTACAAGTCACTGTGAAAAAACCTCCAAAAATGCATAACTCCATATATATCCTCCAAGATCAAACTCACATGCATCCCCTTGATTTCTTATCCAATATGATGATTAAATGAAATAATTAAAAGCCCTAATTATTACAACCAAATTGATTCTAGGCGCAAAAAAATAATTACGGATAAACCACTCTAGGATCCAATCGTATGAAATACATTCATGTGATCATGATGGAAATGATATAATCATTCACACCATAAAAAAGCATTTTAGTAGAAAAATATACAAATCATAAACAAATTTCTAACATGTAAACTAAGGTTTTGATCGTTGGACAACATAAACCTTGTTAAAACATGATCAATATTCAACCAAGGACTCTGATACCAATTTGTAGGAAAATAAGATTGGCATTTAAAACGTGAAAAAGTCATCCCTAAGAAAGATCATGCAATGGAAAATGAAAAACAAGAACTAGGTTTAATGAGTAAACCTAGAGTTTTAAGAAACAATACAATGGAGGAACTTATTATGATCTATATGAGGAGAAATAACTTGAAGAATATAAGGTTATTTCTTCTATCATAAGGTCTCCAAAAACCCTGCTAGAATTCTCCAAACATATAGAATCTTCTAGTATATAGTCAACCCAAAGTAAGCCTTGTTTGTGGGCACTCCTCGTTATGAATGCTAGATGAAATATGAGGGAAAACACTTTTCCTCTCCTCAAGACTTTACAAAAATGTGAATAGTATTTTTCATTTTCCTATTTAACCCTCCATAATGGATCATTAACCAAAAAACCCTAGATTATATCAATATAAGTAGGCATACGTCATAGAAATGGACTTAGCTAGATTTCCAAAGAATTTTGAACATACTTCTTGGGTATTGGACTAAGAAAGGGACCCATGACTGATAACTAAATTGTCTTCCAATTAAATACTTGGAAATCCTAATTAAAATTACCATAATTATTTTATTTTCTTTATTTAATACCAATTAATTCTATTAAATAAGCACAACTGGACTCCAATTTAATTATCTCCAAATTACTCGGAATAAAGTGGTGTTATTTGCAAAGTTGATTATGGTGCATAATGTGATTTCCCACGTTAAGTGTCCGATGTCCACTTGGTCAAATTAATTTGTCGTTAATCGACTTTAAGCAATATATAATCAATTCCTTGCTTCTTGGACTTGAATTATTTGTTTCTTCACTAGATTATAAAATAATCCACTGGACAAGTTTTACTGGTGCAAATAGAACATATAAGTTTATCAAGGGAGTATCATAATCCAAGATATCTCCTGGACTTGAATTCCTCTTAATTACAATCCAAGGCATACTCACACAATGATTTCCCTATGTGCGGATATTGAGATCAATTAAAAATAATGTTTCCTATAATAGTCATGCACCCATTAAAATCCCCATAGTTTGAGATAAACCAAGATATCCCTTATACTTAAATATTATAGGTGGTCTTATTGAATACATTCCCCCAATCCTCTTTTAAACTATCGCTCAAGTTTTCAAAACATCTGACGCATTCCCATAGTTTCAGGTAAACCACTAGCATTGTACACACAAGCATACCAATATGTTGCCCACTACTTATCTAGATTGTGAAATATTCAATTGTACCGTAACAAAAAATTTGATCCCCTATGATCAAGTTGAACTGTACTCACATAATTCCTACTAAGTACAATTGAGCGGTATTGTACATAATACATTCGAAGCATAAATATAAGGAATTATCGTAGCCATGGTTGTTAATTTAGAATGAACTTACACACCTTCACTAAAAATGACATATCATACATGGTTATAAGTATAAAACCCCAACAATAGACATTACCCACTGTGGGTACCTCGATTAACCACCCCGACCCAAATGAGTAGCCAAATTAAGTCCAGCCCAAAGTCTAAAGGCCTCGTGCATAACTATTTCAGTTATGACCCATTCAACCCCTAAAATCTCTCAAGATATATTCTAGGAGTTATGGGCTAACGTGGAGGAGTCCAACACCCCCACTCTCCGATAAGTGATATGTATACATTAAACCCTCAGTCCGGGGAAAAGGGAACGCTTTTGTAAACATTCCCCCAGAATAAACAGAAATAAGAAACAGAGAGCACCACCGTGGATGTGGGCCATTTTTTCGAACCACGTATATATTCTTTTGTGCGTTGCAATTATTTTGTGTTCTTAATTTATTCTGGTGATCGCATTTGCTTATCATTTGTGTTGAGATTTATTGTCACCACAATTAGCGTCGTCTATGGGAAACGATTGTTTTCCTTTAAGAAAGCCTTCACCAATAAGAACCTATAATGTCTGGTCACAACACCAATGCACCTTAAGCAGGGGATATTCAAGAGCAACCAGCCCCTCATAGGGTTAGATCTGAAATTCAATGCTCAAATCCAGGCCTCGCCCCGAACGGAAAGCTTCATAAGAGAGTCAGGGACCATCCAAGTCCACGCAAGTGTCTAGGCTGATCGACGCCTATGAGGCCAGTCTGCAAGAGATGGAGGAAGCCACTCGCAAGCAGGAGGCAGAGAACGCTCACCTCAAGAGAAGACTAAAGAAGATGGAAAGAGAACTCCATCGCAGCACGAGGCAACGTCACTATCGCACTCCTAGCCTTCAGGTAAGCAGGTCTTTAAGCCGAGGAAGGAGCCCCAGGCATGGATCTCAAAGATTTGAGGGACACGGGTCAAATGATGACTTGCTCGAGCAACAATAATCAGCTCGCCATTATCAGAGCTCGAGCCAAGGAAATGGTGACATACAAAATCTGGTCCGGAGAGAAATGGACTAACACCCCGCACATAGGGGTGCCAGGTCGACCAAAGAGCTAGCCAGGCGAGCTCTCAGGACCCAGATTAAATCTCATTTATCAAGGGAGATCGAAGAAAAATAAGCCCTCCTAGAAATTCGTGATACCCCGATTCAGGATCTATGGTGGAAAAATTGATCCTATTGACCATGTTAGGCAGTACTAGTAGTCCATGACCCTCTGAAACCATAAGGACAGGTTGATGTGTCGAATATTTCTGTCGAGCTTGCATGACGTAGCCCAAAATTGGTTCAAAAAACTCCCTCATAGACCCATCAAAAGTTTTAAGTCCCTGGCAGAACTCTTCATAGCTTGCTTCATTACCAGCATCTCCCATCCGAAGAGGATGGATGCTTTATTGATAATGATGAAAATGCCCCAGAAGAGCCTCAGAGACTATGCGAAGAGATATTAGGAGTTATTCAATGAGATCGATGACTGCTCGGAGCATGTCATCATAGTGTCCTTTAAAATTGGCCTACCCATCTCCTGACTCTTGCACCAGTCCCTCATAAAGAAGAAGGCCACGACCATTGACAACTTAATGGCTCGTATTGAGAAATACACTAAATTTGAGGATGTGACCTGTCTCAATGCATGGGAGAATGGTCAAGCTAAGTTTATTGGCAAGGGCAGTGACAAAACTGAGAACCAAAAGAATAGAAGCAAAAATGGGTGCAAGAGCGGCCCCAAGAATAGGAACAAAAGTGATGCCTCAAAAGCATTTCAGGTAATGCACTTAGTTTTTAATGAACTAATCAACAAGATTCCAGCAAAGATCAAGGATGATCCATTCGTTAAGTGGCCCAAGAATATGGGAGGAAACCCCTCAAAAAAGAACAATACATTGAGATGTGATTTTCACAAAGAGGGTGGGCACAAAATCGAGCACTACAAAGCCCTCGAGTTTCACCTTGAAGAGTTAGATCAAACTGGGGATTTGAACAAATTTGTGGAAAATAATTTAGATAAGGTCGCTGCCAATGGAGATCAAAGGCCTAACAACGTGCTCAAGGAGGACATCGACTATGAGTTCGCAGTGATTCATGGGGCATCCGATCTAAAGCAGATTCAAGGAAAATCAACTCCGATGGAAGTCAAAAAGCTTACGATAGTAATGCAAGATTTTCAAATCGATCCATCCAAAACACAAGAAGGAAAGAATCTATGAGCAGAGGACGTCGACTACAACAAGCATATTTTGTTCACGGATGAAGGCCTAGTGGGAGTAAGGACCCCACATCATGATTCCTTAATCATTAAACTCAAGAAAGCTAACTGTGACATTGATAAGTTACTCGTCGACCAAGGTAGGTCATCCGATGTATTATATCTCGTCCTATTCAGAAAGTTGAAGTTAAGCATCACCGACTTAAAGGAAGCCACCGTTCCTCTAGTTGGTTGCGCTGGAAAAGTAACCATCCCTTTGGGAAAGATTGTACTACCAGTGAGGGAAGGAAATATCTCTAAGATAATCAAATTTTTGTTGGTCGATATTGACTCACCCTACTAGGAGATCCTTGGCAGAGGGTGCATACATGTGATGAAGGTCGTCCCCTCTACCTACCATCAAAAACTCAAATATGTAACTTAGCGAGGAGTGATGGAGATCCATGGAGATTAGGCGATGGCAAGAAAGTGGTTAATAGCATCCATCTGCCCCAAACCAGAGAAGAAGGTCGAGAAAGCTAAGGATAAGGTTGAAGAACCGGTTGGTTTGATACCTTCCAAATATAAGCTAAAATATGGAAGACCTGGAGTGGAAGAGACCAGTCTCCTCCATCCTAAGCATGTTATTGAGAACCTGGAGGAAGTCGCAGCCAGCGGCGATAAGAAAGATAGGATGTTATTGATTGAAGCCTCTCTCACAGATCAGGAAAAGAAGGAACTGATAGTACTTTTACGGAATAACTTGGATGTTTTTGCATGGAAACCCTACGAGCTGCCTGGGATTGCTCCCAGTGTGGTTTTTCATCGATTGCACATTGACTCGACTTTCAAGTTGATCGCACAAAAGGTACGGTGAGCTGCACCCGAGAAGTCCAAGGTTGTGGATAAGTAAGTGGAAAAGTTATTGGATGCAGGATCCATATGGGAAGTTCAATTCCCTAAGTGGATATCCAACCTAGTAGTGGTCCCGAAAAACAGTGGAAAATGGAGAACCTACATTGACTTCACCGACCTTAACAGAGCTTTCCCTAAAGATATTTTTCCTCTCCCAAAGATTGACCAGTTGGTGGATGCCATAGCAGATCATGAAATAATGAGTTTCCTAGATGCATACTTTGAGTATCACCAAATACCTCTACACGAGTTAGATCAAGACAAGACAACATTCATCACCACAGTTGGGTTATATTGCTACAAGGTCATGCCCTTCGGGCTAAAAAATGCAGGAGCAACTTACCAACGATTGGTCACCAAAATGTTCAAAGACCAAATGAGGAGCATAATGGAGGTTTACATCGATGATATGCTCATCAATATCAATCTTAAAGAAGACCACCTCTCTGACCAATTAAGGACCTTCAAAATCCTCGGGGAATACTGAATGAAGCTTAACGCAAGTAAGTGTTCCTTCGGTGTCTAGTCGGGAAAATTTCTTGGGTACATGGTTAGCAAGAGAGGCATCGAAGCCAACCCATACCAGATTGACGCCATCAATAGGATGAAGCCCCCTGTACGATAAGAGACGTGTAGAAGCTCACAAGGATGCTCACATCCCTAAATTGGTTCATCTTTAAGTCATCCAAAAGGTGCCATCCATTCTTCCAATTGTTGAAGAAAATAAAAATTTTGGAGTGGAACGAGGATTGCTCGAAGGCATTAGAGGATCTCAAAGCTTACCTCAAAACACCACCCTTGCTCGTAATACCTTAACAGAATGATTCTCTGTACCTACACCTCACAGTTTCCAGCCATTCTGTGAGTTCTACAGTGGTATGCGAAAGAATGGGGATCCAGCACCTAGTTTATTACGCGAGCAAGACTATCTTGGATGCCGTACAGTGATACCTACCATTGGAAAATCTTACAATTGCTCTACTGGTAGCCTCAAGAAAATTAAAACATTACTTTAAAGGCCAATCCATCATTGTATTTACATCCCCCCTCTCAGAGCAGTATTACAAAAAGTGGACCTGTCCGGTAGATTATCAAAATGGTCAGTCGAGCTCAGGCAATTTGACATTCAGTTCTAGCTAAGGTATGCCATCAAAGGGCAGGTCCTCGCAGACCTCATCGCGAAATTTATATGAGAACATCCTCGCGACTAACCCCAAACTAATCATGAGCAGGAAGTTCCCTCGGGATCAAGAATTTGGAGACTGTTCGTTGATCCTGCCTCCAATGCTAAGGGGGAAGGAGTAGGTATCGTGTTGATCACCCCTAAAGATGCAATCCTCGAACAAGGGATCATGTTTAGATTTGAAACCTCCAATAATAAAGCAGAATATGAAGCACTGATAGAAGGCCTACATAAGGCACACACACTCGGAGCAAAGTAACTCCAAGTGTTCGGCGACTCATAGTTAGTCTCCAACCAGATAAGTGGTGATTTAAATGCTAGGGATAAGAGGATGGAAGCCTACCTCGCCACACCCAAAAAATTGATTGCAAATTTTGAACAGGTCACCGTCCAACAGTTTCCCAGAGGATAAAATAGCCATGCTGACACCCTAGTATCCATAAGCTCAGCGATCAATTCTTACTTGAAGAGAACAATTCGGATTGATTCCTCGCCCATCCAAGATTTAACTAGATCAACAAACTTCCAAACGTGGGGCATGTTCTCCAAATTGAGGCAACCCCCAGTTGGATTGACCCCTTAAGGGATTATTTGAAGGGCGGTGCGCCACCAAACGATAAAAAGACCTCTCATCAGATAAGAGTCAAAGTTGCTCGCTTTTACTTATATTCTAAGGGAAAACTGTACAAGAGATGTTTCACTTGTCCTTACCTCCAATGTGTTCACCCGAAGGACGTCGAGCAAGTTCTTCATGAAATACATGAAAGAATCTACGAGAGTCACATTAGGGGCAGGTCGCTAGCTTTTTGAGTAATGAAAGAAGGCTACTGGTGGACATACATGCAAAAAGATGCTAGAGTTTATGATTACAAATGCAAAAAATGCCAACTTCACGCTCCTATGATTCACCAGCTAGCCAGCGACCTGAAGTCACTCACCATCCCATGGTCTTTTACCCAATGGTGAATGGACATCGTAGTCCATCTTCCTACTACAGTCGATAATTGCAAGTATCTATTAGTCATAAAAAACTACTTTACCAAATGGATAGAGGCAAAACCACTGGAAAACATTAGAGACGTAGATATGATAAGATTCATATAGAGGAACATTGTCACTCATTTTGGGATCTCCAAGACCATCATCACTGACAACGGAACCCAGTTTTAAGCGGCCTTTTTCAGGGTTTCTGTAGCGACCAAGGGATCAGGCACTACTATAGTTCTGTAGCATACCCTCGGAGCAACGAACAAACCGAAGCTTCCAACAAGACAGTGATTCATGGATTAAAGAAGCGCTTGGAGCGAGCCAAATGGGAATGGGTAAATGAACTACCCCACATCCTATGGGGTCACCTCACTACCCCACGATGAGCAACTGGGGAAACCCCGTTCGTACTAACATATGGTATGGAGGCAATAATCCCCTTGGAATTTGGCCTTCCTACCATGAGGTCCACCCTGGTCGACCACGGCCAGAACGATGCAGCATTGCTCACTGAACTTGACCTAGCTGAAGAATGAAGAGAATTGGCTCTGGTGAAACTAACAGGTTTTTAGCAACAGCTAGCAAGTCACTGTAATAAGAAGGTCAATCTAAGAGTATTCCAAGTTGAGGACTACGTCCTAAGGAAATTTCTTGGCAGCGCTGTAAAACCATAGGATGGCAATCTAGGACCAAACTGAGAGGTACCATTCAAGGTGATAAGAGATGACCTATAAGGAGCCTACCACTTAGAAACGTTGGAGGGCAGGGAGATACCTCGAGCTTGGAATGCATCCAACTTGAATAAATTCTACTTGTAGTTTTTCTTCTTTAATTTTTTACTTCAATGTTGAAATTTTCAATTCATTTCTGATTAATAAAAAAGTCTTTGGCAGTGGCATTCTATTAAGTGTTGAAATACATTATGATTCATGCACCTTTTCTAAGTTATAGACTCCCCCTTTAATGCACAAAACTAAGATTATGAGATGCATATTAAAGTTGGGTCAGTATGTAATGACCCTCCTCAGGATTTCGTCATAAAAAACGAATGACCTCCTAGCATTGCCCCTGGCAATATATGAAGCCCTACAGGGGACCCTTAGACAATATGACCAACCCAGGTTTGTCGCCAACATTATTTGGGTAAAAAATAATGCTCGTATGGAACATTCAATGCCAGGTGTATCCTCGCCACTGCCACACTTAGGCATAAAGAAGTGTGACAACACAACCTAAAAGGTAAAGTAAGGAAGAATGGTATAATGAAAGCATACTGGACTGGGGGTATACTCACTCAACAAACCAACTCTGCTTACATTAAGTCTAGTCGGCTAAAAAATCCCAAGATAGTTGAATAAGGAATCAATGAAGTAAAAAATACACAACACATGTTTAGTCAGAAAATTGCCCAAAACATAAATATTTTATTACATCATTACATATACAAAGAGTTAAATATGATGAGTAAAGTAAATCCTACTGAGGATTAGGTCACTGAGCAAGAAAGTCATCCACTTGCTCTCTTCGAGCATCATCTGGGTGAGGAGTTAATTCCTCCTCGACTTCATCTGAATCTAGTTCCACGAGCTGCCTTAGGATGGCATATATAGGAACCCATCGATTATCCTACCTCAATGGGTTCGGAATCAAAGTTGAGGGGGAGATCTCATGAAGATACTAGAGGACAGATTTCCTAGGGACCTACAACTCCCTAAGAGCACACAACCATCGTATAATGAAAGATAGCTCCTTGACCTCCCTCAACTTTATCGGAGCATCGGTCCATCCCAGGTCGTAACCATCAGTCCACACCTACCGATGACCTTTCTTGAATAGGTGCCTCAGTGAGGTAACATCTCTTTGAAGACCGGAAGCTATCACATACGCCCTACGAAAATCATCATGAAGCTTGACAATCTCTTTATCTGAGCCGCTGTCATTAGTATCAGCTCATGGACCGACTGATGAAGAGGAACCACGCAGAACTTCAAGGGGAATGATCGGTACATTCTCCCTAAGTCGTGAGACTTCTCTTTGTAAAGCGTCATTCTCTTGTTGAAGTACCTCTCCAACTTAATTAACTTCAGAGGCATTCAGAATATTAGCCTTCGTAGCATTCACTTCTTCTTGAACAGAAGCGCCGACCTCCTCTATCTCCTGCAGCCTATCCTTCAGCTTGGCTACGAGCTCTGACTAGTCCTTATACTCTTGGTTCCTCAACCTAAGAGATTTGCAAATTCTTACAAAAGCACGTGGAACTCAATTGCTCGCATCAGGACCAAGAATTTGTCCTAGTTGAGAGGAAGCACGAATATATTCCTCAACATCAATCAGCTACAAACCATATAAGCATTAAAGAACAAATGAATCAGTACGCAAAAGGGAGAAGAATTTTATTTCATTAAAACAAAGTTTGAGTACATCAACGAAAAGAAAGAACAACTGAAATGCAAAAAAAAGTG